>CM042848.1:81430478-81568129 GCA_023653725.1 Bungarus multicinctus | reverse complement strand
GAGAATCACTAAAGAAGAGAGGAAAGAGTAGAGGAGAGGAACCACAGAGAAAATAGAGATATGAAACAGAGAAGAAGAGAGAGAAAATAGAAGATCGAAACAGGAGAGAGGGAGATACAGACAATCACCAAGAGAAAATAGTAGAGAAGAGACAGATACCAGACATACAGAGAGAGAAGTAAGAGAGCAAAGGTGAGAGGAGAACACAAGAGAGAGAGAAAGCACAGGAAGAAGAGAAAGAGAGCGAAAAGAGAGAGAGCAGACAGCAGAGAAGAAAGAAAAGGAGAGAATATAGAGAGAAGAACACAGGAAGAAGAGAGAGTAAAGAATAAGAAGAGAGAGAATGGAGAGAGAGCAGAGACAGACAACTCGCAGAGAGATAAAAGAGAGAAAGACGACAGAGACAGACAGACAGATAGAGAGAAGAAAGAAGAAAGAGAGAGAGAAAGGAGAGAGTAGCGAGCATAGAGAGAGAGAGACAGACAGAGAGACACCAGAGAGAGAAGAGAGAGAGAGGACAAGAGAGAGGAGGAGCGAAGGAAAGACAAGCGCGAGAAGATTAGAGATGAAGATAACCGAGATCAAATATACAGAGAGAGAAGAAGAAAGAAGAGAGAACGAAGTATAGAGAGAGAGGAGACACAGAGAAAAAGAGAAGAAACAGAGAAGAGAGAGAAGAGAAAAAGAGAAGAAGGAAGAAACACGAGACCTACCACATCCATAGGATAGTAGAGAGAAGAAAAGACAGAGACAGAGCATACAGAGAGGAAAAAGAGAGAAAGAGAGAGGTAGAGAGCCAAAACTGAGAAAGAGCAATAGATACAGAGAGAGAATAAGAGAGAGAAAGAAGAGAAGAGAGAGAGAGACAGACAGAGAGAGACTGAAAGAATAAAGAGAAGAAAAGAAGATAGAGAGATTCCCGTCTGAAACGAAGAAATTAGAGAATAGAGAAAAGGAAGAGAGAGAAGTCGACGAGAGAACAGAGACAGAGTACAAACACAGAGAGAGATCGAAGATAAAGAACGAGACATACCAGACAGACGAGTAGAAGAAAGTGAAAGGAAGAGAAAGAGAGAGAGAGAAAGCAGTAAGATAGAGAACAGAACAGATAGACACAGATAGAGGAGAGACAGAGAGAGGAATAGACTGAGAAGAAAAGATAGAGTCTTAAGAGAAGATGAAATAGACAAGACTAAAGAGACGAGAGAGATAATAAGAAGAGAAGAAAGAAGATAGAGATGAGGAGCCACAGATTCGAAAAGAGAGAGACACTGAGAAGAGAGGAGAGAAATTCTGAAGACGAAGAGAGAGAAGTGGAGAGAGCAGAGACAAACCCGAGAGGAGAGAGAGAGTAGAACAAGACAGACAGACAGTCAGAGAGAAAGAAATGAATCTGTGTCCCGAGAAGGGGAGGCGAGTACACAAAGAGAGAGAGAAGAGACACGAGAGAGACAAGACGAGAAGAAAGAGAGGGAAAGATAGAGGAGAGAGAGAGCTAGGACAGACCTGAAAGAATATATATCAAGATAGAGAAGAAGAGCAGAAGGACTAACAGTCAGAAGAAGAGATAGATCGCGAGAAGAGGACAGACAAGAGAAAAAAGACGAAAGCGAGCAAAAAGAGAAGGAGAGCGGACAGGGAGAGAGAGAGAGAGAAGGCAGAGAGCAGAGAAGGTTAAACAAACACGCCGGGATCCCAGCCAGCCCAAAGGAACTTGCTGTCAAAGCACCTTTAGAAAAGCAAAGAAAAAAATGAAGAACCAGGTGGCATAACCATTATATTGAGATGCTCTGGCTAGACCGGGCAGCCTCCAGCCTCAAGGGGCAAATATTCCGCGCTCGGCTATTCAAAGGCAGGATTGGAACGCGCCATTTCCAACCCCCGAGAGGGATGATTTGCTGGTGTCTGGCTCAGCAGCCTTGCATTTTTCAACCCGATCTCGGCAGGGTGACGAAGAAAGAAACGATAGAGGCAGAAACCATTAAAAGGCACAAGAGGCGTGCAAGGAACCACAGTGGGGAGGTGGCTGCGGAGGTTTGTCCAGGTCAGGTGTATGGCTAAATGTCTATGCAGGTTCTCTGTCATCGTGGTTGTCCCAAAGGTGCTTTTTGAAGAGGTCACTGGACTTTCTTGGAAGACATTTTTGCTTCTCATTCAAGAAGCTTCTTCGGTTCACTTTGGAAAAATTGAAGAAGTGTAAAAAAAAAAGGATGTTGAGACTCTGGAAAGAGTGCAGAGAAGAGTATCAAAGAGGATCAGGAGGACTGCAGGCTGAAATATATAAAGAACAGTTGCTGGAATTGGGAACATCTAATTGAATGAAAAGGAGGACTAGGGGTGATATGACAGCAGCCTTCCAATATCTGAGGGGCTGCCCCAAAGAAGAAAGAGTCAAGCTATTCTTAAAAGCCCCAGAAGGCAGGACAAGAAGCAACAGATGGAAACTAACCAAGGAGAGAAGCAACCTGGAACTAAGGAGAAACTTCCTGACAGTGAGAACAATTAATCAGTTGATTGAATTAACCGATTAATTTAAATTAATAATTAAATGATTCGTTTAACAACTTTCGGCAAGAAAGGTCGAAAAATGTTGCAAACCTCCCTTAACTGTCTTGCTTAGCAATGGAGGTTTTGGGATCGTAAGTCGAGGACTATTCACAGGAAATTTGTTCATGGAATGAAGAACTAGTTTGAAAATGGAAGAGAGAGAGAGAGAGGCGAAAAGCTTAGCAGTTTAACGGAAAGCAGCAGCGTATACCTTCAACGTGATTTGGTTATACAGGGGGTCCTCGACTTACCACCACAATTGGAGCCCAACACTTCTGTTGTTGAGATATTTGTTAAGTGATTTTCCTCCCCCCACGCCCCCATTTTACGACCTTTCTTGCCACCGTTGGTAAGTGAACCCCCGCAGTTGTTAAGTTAATCACACGATTGTTAAATGAAACTGGGTTCCCCATGGACTGCTCGCCAGGAGGTCGCCAAAGGAGATGTGACCCCGGGACACTGTGACCGTCATAAATATGAATCAGTTGCCAAGCTGTCTGAATTTCAATCATGCAACCTCGGGGATGCCGCAACCGTCGTAACTGTAAAAAACATTCAAAAATCCCTTTTTTTTTTTTCCATCGGCTTTGTAACTTTGAACATGCACTAAACGAACTGTTTTAAGTCGAGGATATTCAAGATGCAATCCTCCATTTTGATGTACTGAAAAAGCAGCCGGAAATTTTTACCGTAACTCTCAGATTCGTTGGGCTCGCAAAGCATTTTGCTCCAACTCAAAATGGGGCTGGTTGTAGCAGCTGGGATCTTTTTTTCTTTATAGCCTGTTATGTGATGCTTAAGCTACAATACCGTTTAACCGTCGCTTCCTCTCTTATGTCATGTGGATGCCTCAGTTTTGTTAACCCTGATTTATTAGACGCTACGAATGCAGCCACCTGTCCTTTGAACCTGTTCCTTTGGGATGAGATTTACAGTCGTTCAGAAAGGAGCAGATCTTGTCAAGAAACCGGCTTGCCTGCAGCTGGATTTGGATCAGTGGCTGGAACTCTCTCGGTGTGCTGGACCTTTGAACCTGTGAAAGGAAGACTGGGGGGCGGTGGGAGGGGGGAATAATAATAATGGAGGAAAGTTTTCAAGGGATCCAGTTTTCTATCCACCCCCCCCCCCTTTTTTTTTTCTAAGCTTTGAAGTAGGCGAGTGGAGATTGATGGCTTCAACAGCTGGGTTTGTAGAAAGACAATCCATAATAGACATTTACTGATGGGGTCATTCCCTCTCCCCCCCACCTTTCCAGGCGCTTGGGATCTTCCTGTTAAATCCCAAATTGGTTTCAATTTCTCCCCTAAAGGAAGTCGTGCCATTGTTCAGCCTTCCTCGAGTAAATATTTTGGAGTTTCTAATTTTCACAAGAGGCTTGTGGACAGCTTAAGAGAAAAGAAGGACTAGGGGGGAACATGATAGCAGTCTTCCAGTATTTGAAGTGTTGCCCCACCCAAAAAAGAAGGGGTCAACTTATTTTCCAAAGCCGCTGAAGGCAGGACAAGAAACAATGGGTGGAAACCAGGAGAGAAGCAACCTGGAAATAAGGAGAAACTTCCTAACAGGGAGGACAGTTAACCAGTGGAACAGCTGGCCACCAGACGTTGTGGGTGTTCCATCACTGGAGGTTTGTAAGAAGCGATTGGACTGCCATTTGTCTGAAATGGCATAGGGTCTTCTGCTTGAGCTGGGGGTTGGACTAGAAGACCTCCAGGGTCCCTTCCAGCTCTATTCTGATTGACTTTTGCTGGAGCGTGAGCTGTCTCCGTTTTATTCTGCATCTGCAGCATAAGGCAACTAAACTTAAGACCTTGGCTGGAGAGAGCAGAACAAAGATTTGGGAGTTAATTGCTGTAATTACCCTGTCAGAACTAATCAATTGGTCATATGTCGAGGACTACCTTTATATATGATCTCTTAAGACAGGCGTGTAATTTAGCGCAAGATTCCAAACAGGAGAAAAAGAACATTTTATTCATTTTTTCCCCCATTCGCTCCTTTTCCAGAGACTCTGAGCAGCTTGCAAAGGACTAATGCCACAAAATTAAAATACAGGTAGTTCTTGACTTAAGAACAGTTCCTGTAAAAGTCAGAACGTCATACTTCCTAAATCTGGAATAAATGGTGTGATTGGTTAGCAAACTAGAACTAAAAAATATGACAAGAAACCTCACCATAAGAAGCCTTAAGAAAGTAAAATGTAAATTTGTAAATTATATAAGAATATAGGAATAACGATTATAGCTAATGTTTTTAATTAGTATTAGATAAACCTAAATACAATGTGTTAAGATATTCAAGATAAGAACTTGTATAGATGTCAAGAACGTTGTTGAAACTATGTTGTTTTATGTTGACACTATAGAAATTTAATAAAAACGTTAAAAAAAGTCAGAACGGCACTGAAAAAAGAGACTTGTGACAGCTTTTCACACTTAACGACCGTTGCAGCATCCCTTGGGGGTGGGTCACACAATCCCCTTTTGCGACCTTACGACAAGCAAAATCCATGGGGAAGCCAGATTCCCTTAACAACCGTGTGGCTCACTTAACAGAGGCGGCGAGACAAGTCGTAAAAGGGGGCCAAACTCACTTAGCAAACTTCTCACCAAAATTCTGGGCTCAACTGTGGTTGTTAAGTCGAGGACTGTCTGACTCAAACCTTCCAGGGGTGGTAGCGATGCACGATAAATTTCAGGCACTCGGTAGGTGTACTTGAAAGTCATTTGAAGTACTTTTAAAGCAGCTGCCTTAATTATTAAGACCGATGGAATCGGCGGCCTTAATTTACCTGTTTAAATTATTTGATCTTTAACGCCACCCACTCATCATATGTGAAGACTCCAGGCAGCCCGCAGAGAATTTGGGGAACATTTAAAAAAGCTTTTGGGAGGAATAAATTAGATGCCTCCCACCATAGCTGGCGCTTAAGTGGGACCACACGTAAAGTTTACTCAGAGCCTGCTGGAAGAATGAAGTCTTGTTCCTTCCTGAACTGCAAGCAGGATCGTGGCCACGGGGCCAATACACACCTTCTGTGTGCCACAACAAGGCACTGTTGAGTCAGCGGGAGCTCAGATTGGGCTACTCATCCTGTTAGATGCTATTAGATGGATGGAAACCATTGGGATGAGGCATCCCTGCAAATGTTAGTTGTGAAGTTGTGTCCGACCCATCGTGACCCCATGGACAATGTTCCTCCAGGCCTTCCTGTCCTCTGCCATCTTCTGGAGTCCATTTAAGCTCAGTGACTCCCTCCAGCCCCTCCTTCTCTGCCATCCCCTCCTTCCTCTTTCCCAGCATTATCTCTTCTCCAGCAAATATTTTCTTCTCATTGGGTGGCCGAAGTCTTTGAGTTTCCTCTTCAGGATCTGGCCTTCTAAAGAGCAGTCAGGGTTGATCTCCTCTAGGACTGACCGGTTGGGTCGCCTGGCCGTCCAAGGGACTCACAGGAGTCTCCTCCTCCTGCGCCAGAGTCCAAAGGCCTCCATTCTTTGGCTCTCACCCCTTCCTCATGGTCCAACTTTCACACCCATATGTTGCAACTGGGAAGACCAGAGCCTTGACTATCCCTGCAAATAGCCACGTCCAATTTCATGAAGGGTTCACAAACAACCACATTAGCACCTTGAATTGCACCCAGAACCCTCCTGGAGCAACCAGTGCAATCTGTGAAGGTGTATGGAAGTGCCTTCCCTGCTGCTCTTCGGACATAATGATGGATAAAAATTGATGTTTTTTTAAAAAAAAATCGGATCTTTTTGATTTAAATCGGATTTTTAAAATCCTTTTTTCAAATTTATTTTAATAAAATGCTTTTGGAGTAAAAAAAAAAGCTATCTAAAGATAGTTTTCTATTTAAGATACATTAATAATTTAGTTTACTCAGCATGAAATGGATCTCAGTTGTATAGCAGGAGGCTGTATAGGCTGCAATATTTACATTTTTGGTAAATTCATTCAATGAATCCAAGCTCTGCAAGCTGAGATCAAGTGTCCTGCATGGATCCGTTCATACAATTTCACAGGAACCATGAGATGATAAATCATAAAACAAAGGTCAGGAATATTCCTTCATCCCATTGTTTTGCAAATCGATGTACACTACGAAGTCTATGATTATTTGAAGAGAACTGCATCTGTACCACCAGGCTCTAAGGTTGAGGAGGAAGGGCAAGCAGTAAAAATGAAAAGTGAAACCTAAGAATAGAATAGAATAGAATAGAATTCTTTATTGGCCAAGTGTGATTGGACACCCAAGGAATTTGTCTTGGGGCAAATGCTCTCAGTGTACATAAAAGAAAAGATACATTCGTCAGGAGTCAAGAATCATCAGGTACAACACTTAATAATATAGTCATAGGGTACAATTAGAATAGAATAAAATAGAATTCTTTATTGGCCAAGTGTGATTGGACACACAAGGAATTTATCTTGGTGTAAATACTCTCAGTATACATAAAGAAAAGGAATATTTGTTAAGAATCAAGAATCATAATATACAACACTTAATGATAGTCACAGGGTACAATAAGAATAGAATAGAATTATTTATTGGCTAAATATGACATAATTCCTTGGACACACAAGGAATTTGTCTTTGGTGCAAATGCTCTCAGTGTACATAAAAGAAAAGAGACATTCGTCAAGAGTCAAGAATCATCAGGTGCAACACTTAATAATAGTCATAGGATATAATTAATCAAATCATACTAGGAAGCTGTCAATATAAATCGTAAGGATACAAGTGACAAAATTTTACAGTCCTACAATCACAAGTGGGAGGGGATGGGCGATAAGGAGTAATGAGAAGATTAATAATAATAGTGCAGACCTTGTAAATAGTTGGACAGTGTTGAGGGAATTATTTGTTTAGCAGAGGGATGGTGTTGGGGAAAAAACTTCCCTTGTGCCTAGTTGTTCTGGTGTGCAGGGCTCTCTACAGCGTCGTTTTGAGGGAAAGAGTTGAAACAGTTTGTGTCCAGGATGTGAGGGGTCTGTAGATATTTTCACTCTTTTGGACTGCTTATAAACATAATATTAAAGAGCGCCTGTCATTTCAGATCCCTCCTGGCAGCGCCTGTTAGCGGGCATCCCCTCACCTGCTGCCCGCCTCGTCCCTCGCTTTGTTGGGTCCCTGTCGCATCACCAGCCGTCCCATTAAAGTGAGTGGGACGGTCGGTGAGTCAACAGCGGGTCAGAGAAGGAGCTGCTGCGGGACAGAGATGACCGCTGCTCTTCAAGAATTAGGATTTAAATTGCGTTGATTTAAAGCAAGCCTTTTTACTAGGGGATTAAACCATGATTTAATCTGTGATTTAAATCGACTTGATTTAAATCAAATCCATCCTCATGATGATGATATCCATTAAGTCTGGCCATTCTCTGGGCCAGATCTCTCCAACACCGTCCAATTAGGGAATAACCTTGGTGTCCTAAGATGTAATACGGATTTTTCCTTTTCTTTCAAACAACTCCTAAGTCAACCCCAGCAGTTTTGATGTGCCTTTTCTTTCTGTTTTCTGAAATTATACGTGTGTGTGTATAATATCCTTCTTGCATCAACGATATAAACGAGGGGAAACCCCTTTTCTGCCCGCAGGTACCCTTTGCGGCGAGGAAGTTCGTTCACGTTTCTAACTCCTGGGTCACAGTGGGACTTCAGTTTGGTAAGTCAAAGTAAATGGATTCTCTGCCTCATTTATTTATTTATTTATTTATTTGATCATATTTCTATACCGCTCCCTCTCCGAAAAGGGACTCGGGGCGGTGTACAGCCTAGTAAATACATTAAAATACAAAAATACAAGATTAAATAGAGTTTAAAACCAAATTAAATATAAATATAGCTGTATCCCGAAAGTTTAAAAATAGTTAAAATTTTAAAAACCCTATTAACTTAAAACCCCTTTAACCCTTACTGGGCCAGGCCAGCCTGTTTAAAAAATAGGGTCTTAACTGCGCGCCGGAAGGAGAGGATATCTGTCATGGCTCGTATCTCCGGGGGGAGATCATTCCACAGGGAGGGGGCTCCCACAGAGAAAGCACGCACCCTCGGGGCCGCCAGCCGACAGCGATCAGGTGGCGGAACCCCAAGTAGGGCAACCCTGTGGGAGCGTACTGGGCGGCGGGAGGTAGTTGATGGCAGCAGGCGGTCCCGTAAGTACCCAGGTCCCGAGCCATGGAGCACTTTAAATACCGTCAGTACCACCTTGAATCGAATCCGGAAGGCCACAGGAAGCCAGTGCAGCCTGCGGAGAAGTGGTGTAACGTGCGCGCCCCGAGGGGCGCCCACGATCACCCGCGCGGCTGCATTCTGAACTAACTGCAGCCTCCGGAGACTCTTCAAGGGGAGCCCCATGTAGAGAGCATTGCAATAATCCAAGCGGGAGATAACGAGGGCAGAAGTGACTGTGCGAAGTGCGCCCAGATCCAGAAAGGGCCGCAACTGGTAAATCAGACGAATCTGATGAAAAGCCCCCCTGGTGACGGCTGCAATATGTTCTTCCAAAGACAGCCGCACATCCAGGAGGACACCCAAGTTGCGTGCCCTTTCCACGGGGGTCAAAACCTCTCCCCCCACGGCCAGCGAAGGAATAAGCTGGCTGTATCTGGGCGCAGGAAACCACAGCCACTCGGTTTTGGCCGGGTTGAGACGAAGCCTGTTACGACCCATCCAACCCCGCACGGCCTCCAGGCACCGGGACATCACTTCGACGGCTTCGTTGGGGTGGCCCGGGGTGGAGATGTACAGCTGAGTATCATCAGCGTACTGATGGAACTCCACCCCAAAGCCACGGATAATCTCACCCAGCGGCTTTACATAAATGTTGAACAGAAGGGGCGAGAGCACCGACCCCTGAGGCACCCCACAAAGCAGGGGCCTTGGGGACGATCTCTGCCCCCCCGTCAACACAAATTGCGAGCGGTTGGAGAGGAAGGAGGAGAACCACCGCAACACGGTGCCTCCAACCCCCAACCCCTCCAACCGCTGCAATAAGATACTGTGGTCGACAGTATCAAAAGCCGCCGAGAGATCTAACAGGACCAGGACAGAGGAACAACCTCTGTCCCGAGCCCTCCAGAGATCATCAACCAACGCGACCAACGCCGTCTCCGTGCTGTGCCCGGGCCTGAAGCCCGATTGGAGGGGGTCAAGATAACTCGCTTCATCCAGGAAGCGGGGGAGCTGACGGGCCACCACACTCTCTACAACCTTCGCAACAAAGCGAAGGTTGGAGACAGGACGATAATTTGATAACAATGCTGGGTCCAGGGACGGTTTCTTGAGGAGGGGCCGCACCACCGCCTCCTTCAAGGCGGCGGGTAAAAGCCCCTCTCTCAAGGAAGCGTTTATAATACCCTGGAACCAGCCTCGTGTCACCTCCCGAGTGGCCAAAACCAGCCAGGAGGGGCACGGGTCCAACAAACAGGTGGTGGCATTCAGTCCCCCCAACACCCTGTCCACGTCTTCTACAGTAACAGGGTCGAACTCAACCCAAATGGCCTCACCGATATCCACCCCCGCTCCCCCGCCCGGAGATGCCCAGTCGGAGTCCAGCTCGTCCCGAATCTGAGCGATTTTGTCCTGCAGAAACCTAGAAAACTCCTCAGCCCGTCCCTGTAAGGGATCCTCCCGCGCTTCCATCTCTAAAAGGGAGCGGGTCACCCTAAACAGGGCGGCTGGGCGGTTTTCCGCGGACGCAATAAGGGTGGAGAGGTAAGTCCTCCTCGCCACCCTTATCGCCACTAAGTACGTCTTAATATAAGATCGTAGAAGTGTTCGGTCAGACTCAGAACGGCTAGCTCTCCAACTACTCTCTAGGCGTCTTTTCCGGCGCTTCATCTCCCTTAGCTCCTCAGAAAACCAAGGAGCCATTTGGGATCGGCACCGGGTCAGAGGCCGCAAGGGCACGACCCGGTCAAGGGCCCCAGCAGCCACCCTATCCCAGGTGGCAACCAGGCCCTCAACCGAGTCGTGTGTGTGAGCTTCGGGAAATGGCCCAAGCTCCATCAGGAACCTATCCGGGTCCATCAGGCGCCTGGGGCGGTACCATTTAAGCGGCCCCGCCTCCCTGCGGTCGGGGGGTGCGGAACGGAAGTCGAGCTTCAGGAGCGAGTGGTCTGTCCATGACAGGGGTTCTATGACTATGTCCCCTACACCCAGACCACTCTGCCACTGATCAGAGACAAAAACTAAATCCAGGGTGTGACCTCCCACGTGAGTAGGGTCCCAAATTAACTGGGTCAGGCCCATGGCTGTCATGGAAGCCATGAACTCCTGAGCAATCCCCGTGGTACCGCCGGCAGAAGGGAGGTTGAAATCCCCCATGACCATAAGCCTGGGGGTCTCAACCGCCACGCCGGCTATAACCTCGAGGAGCTCAAGCAGGGCCGATGCCGCATAGCAGGGAGCCAGGTATGCGATCAGCAAGCCCACCTGCACCCTGGGACCGAACTTCACGAAAAGAGACTCACACCCGGTCGTCTGAGAAACAGTGGATTCCCTCGGACACAGATCCTCCTTAATAACCACCGCAACACCCCCGCCCCTCCCCTGGGCCCTCGGCCGATGAAAAACCCGAAATCCGGCTGGGCACATCTCCACAAGGGGCACTCCCCCCTCTGGGCCCAGCCAGGTCTCGGTAATACCCACCAGGTCCGCTCCCCCCTCACAGATCAAATCATAAATGAGGGGGGCCTTATTAATAACGGACCTGGCGTTACACAACATCAGCCGAAGGCCCCGGGCCCGATCGCTCACACCCCCCGGGGAACGGGATATAACAAGGGGGTCGGAGCGCGCCACCGCCGACAAATAGCGGGGGCGCGCTCCCAGAACAGAATGTGGCCCCCTATAACCGCCAAATCTGCCTCTCCCGCTCACCGTACTAATCGCTTTAAAATCACCCTCCCTGGGACAACCCCCCATCCTCAATACAGCCCCGTCCGATCTCAAACCCTCCCGGCAACGCTCAACCCACGACCCGGACCCAGCCCCAGGCGGGTTGTCCCCCAAACCCCGCCCGGCCAACCCTAACCCCTTTAAGAATCTACTTAAAAATTTAAAACAACCCTCCCTCCCACATTTCCGGCGACCCCACCATCTCTCCGGATCCCAAGATCCGTCCTTGAGAAAGGCCTTGGAAAGGCAAGCGGGCCAACTCCGAGATAGGGGGACGTTTCTCAGGGCCCACAGATGTTGTGAGGAATATGTCAGTTTAGTCTTAGGCTGGATCTTCCCTGACTGCCAACGACCAGGCAAAGGCCGAACCAGGTGGGACCCAAGTCCAGGCCGCAGCAGCTGCAACCCACCGACAGCTGGCATCTGGCCTCGCGGGGGACCCAGCGGCGGCGATGATGGTCTCAACGGCCCCAGCGGTAGTGGCGGCGGCCTCAGAGGCCCCAACGGTGACCTCCTCCGGCCTCCCCACAGCCTCTTCCATGCCGGCAACGGCCTCAGCGACAGCAGCGGCGGGGGCAGCAGCGACGGCCCCAACGGCAGCGGCAGCGGCGGCGGTCTCAGCAACGGCCCCCTCCGGCCTCTCCATGGCCTCCTCCGCACCTGCAACAGCGGAGGGGGGGGCCCCGGCCCCGGCCTCGGCAACGGCCCCAGCGGCTCCCGCAGCAGGCCCCGCAGCGGCGACGACGGCCCCCGGCAACGACGGCAGCCATCACCAGCAGCGGCAGCCCCAGCAGAAGCAGCAACGACAGCCACCGGCGATAACCCCAGCGGTCGCAACGGCAGCCCCGGTCCTGGCGGCAGCGCCGACGGCAACAGTAGTCCCAGCGGCGGCAGCATTTTGCTTGCCCGTCGTACCACGTTTGTGCTACAAACGGTTCCCCAGAGTGGTGTCGACAGGATCCAGGCATGGGATAGATTCAGCTCTGCTTGGCTATAGACTGATGTTGGAAGAATTGTCCTTCTGGGTTCAGTTCCAAGTGGGGGAAAAGACACTGGAAACATGGAGGCTGCTTGGAAAGATGCTTTAAGGGTGGACAGGACCACCTGGCAAAGCGAAAAGGACGATCACATGCTTCAAGGTGAAAGAAAAGAAGAAGAGAGGGCCAAGATGCTGAGAGACCCTTAGTTATATACCCTCTGTTGGGCCCCGCCTTAGTGTTTCCTGTTCCTATGCAAGAAAGGTATCCCATTGGCTGTCAGACTCTCGGGGGCGGGAGGTCTTAGCTAACTTTGTAGGCTTTGTCTGGACCACATGGCTTCACCTTGAGTGTTGGTTGATACAATCTTCCCAGGCCAGGTGGTGAGATGGGCGGAGGCCTTTGTTATGTAGAATACTCTGGCCTAGGCCTTGATGGCCCATTAGCAAAGGTGGAGGAGGGGGGTCTTAGTTTCTACCTCTCTGAGATGAGTTACTGCTTCTGAGTTTTTACTCTCTTTAGGGGAAATATTCTTCCTTTTTAATATTTCCCAGGATGTTTCAATTTCCTAGGAGAGGGGTGGGTGCTAACTTCCCCCACTGAATAGAAAAAATGGTGGCCACCATCTTTGGGCCACCGTCTCCAGTCCTTCTACTCAGCCTTGGCTGAAATAGGCTGATGCTCGATTGCTCCTCTGCTTTCTTTAACAAACGGAGGGACGGTGCCAGATTCAGATTTCTCGGATAAATACCCACCAACAGTCCTGCAGGCACGAAAGGCTTTAGTTTGCCTTCGTGCTTCCTGAGAGAGAGAGAGAGAGAGAGAGAGACCCTTGGAACGGCTGCAGGCGTTCTGTCAAGCCACGATTTTCCTTGAAGATTTCTACTGAAAGACGAAGGGAGGAGGTACTGGGGGCGCCTGATAGGCAGCCTGCCCCCCCCCCCCAAAAAAAAGAGAGCTGTGACAGTTCCCTGGATTCAAGGCTTGTCCAAGGAGCGATTAATTTTGGTGGGAGTGCCATCTTGGAGGAGAAAAACTCAAAGACATTTTGAAAAGCGATCGATGGCTAAGAGAATTCAAAATAGGCCTGTTATTGCCCTATATTTACATCGTCAAAACAATTCAAAGCATCAGCCAGTCCAATGAACTCCAGAATAATCAGCTAGCCACTAATTTTGGAAGAGCCTTGGGATTTCCTGCCTGCTGTTTTTCAACTGAGGTTCAGCCATAGTGTGCAACCTTTGCACACTTTCTCCTTCATTTAGTGGCATCTGAAATTCAATACCAGCTGGTGATCTGTCGGCCAGGCAGACTGCTTCCTCTAGAAGAGTTGCCAGGACTTTTATATTATCTCCTGGGTTTGGCTGGTTTTAAAGCCAATTACAGTCACCAGTAGTACAGATTAACCTCCCACTCCTTGGCCTAGTATCTTCAATTTATACCGAAGAGTAGTAAAAGACATCCAGTTAAACAATGGATGATTCCTCCACCATGCTCTCTCCCCCTCGGGCTCCCAAAATCCAACATAAGGGAAAGGGCAAACGGGCCTGTAAATCCATGGGAACTTCCTCTCATTTCAGGGAGATCAGTCAAGGAGGCGGCAGACAAAATTAGGGCCAGGGCCAGAGCAACCAGGAGATCCACCAAGGCAGATGAGAAGGCTGAGCGTAGGCTTTACAACGCCTTGGTAAGACAGGTGGAAAAGAACACCAAAGAGCAGGAGAAGTTGATCCAACTTAGTCCTCCTATGGCGAGTAATAGAGTCTGTGTGTGTGTGTGAGACAGGTCATCTAGTCCAGGGGTCGCCAACCTTTTGGATCTCATAATTTTAGATCCCAGGGACCATTAACTGGTTCTGTGGGCGTGGCCTAATTTGTGGGTGTGGCTTGGTAGTCAGGTGACTGGCTGGGCAGGGCTTGTATGTAAATATTATAAATATTTATATAAATATTGAATTTTTTTATTAAAAAAGAGCAACTTTTACTCAAAATCAGGCAAAGCAGGCAGATTGAGTTGCTCATAGAATCACAGATTCATTCAGAGATCTATCTATCTGCCATTGGCTAGCTCAGTCTGTCACATAAACTTTGCTTGCAAACTCGTAAAATTTGCTAGCAAGCAAACTCATAAAATTAACTCACAACACACCGTGTATGTAAATATTGGATTTTTTATTTTTTTAAAAAAGCAACTTTTACCCAAAATCAGGCAAAGCAGGCAGATTGAGTTGCTGACAGAATCATTCAGTGATCTATCTATCTGCCATCAGGTAGCTCAGTCTCTCAAATTTGCTTGCTGTGAGTCTGCACTGAAATTTGCTTGCAAGCAAGCCTTCAGTCCTAAGGGAGGTTAAAAGCAGAGCCAACGATCTAAAGACTAGCTAGAAAGCAAGAAATCCAACCATTTCCTGCTTCCTAGCTAATCTAAATCTCCCAGCACAGCAGAACAGATTGATGGTCGGAGAAAGGAAAAATAGCAATTTAGCAGGCAAGTTTACCGGGTAAGGAGTGAGTGGGCAGGAGGGTTTCCGCGGGCCATGTGGGCGGCGCAGCCTTTTGTTTCTGTCCAGCCTGGATTAATTGCTTTGTGAGGGGGTGCTCTGGGGGGTGAGATTTCTCTGCGGCCCACCAAAATTTTCTCACGGCCCACTGGTTGGAGACCGCTGATCCAGTTGGTCCCCAGGGGGAAGGCTTAGTGGCAGAGACCCTGGGATAGTCGGTTAGAAACATTCAAACTGCAAAAAGTACCAGGTTGTTCTCATTGGGGTGTCTCTACTCCATTGGTGCCTGTTGTCCCATCTACACCTGTCGCAACGTGTCAGCAGGCAGGGGTAAGTGGCATGGCACACAAAGTAGTGTCTAACTCGCTCCGCCAGCCAACTTTAGGAGCTCAATTAATGCCAATGGAGGTACAACAGTGGTTGACGGAGGTAATTAGACAGGGACTGGCGGGAGGACCTCAACAAGGTATCTCGCCAGCTCACTTAGGGACCATCCCAGTCACTTCACACCGCAGTCAACATAAGGCAAGCCAGCCTCTAAGGCCTGACTCTGTCTCGCTCCAACCTTATTCTCCGGTCTCCTCAGAGGAAGATCAATCTGACTATTCAGGGGAGGAAGGAAAGATAGAGCAACTGTCAGGAGGAAACTGAACCCAAAAAATCAGGGTTCAAAGGACTCTGTAGACCCCATTTATTTAAGCCCTTGTTAGCCAAGGCCAAGAGCGCAACTGGGCTATAGCTTAACATTGAGGTCCCTTCTTCTACGAATAAGACTGGGGGTAATGAGGCCCTGTTCTCAGACCCAAAGGAGGACGCTGAAGTCATTCCAGCGTATGAGATATTTTTTAATACGGTACAAAAGCAGATCTACCAGGATCTTGTCCAGGGGCTACTGCTTTCGACCAACATTTTTATAACGTTGACACACCGCTGGCAGAAGCTTTACATCTTCCAGAGGTAGATGATCCTGTCTTAGCACTCCACCCCTCCTCAGCCACACTTAATGTCCTCAAGGGTGAGGATAAGAAGGCGGACTTAGCTTGGCGAAAAGGCATCGGCATGGGCGATTAAGACCGCCACGGCAGCATCCTTTTTTACCAGGGCATCGGTAATTTGGTTGCGTCAAATGCAAGGGCAGGTACTGACCAGCAATGTTAGAACACATCAGGATTTTAATAATTGCAGCGGCTGAGTACACGGCAGACGCAACACTGAACTCTGTTAAGTTTGTAGCCGCGAGCATTGTCCTCGTCGGTAGCAGTTCGTCATCTAGCGTGGCTCAGATATTGGCAGGCTGGCACCAAACGAAAATGGAAATTGGCGTCAGCACTGTATAAAGGTGGCAAATTTTTGGTGTCCCGTTCGATCCCGTTCTGGTCGAGTCCAGGGACAAACTTAAGGTCATGCTGTCGGTGTCGAAGAAGGGAGGAGCCGGATTCTCACCCTACTATCGTTGTTCCTTTCGTGCTCCATTCTACAGATCAACAGCCCAGCATGACCAAGGGAGTTTTGGTCAGAGGCAAGACAGCCAGATTTCACAAGGCGGCCGTTACAAAGCAAGATCTCAACCACAGGGCAAACAGCTATTTCGAGGGCCCACCAACAGCCCTTTTCGTAAATATGAATGAACAATCCACGGCTCCCATGGGCGGCAGTCTCTGTTTTTTTTGCAGACCAATGGAAGCAAACGACCTCTGATGCCTGGGTTAATGTTCTGACCCAAACTCTTTTCCAATAAAAGAAACATGAACCAAAGAGAACATAAACCTTTTAATGAATCTCCGGTTAAAAGACTGCTGCAAACTAACTTTTATAAACACAAGCCTTGCTAAAACTGTGCGAGGCTGCCAAGAATAACAAATAAGAAATATTTCACAACACAAAAGTCTTCAAATACAAACTTAAAATACTGCAATGTCCACGAAGCTGAGTTTCAAAACCTCTTTGCTTCCTGCAAAGAACGTTCGCTTCACAACTGGCTTTTATCTTCTTGAAGGAGGGGCCATTACCTTGCAGCCTTACTTCCAAGTCTCCCGTTCTGCTGCAGCTGCTCTTTCCTGCACGCACCCACACTGGGCACAAGCTCCTCGAGAACCTCCTCATCGCTGCTTCCAGCCCCCACAATCTCTGAAGGCAGCAGCCCACTCCCTGATGGTCCTGGCCCCTCATCTGAGTCCTCGCTCTCCTCAGCCATCTTCACCTGCTGCCGGCTAACCACAACAACAGTTAGACAGACAACGAGATTGGGACTTACCCTAGAATTCCGATCCCGTCCCCTGAGGTTTTTCATCCGCTGCCCCTTGTCGACAAACACCTCCAGACGAAAACAGATGGAGGAGGCAATTCAACACCTCCTGGCAATTCAAGCCATGGAAGTGGTTCCGGAGGAGCAACAGGGCCACGTTTTCTATTCGATGCTGTTTGTGGTTCCAAAAGCTTTGGGTGGGGCTGGAGGGCTATTCTGAACCTCAAAAGACTAAACTCGTTATTTATCAAGAGACGCAGGCTTCAATCCATTTTAAAGAGCGTGAGAAATGGGGACTGTTTCACGTCAATAGATCTCACCGAGCCGTACTTGCATATTCCCATCCTACCTGGCCATCGTCAGGTTTTACTACGCGGGCAGACACCTTCAATATAGAGCGCTCCTGTTTGGCTTGGCGCCACCTCCCAGGACCTTTACGAAGATCCTGGCTGCCTTGACAACTCACCTCAGAACTGTACCAATCCAGATATTGGCCTACCTGGATGATACCCTTGTTCAGTCGGTCTCTCAAGATCAGGCCTTACATGACTTGAAGACCACGTTGCAGGCCTTAGAATTCCATGGGTTCTTAATTAACCGTGGGGGAAAAAAGCCATTTTTGCCCCACAACACGTCTATTGCACCTAGGGGCGATAATAGACACGAAGGACGAAGTGGTTTTTCTCTCCCAGCAATGACGGGACGATTTGCAAATGTTAGCTGGTCATTTCCGTTCCACCGGGATGGCTTCAAAGTCCCAACTGATGGGCAAGAGGATATTGTGCATCGATCTTGTCCCATGGACATCTATGCACTCACGGGAATTACAGTGGTTCCTGCTCCCGTATCAGAAGGCAAAGAAGAGGATCTCGCCCATACGAGTGAGATTACCACCAAAAGTGTTATCATCTTTACTTTGGTGGATCTCTCCAGCCCTGGACAAGAACTCATTTTTCCAGACTTTTGTCCAAATCCATCTCACCCTAGAGAGAGAAACTCTGGCACAGGTTAGACAAGCCCTTCACATATACCTGAAGAGAACAGCTACTTTTCGAAAGACGGTGGCTGTGTTAATATCCTTTCATCAGAATTCCTGGGGTCAGAAAGTTTCTTCTTCTTCCATAGGCAGGTGGATTAGAGCAACCATTGCCATAGCTAAAGCAGAACAAGGTTTACCGGGTCCAACACGGCTCACTCCACCCGTAGTGCCGCCACAACAGCAGCTTGGACTACACAGGCTTCGGTGGAAGACATATGTCGAGGAATTTGCCTTTTATTAGACACTATCATTTTGACTCTTTTGCTTCCGCTGATGCAACTTTTGGACGCAGAGTATTACAGAAGGTTCTGCCGGAAACTCACTCACAGTAGCGGCCAGAAACCTGCCCGTAGGACATTTGCTTTGGTATGTCCCATGCCTGGATCCTGTCGACACCACTCTGGAGAAGGGACGTTGGTCTTACCTGGTCTTACCTTCTCAGACGGTGGAGACAGGATCCAGTCCCACTCCTTTCTCTCTGGCCTCTATGGTCTTGGGTGTGTGGGACATTATAAACGACGGCCTCTGCCTAATGATGGGACGGCTAAAGCAACTGCAACAGACCTTGACTTCATTAAGAACTGCAGAGGAATCTCTACACACTTGTAAAAGAAGCCAATTAAATTCAGGATGAGGAGAATAGAACTGCTTGGTTAATTGGAAACCTCGTCATGCCAAGCAGCTTCTGGTCTTGACATGCATTTCTAAATAGAGAAATGCCGGTTCGGTATCTATGAATATAAAGGCATAAATAATTCTTGCAATAAATCAGTCTCTGCACTCTTTAAGATCTTTCTTTGGGAACTATTCTGTTTACTCTTAACCTCAGCCTGGAGTTCATTCTACTACCAGAGCATATGGTAAAGGGAGCTATTTTAAGCTCATTTCCATAGAAAAGGCAAGTAGAAGGTCAAAACACTTGTGCAGGATAAAATGCTAAAATCTATTTTTCGATATGATGGGCACTAAACAACTCATGACTCACAGGGTCATCCTTCCAGAAATGTTAAGTCAGCTAAACAGAATGGCCACAGATGGACAGAAAAGCAGTGGAAGTTGTAAATGTCTGATTTCCTGCAGGCTTCCCCACTGGCATTGCTTGTGGGAGGCTAGCAGGAGCTTGGGAATCATTCCTTCTCCTCCTCCTCCTCTGACCCCTGGAACTGCCCACCACTTTGCTAAGGGGAGAAGGAACAAATGGAGCTATGGAGTTGTAAATTTCTGATTTCCTGCTGGCTTCCCCATTGGCGTTGCTTTGTGGGAGACTAGCAGCAGCTTGGAAATAATCCTCCTCCGGGAATTGCCCACCACTTCGCTAAGGGGAAGAGGAACAAAGGGAACCATGGAGTTGTAAATTTCTGGTTTCCTGCTGGCTTCCCCATTGGCATTGCTTGTGGGAGGCTAGTAACAGCTTGGAAATCCTCCTCCTCCTCCTCCTCCTCCTCCTGGAACTGCCCATCACTTTGCTAAGGGGAGGAGGAAGAAAGGGAGCCATGGAGTTGTAAATGTCTGATTTCCTGCTGGCTTCCCCATTGGCGTTGCTTGTGGGAGGCTAGCAGGAGCTCGGAAATCATTCCTCCTCCTTTGCTTCCTCCCCCCCCCCCATCACTTTGCTAAGGGCAGGGGACAAAGGAAGACATGGACCATAAGGGAAAACCCCTGCACCCCATCCTAGCATTCTCCCAAGGGCCTCCTCTCTCCAGGGTGGAAGAGAGCTCACCTGTCAACCGCTGGCATGCCCACCTAGTCCTACTTCAACAGAAAGCATCAGGGTCGCTCCCTCCTTTATCCCTCACCTCCTACATCATTAAGAGATTTCAAATGTCAGCCTTGGTTTCCAAGCAGCCAATTGTGGCCTCCCCCCATTGTGCCTTGCCGTCTTTAGGGGAAGGACTATGGGTGACATGATAGCAGTATTCCAGCACATGGTGGACCCCCAAAGAAGAGGGGGTGGGGGTCAACCGATTCTCCAAAGCACCCGAGGGCAGGACAAGAAGCAACAGATGGAAACTAGTCAAGGAGAGAAGCAACCTGGAACTAAGGAGGAATTTCCTGACAGGGAGAACAATGACTCAGTGCAACGGCTTGTCTCTAGAGGTTGTGGGTTTCCATCACTGGAGGTTTTTCAGAAGAAATTGGACAATCATTTGCCTGCAGAGGTATAGGGTCTCCTGCTTGAGCAGGGGTTGGACTAGAAGACCTCCAAGGACCCTTCCAACTCTGTTCAAGCATGCTTTCTGGGAATTCTAGGAGTTGAATTCCACCCATCTTAAAGCATTATGGCTGGGGAATTCTGGGCATTGAAGTCCCTCCATCTTCAAGATGCCCCGGTTGAGAAATAACTGAACCAGAGCGATCAATGTTGCCTTATCTTCATAGGTTTTATCAGAGCGCTCCATGTCAGTTTCTCCGTCCCAGTTCCTTCCCTTTAATTGCTGGCATTTTTTTTTTGTCCTTTTATCTTGTAAATCAACGCCACCTTTTCCCCTGGGGGTTTATTCTCCATAATAACAGAGTTTTTTTAAAAAGTAATGCAACTGTATGATCTTCGCTACCCCTGCTTTGATCCTGTGGTCAAAGAGGCGATTCTTTAAGGCAGTGATCCTAATCTATTGCCATCCCTGGAAAAAAAGGGGGGGGGAAGTTAGAAATCATTCTTTTTGCTTGTCTTAGGGTAACCCTCCAAATGAAAAGGGCATGTTTATTTGAAAACCGGGAATGCTAAATTTTTGTAGCTCTGATATTTCAGTACCTTTATGGCAGAATTGAATAAGGCTGTAAACTCAGCATGCAGGTAGTCCTTGACGTACGGCCAGGATTGGGCCCAAATTTTCCGTTCCTAAGCAAGATGGTTGTTTAAGTGAGTTTTGCCCCATTTTACGACCTTCCTTACCACGGTTTTTAAAGAGAATCCCTGCAGTCGTTCAGTGAGTCACACGGTTGTTAAGTGGATCTGGCTTTTCCCCCGGACTTTGCTTGTCAGAAGGTCGCAAAATGGTGTGACCTCGGGACACTGCAACCGTCATAAGTCCATGCCAGTTGCCAAGCGCCCGAATTTTCATCACGGGACAGTGAGGACGCTGCAAAGGTCATTAATGTGAAAAATGATCATTTTCAGTGCCGTTGTAACTGCGAACGGTCCCTAAATGAAATAAGCCACGGATTGGCTGTATACATACCCTCATGTTTCATGTGCTTTGGAAGACGTATGAAGAAAATCTGGCACCTCCCTGGCCTAATCAGGGCCTCCATTCTGCTTGTAAAAGAATGTCCCAAAAGGTGTTTTTCCAAAAGGCCACTGGCCTTTCTTGTTTATTCGTTTGAAGACGTTTCGCTTCCCATCCAAGAAGCTTCCTCAGTTCTGACTGGACGGTGGGGAACGGAAGGATTTATATTCTTTTTGAGACAGCTGGTCATTTGCATCCTTTTTTTAGAGAGTCGTTGAGGCCACTTGGAGGTCTATGTGTGTCCTCAGGGTCACCCCTGAGTGGCACAATGGTTCCTGCGGTCTGCAATCCCTCTGGAAATCCATTCCTACTCCCACACCATTCCAAGGGGGTCCATCCCAAATTGTATAGCTAAAAAGTCTGTATAGATTCTCAGTCCTCCAAGTCGTGGTTATCCCAAAGGTGCTTTTTTTCAAGAGGCAACCGGACTTTCTGGTTTTTTTCTTTTGAAGACATTTCGCTTCTCACCCAAGAAGCTTCTTCAGCTCTGACTGGATGGTGGGGAAGGGAAGGATTGATAGATGCTCCTTGCAGGCAGCTGGTCATTTGCATCCTTTTAGATGTTGAGGCCACCTGAAGGTGTGTCTGTGTCCTCAGAGTTACTTGAGTGGAGCAAATGGCCGTGGAGCCTTCTGACTGCATGGTGGGGAACGGAAGGATTGATCTTCCTTGTAGACAGCTGGTCATTTGCATCCTTTTTAGAGGGACGTTGAGGCCACTTGGAGGTGTGTCTGTGTCCTCAGGGCCACCTGAGTGGTGCAAATGGTTTCTGTGGTCTGCAATTTTTTTTCCTCTGGAAATCCATTCCTACTCCCACACCATTCCAAGGGGGTTCATCCCAAATTGTATAGCTAAAGGTCTGTAGAGATCCTCAGTCATCCAGGTCGTGGTTGTCCCAAAGGTGCTTTTTCAGGAGGCTTTTCTGTTTTTATTTTTTTTTCTTTTGAAGTCCAGTGGCCTCCTGTTAGGTTTCTTTAAGAACCTGAACTATATTGGTTTATCATATATGGTTGCAAGTCATAATAACTCAGCACTTTACTGAAGCCAGGATACTGATTGGCTACAGGAAGCAGGATTACTATATAGCAAGAAGCCAGAGAGTACGCCTGGCCCAGTAATGGGTTTTTGGGTTTTAGATCTAAATTGGGTTTTAATTGCTAAATTTTATATTTTTAATTTTTAATTAATCCCTGATTTTAAATCTCTAAATTTCTTAATTGGATGGGATACAGCCGGACTTGTTTATTTAATATATTTTTAAATTGTATTTAAATTATATTTATTCTAGACGTATATTATGTGTTTTTAGTAGGCTGTACACCGCCCCGAGTCCCTTTTTGGGAGAGGGAGCGGTATAGAAGTTTGACTAATAAATAAATAATAAATAAATACATACCTTGACTTCTCTTCTACTTGGCTACTCGACTACTATCTTCATCACTCTGCAACTATATCTCTCCATTGCTGCATGGATGTATTGAAGCTGCTGTATTGCTGTTATGCCTGCTGACTATGATGGTTAGTTATCTATTCTATTGACTGATGAACTGTGTATGAATATTGGACTGAATCTTGGACTGTGCTTATACTCCTGTTTATAAAACTTTTACCCTTCAACTTCTGTGCTTGTGTGACTTACTGCTACAACTTTGCACACTACTTCCGTTTGCTGCATACTCCTTGATACCAAGGAAACTCTGCTAATACTTATCGCCTCCTGAAAAAGCACTTTGGTACAACCATGCCCTGGAGGACTGAGAATCTCTACACACTTGTAAAAGAAGCCAATTAAATTCAGGATGAGGAGAATAGAACTGCTTGGTTAACTGGAAACCTCATCGTGCCAAGCAGCTTCTGGTCTTGACATGCATTTCTAAACAGAAAGATGCCTGTTCGGTATCTATAAATATAAAGGGATTAATAATTCTTGCAATAAGTCTGTTTCTGCACTCTTTAAGATCTTTCCTTGGGAACTATTCTGTTTACTCTTAATCTCAGCCTGGAGTTCATTCTACTACCAGGGCATGTGGTAAAGGGAGCTATTTTAAGCTCATTTCAATAGAAAAGGCGAGTAGAAGGTCAAAACATTTGTGCGGGATAAATGCTAAAATCTATTTTTCAATATGATGGGCACTAAACAACTCATGACTCACGGGGTCATCCTTCCAGAAATATTAAGTTAGCTAAAACGTTCTTCAGGCTCAGTATTTGTAAACAGCAATGGATAATGCCCAGTACTTCCTAGTCGAACCACAGACAACTACAACGATCTAATACATATCGATTTTACAGAAGACAATGTTGAGAAAGCTCTATGCAATCTAAAACCATCTCTATCTATTGGAGCGGACGGAATATGTGCCTACTTCTTAAAAAAGCTATCCACTGCCATAGCAGAACCTCTAAGCATAATCTTTGAAAAATCTTTCAGGACCAGCTCCTTGCCAAAACTATGGTCACAAGCCACGGTCATCCCCATCTTCAAAAAGGGAGACCCCAGCCTAGTTGAAAATTACAGACCAATCTCCTTATGCTGCATCATCTGTAGAGTCATGGAATCAATTATTAACCAATCCATTATCCTCCACTTAGAGACAAACAACCTACTCTCTAATAAACAATTGGGTTTCAGAAAAAAACTATCATGTAATCTGCAACTCTTACACTGCAAAATCATATGGACTACACAACTCGATCAGGGCAAAGCAATAGACGCAATCTACATAGACTTCTGTAAAGCCTTTGATTCAGTGATACACGACAAATTATTCCTAAAACTTAAATCTTACGGTATCTCTGGACACCTGCATAACTGGATAGAAACATTCCTGTCAAATAGACAACAAATGGCCAAAATTGGGAGTGTCCTATCAAATTCTGTACGTGTCAACAGTGGTGTCCCCCAAGGCAGTGTTCTAGGACCAACTCTCTTCATACTCTACATAAATGACCTCTGTGATCATATCAAGAGCAACTGCGTTCTCTTCGCTGATGATGTAAAGCTATTCAACACCAGAGACAATACTGCTACCCTTCAAAAAGACCTTGACTATGTATCAGAATGGTCAAACAAATGGCAACTTCAAATCTCAACAAACAAATACTCTGTCTTACATATTGGCAAAAAAAATCAGAAAATAAAATACAGGCTGAATAGTCAAGACCTTGTTGATGATCCCAACTCTGTCAAGGACCTTGGAGTACTCATCTCTAATGATCTAAGTGCTAGAGCCCACTGTTACTACATAGCCAAAAAGGCATTAAAAGTTGTTAACCTAATCCTATGTAGCTTTTTCTCTGGTAATATCACACTACTAACTAGAGCATACAAAACATTTGCTAGACCAATACTCGAATACAGCTCATGAAACTGGAACCCACAATATGTATCTGATATTAACACAGTTGAGAAAGTCCAGAAATATTTCACAAGAAGAGTTCTCCACTCCTCTACTCGTTGCAGAATACCTTATGCCACCAGACTCGAAATTCTAGACCTAGAAAACCTAGAACTACGCCGCCTTCGGTCCGATCTAAGTATAGTATATAAAATCATACATTGCAATGTCCTACATGTCAATGAATACAGTGGGAATTGTAAATGTCTGATTTCCTGCTGTCTTCCCCATTGGCGTTGCTTGTGGGAGACTAGCAGGAACTCGGAAATCATTCCTCCTCCTCCTTTGCTTCCTCCCCCCCCCCCATCACTTTGCTAAGGGCAGGGGACAAAGGAAGACATGGACCATAAGGGAAAACCCCTGCACCCCATCCTAACATTCTCCCAAGGGCCTCCTCTCTCCAGGGTGGAAGAGAGCTCACCTGTCAACCACTGGCATGCCCACCTAGTCCTACTTCAGCAGAAAGCATCAGGATCGCTCCCTCCTTTATCCCTCACCTCCTACATCATTAAGAGATTTCAAATGTCAACCTTGGTTTCCAAGCAGCCAATTGTGGCCTCCCCCCATTGTGCCTTGCCGTCTTTAGGGAAAAGAAAGAATGGCAGAACCTGGGGGGCAGAATTACAAGAGGGACCGGCCTAGAATCCCTACCTAGCCACAAGCAGACGAAGTCCAACCTCCCTTGAATTCCCCTGACCCTTATCTATTTCCAAGCAGGTGCTGACCACATTACTTGAGAATACTCCTGTGTATAGGCTGTTTGGCAATAAACCAATTTAATTGGACTCTCACGGGTATTGTGATGACCCGGGGCATGGCATAAAGGCAACACAGTCACATAAGTAAGAAAAGCCCCTTTAATAGCTCCAACTTTGCCCCCAATGTCCAGTTATCTTTGGCTGGAGAAAAAAACTCTCCCAAGAACAGCCTTTAAGTGGAGGAAATTCAGTCCGAAAACAAAGTACATACAGACTGTAAATAAAAATCCACACAAACCACGCTGCAGCAATTAACTGGACAGGGCAGGAGAAGGAATTGCAGACTTGAAAGGCCAGCAAAATACAAACAGTTGGGAAGACGCCAGGAACCCAGATAAGCCTCCACAATAAAAGGATAACTCACAATTTGCTTCCAACAAGTTGCTGTGTGCAATCTCCCTTTTTAAACACTGTGTTCCTAGCTGCGGCTAATGAAGGGAATCAGGGCCCTTTCCTCCCCCGTAAGCCATGCAACTCACTTTGCTCCCTTCTCCGTTCCTCCCTGCGTGCCCTAGGATGAAGAGGGGGTGGGCCTGGATCTTCCTCTGAATTCCCTCTGCCTTGCTCTACCTCTACCTCTCCCCTCCTCTGCCCAGTCGGACTTTGCCCTTCCCCAGTTTCTTCCACAGCCACCGGAGCAACACTCCTGCTCCCTGTCAGCTGCTCAGCCTCCCCCTCAGAATCAGATTCCGACAGGGGCATGACAGGTGGACCTGATCTTTCATATCTGACACTGGCAGCCAGTTGGGAGCGAGAGCACCTTTTGACTTCCTAGCAGCTTCCCTAATGATTTTCCGGCCAGCAAAGTCATTGGGGAAGCCGGTAGGAAGTCAAAAGTTGCCCTTGCTCCCAACTGGCTTTTGACTGCCTACCAGCTTCCCCAATGACTTTGCTTGCCAGAAGCTAACAGGGAGGAGCATCAGTCATCACTCCTCCATGCTTGACTCATGGAACTGCCTGCCACTTGGCTGGCGAGGGGGAGGCGGCCTGCAGGGAACTGTGGATTGCAAGGAAAACTGTACTCCTGCTCCCCATCCCGGGGTGCCTCCAAGAATCCTCCCCCCCCCCCAGGCATTGACCCCCAGACACAATAAGAAACATGTGAATGCTCTGCCTGTCTTATCCCCTCTACATTAGTCCTGGACTTACAACCATTCATTTAGTGACAGTTCGAAGTTAACGACAGGCACTCAAAAAAGAGACTTAGGACCGTTTTTCAGACTTACGACCGTCGCAGCATCCCCCATGGTGACACAATCAAAATTCGGATGTTCCTATTTATGACGATTGCAACGTCCTGGGGTCACATGATCCCCTTCTGCCCACAGGGAAGCCAGAGTCACTTCCCAACCATGTGACTAACTTTAACGACCTGCAGCGATTCACTTTTAACGTCCAGAAAGGCGGTAAAACAGGGCCAAACTGACTTAGCCAAGTGTCTCGCTTAGCGACAGAAGGTTTGGGCCGAATTGTGACCGTATGTCGAGGACAACCCCTCCCCCGGATACGTTCCCTTGACTGTTACGCCTCATTGGCCCTCCTGCCCTGCTGTTGCGTTCGGTAACTATTTTAATTGCGATCTCCAGATTCATCGCAAGCCACCCAGAAGCTGCCCGAGTGGGTGGGCCAGAAAAGCATCCATTCATTAATAACGCCTGCAATTTCAAAGGGCCTTCTTTCTTTTTTTTTTTAAAGAGGAATGACAGATATATTGTCAGAAATAATAATGGCCCATTGAAGTTTAAAAAAAGTAAAATAAGCAACAACTCTGAACTTCTGCCAAAGACATTCCATGCCTTTTTTAAAGAAGATACTAGCTGATCTCATCCTTGTGGAGAGCCATTTTAGAGAAAGAAAGAAAGAAAGAAAGAAAGAAAGAAAGAAAGAGAGAGAAAGAGAGAGAAAGAGAGAGAAAGAGAGAGAAAGAGAGAGAAAGAGAAAGGAAGGAAGAAAGAAAGAAAGAAAGAAAGAAAGAAAGAAAGAAAGAAAGAAAGAAAGAAAGAAAGAAAGAAAGAAAGAAAACTGTATTTGTCCCCCCTATAACAGTTATTGCTTTTCATCATTTTTACTGAGCCCTCAATAAGCAACAGCTCCCCCCCCCCCCAGTTTCTCATAGACTGTATTCTGAATTAAATACATTTTTCCAGGCAAGCGGATCTTGGGAGAATTGGATGGATGGGCCTCTTGTTCCTTCGCGTGTCGATGGTTTTCTCATTTTCTGCCTCCGATTTAGCCAAGGAGAGCCAGCTGGCTTTGCTGTCTGGGGTTCGGTTGATGGTAGGAACCTCAGCCGTGCCGAAAAGAATTAAAGAGTCCTGTCAAGGCAAGCCCCATGAAACAAGTCTAGCCGGTCTTACAGAACAAACTTTTGAACTTCCTTTCAAGTCTGGAATTGGAACGGGGTACAGCCTGTTGTAATCGGAGAGGAAAAACCGAATGGTATATAGTCCCCTACAGTGGGAAAGTAGCTAGAAGACCAAATATATATACATATTTTAAAATGTTTAAGAGGCCCATCTCTTTCTCTCTCCCTCTCTCCCTCTCCTCTCTCTTCTTTCTCTCTCCTTTCTTTCAATCTTCTTTCTCTTTCTTTCTTTCTTTCTTTCTTTCTTTCTTTCTTTCTTTCTTTCCTTCTTTCTTTCTTTCTTTCTTTCTTTCTTTCTTTCTTTCTTTCTTTCTTTCTTTCTTTCTTTCTTTCTTTCTTTCTCTCTCCTCTCTCTCTCTTATCTCTCTCCTTTCTCTCTCCTTTCTCTCTCTCTTCTCTCTCTCTCCTTTCTCTTTCTCTTTCTTCTTTCTTCTCTGTCTGTCTGTCTCTCTCTGTCTGTCTCTCTCTCCTCTCTCTCCCTCCCTCCCCCCCTCAGCCCAGCCTACTTCACAGGGTGGTTGTTACATGGAAAACAGAGGAAAAGTTGCATTAGATACGTTCCCCGCTTTGAGTTATTTGTAAAAAAAACAATAAAGGCGGGATGCAAATAAATAAGTAAGAAGTCTTTGTATAATAAGAACTTTATCCAGGAAGGGAGGACAGAAAATTATATCCTTCTGGACAATGGAAACTTGCTCTCCGGGAGGGAAGCTTCAACTTGCAAGAAGCAATAAGATGAACAGATAATTATAAGTTTTGTTGTTGCGTAGGAACTAACAGCAAGAGAGCATTACAATCCCCCAATCACCCACGGAATTTTTTTTTCTTTTATAATATTAATAAACATAATTGTGAGTTCAGGAGCCCCAGCAAGGTATCTTATCGCCTTAAGTACACCCTTCAAATAATTCCTGGTTGTCAAGGTTATATTAACATATGCCTCTTGCCTTTCGTTTCCTTCCTTCCTTCCTTTTTCCCATAAACCCTTTTCACCGCTTATACAAGTAAAAAGGAGGTTTTGAAACCTATCATTTACATGTCAAGTCAGAATGACGTTCAGGATGACAGTAATCCCGCTGCTTTATAACTTATCTTTTTTTTTTTTAAGAGTTTTGAGGTTGGTTTTTCATTTTACAACAAAATGGTACACACAGCAAATCAGATGCCGTCCGTAGATTCCGAAGCGTCTTGCATAACGGCTGTTTTTTTCTTCTTCTTCTTCTCTTGCAGAAAAGGAAGCGGAAGGAGAAAGACGACGACACAGTCAGTATTTGTAGCTTCGATCTGAAGGTAATGAAAATGTTTTAGCCTGAATATCTTGCCCGTTAAAAATGTAGCCTCCATTGAGTCCAACGGGGAAGAAATTCACGGGCTTGTTTTCATTTTGCTCACCAGACAAAGAGAAAAGCCAGAATTCTTTTCGTCTTATCTTCCACAATCTCGAGTTGACATCTAAAGCCAAACTGAACTAGAATAAGTAGAATAGAGCTGGAAGGGCCCTTGAAGGCCTTCTAGTCCAGCCTCCCTGCTCAAACAGGAGAAACTATACCATTTCAGATAAGTCTCTTCGTAAAGACTTCCAGGGATGAAGCACCCACAACTCCTGGAGGCAACCCATCCCACTGATTAATTGATCTTAAGATTAAAGAATAACAGAACAACAAAGCTGGAAGGGATCTTAGAGGTCTTCTACTCCAGCCCCCTCTGCTCAAGCAGGGGACTTGATATCATCCTGGATAAATGGCTGCCCAATCTCTTCTTAAAAATCTCCACTGATGGAACACCCACAATTTCTGGTGGCGAGGAGTTCCACTGGTTAATTGTTCTCACTGTCAGGATGTTTCTCCTTAATTCCAGGTTGCTTCTCTCCTTGGTTAGTTTCCAACTATTGTTTCTTGTTCCTGCCTCCTCCTCTTTGTTTGGGGGGAGGGGGGGGAGGGGGGAGGGAAATAGGTTGAAACCCCCTCCTTTTTTTCCCTCTTTGGGGCAGCCCCTCAATCATGTCACCCCTAGTCTCAGGAAAACTGGGAGTTGAAGTCCACAAGTCATATAAAGGGCCCACAGTTGCCCACCTGCGGATCTAGAGATCAAATCAAAGCTTTCTGGAGTTTAGACCTTGTCTTACGACCACAATTTGAGCCCAGTATTTCCATTGCCAAGCAGGACGTTTTTTTCCGAGGGAGCTTTGCTCCCCTTTACGACCACTTTCTCGCCACAGCGCTTAAGAATAGTTGTAAGGCAAAGAGCACCCGTGCCTCACCTGCAGGCTTGACGGTGAAATCCTCCCAGATATCGCACAAATGTAGAACCCCGGTTAGGCCTGCCTTTCTGCCTTTTCGTATGAAATGCTTTTGTAAGATTAATGTGAGGATACTTTTTATTTATTTATTTATTTATTTATTTTTGACATTTATATACCGCCCTTCTCCCAAAGGACTCAGGGCGGTGTACAGCCAAATCTACCCCAAAAATACATACAAAAGTTAAAATGAAATTAAATAATGGGCTGTTAAAGTTAAAAACCAACCCTCCCCCGGACATACTAAAACCCCAAATTTAAAATCCAATTAAGAGGAGACAATTAAAACTCGTGTCAGCCCAGGCCAGCCTGCTCGAAGAGCCAGGTTTTTAACACACGCCTGAAGGTCCTCAGGTCCGTGTTGGTGCGGATCTCAGGTGGCAGACTATTCCAGAGGGCAGGGGCACCCACAGAGAAGGCCCTATTCCTGGGGGCCGCCAGACGACACATAGAGGCTGACAGCACCCGGAGAAGGCCCTCCCTGTGGGAACGCACAGGTCTGTTGGAGATCACTGGCAGAACGCGGTCCTGCAGGTAACCTGGCCCGATGCCATGGATCGCTTTAAAGGTCAAAACTAGAACCTTAAAGCGAACCCGGAAAGCCACCGGTAACCAATGCAGCTCGCGCAGGAGAGGCGTCACATGGGAGCTATGCGACGCCCCCATAATCACCCACGCGGCTGCATTTTGCACCAGTTGGAGTCTCCGGGTGCTCCCCACAGGGAGCCCCATGTAGAGAGCGTATGTATGTCTATATGCGTGCAGTTTTCTTGGCAAGGTTTTTCAGAATTGATTTGCCGTTGCCTCTGTTCCTGGGCTGAGAGAAAGTGACTGGCTCCGGTGTTTTTGTGCCCAAGGCAGAATTAAGTTTCTAACTCAGGTTTCTAGCCTGATAACCTTCACCACACCAAAACTAGCTCTCTTGAGGGCAGTTCTTTACTTTACTTTGGGCCGTTCCTTTAACAGCCATTTGAAGTTACAGCAGGGCTGAAACACGTGACTTACAACCAGGTCCTCGCCCTTATAACGGTCACAACATCCCCACTGGTCATGGGATCATGATTCCAGGGCCCCTGGGAACCGGCATGCGTGTAACAACAGTTGTAGCATCCTTACATTCTCACCATTTGCAACCTTCCTAGCTGGGGTCTGACAAGCAAATCAGACTCTGGCCAAAAAACAAAGGAGGAGGGGTCATAAAATCAGACTCACTTAATGACCATATCACTTAGCGACAGAGGTTCCAGTTCTAATTTTGGTCCCAAGTCAAAAGACCACCTATATAACCCTTTAATAGGGGATTCCGAATTTGTATTTATACTGATAGGGAAAGAATGGTACACACACACACACACATATATCACAGTTTTCCTCAGCAGCCCTTGTGTGAAAAAAAAAAACCCAAAAGATGTTGAGACTCTGGAACAGGGGTCCCCAAACTTGGCAAACTTTTAAGACTTGCGGGCTGGAGAATTCTGGGAGTTGAAGTCCACAAATCTTAAAAGTTGCCAAGTTTGGAGATCTCTGCTCTGGAAAGAGGGCAGAGAAGAGCAACGAAGAGGATCAGGGGAGGCTAAACTATAGGAAGAATGGTTGCAGCAGTTGGATACGTCTACTTGAACGAAAAGAAAGACTAGGGTGACCCTGATGGCAGTCTTCCAATATTTGAGAAGCTGCCCCAAAGAAGAGGGAGTCAAGCTGCTCTTCAAAGTAGGGCAAGAAACAGGATCAAAACTCATCAAGGAGAGAGGCGACCTGCAATTAAGGAGACATTTGTTAACAGTGACATCAATCAACCAGTGGAACAGCTTGTCACTGCAAGTTGTGGGTGCTCCATCCCTGGAGGTTTTTAAGAAGAGATTGAATAGTATAGGGTCTCCTGCCTGACCAGGGGGTTGGGCTAGAAGACCTCCAAGGCCCCTTCCAACTCTATTCTTCTGTTATCTGTGCACAGCCCTCGTCTTTTCCCTGCACGTAAGGCTGCATATCCTTGGCAATATTCGAAAAAGTAAATATTGTGAGATTTGACTCCACTGAGCCCTTGGTTCTTAAGAGGGATTTAGGTCAGGGACAGCCTTCTGTCTGGTTTTGGAAAATATGGGGTTCTTCAATTGTGTGTGCGTGTGTTTTTTTAAATATTATATTGCTTCTACTTCTTTCAAGATTTTTTAAGAAAATAAACCTTGAAAACGAGACACAGTTCTTCTGGGAAGTTATATGACGAAAACCTAAAAGTTTTTGTTGTCGTTTTAAAGAACAGTCTATTTCTTAGAAAGTCAGTTCTCCATTATTATCGAATCATCTGGCCATCGATGATTTCATCCGAGCGTTCAAGAATTTCGCTTCCTAAGAAAAGGTTTCTGCTTTCCTGGTCTTGGATTTTTGGTTAGCTGGCTTCAGATCACAGGAAGTAAATCTCAGAAATGAATGAATGAATTCTTTATTGGCCAAGTGTGACATAATTCCTTGGACACACGAGGAATTTGTCTTGGTGCAAATGCCCTCAGTGGACATAAAAGAAAAGATACATTTGTCAAGAGTCAAGAATCATCAGGTACAACACTTAATAATAATAGTCACAGGGTACAATAAGCAATCAGTTCATACTAGGAAACAGTCCATATAAATCGTAAGGATACAAGCCACAGAGTTACAGTCCTACAGTCCCAAGTGGGAGAGGATGGGTGATAAGGAGTGATGAGTAGAGTAATAGTAATAGTAGTGCAGTAGTGCAATAATTGGACAGTGTTATGGGAATTATTTGTTTAGCAGAGGGATGGTGTTGGGGAAAAAACTGTTCTTGTGTCTAGTTGTTCTGGTGTGCAGTGCTCTATAGCATCGTTTTGAGGGAAGGAGTTGAAACAGTTTATGTTCGGGATGTGAGGGGTCTGTAGATATTTTCACAGCCCTCTTTTGGACTCGTGCAGGTCCTCCATGGAAGGCAGGTTGGAAGCCATTGTTTTTTCTGTGGTCCTATTTACTCTCTGGAGTCTGTGTCTGTCCTGTTGGGTTGCAGAACCCAACCAGACAGTTATAGAGGTGCAGATGACAGACTCCATCATTCCTCTGTAGAACTGGATCAGCAGCTCCTTGGGTAGTTTGAGCTTCCTGAGTTGGCGCAGAAAGAACATTCTTTGCTGGGCTTTCTTGATGACATTTTTGATGTTAGGGTTTGAGGTTTGAAAAGAAGCATAATTGTGTTTCTTTCCTGGAATTGCATGTATTTCACTATGATCTTTACCCTCTTTTGAAGACTAAATGAAGGGTCCTTGGTGCTCTCCGAGCTGTGGGTGGTTTTCTGCCCCACATTTCAATACCCAAATTAGGCAACATCTCCCAGTTCTGATCTCCCAGTTGACTAGCACTCCTGATGTTACGTAATTTGTTTGGGTGATAAAATGCCTGCGAGAAAATCATGTAAGCTCAGAGAGCACTAAGGGCCCCACACAATCCTCCTCCTCCAAACCCCCCTCCCCTTAGCACTGATGATGTTAACTAGTTGGGTCATGAAGTGCCTGCAAGAAAACAAATGATCTCAGATGGTGCTAAGGACTCCAGAGCAGCTGTCCTCCTCCTTCTGCCCCCTCCCTGCAAATCCCCTCTCTCCTAGCACTGAGGGTGTAAAACGTCTGCCAGGGAACCAAGGCCAGGAAGCACCAAAAAGCCCACAGTTGTTGTCCTCCTCCTCCTCCTCCTCTCCCAAACCCCACTCCCTCCTAGCATTGATGATGTTCCCTAGTTGGGTCATGAGACCTCTTGTCAGAAAACCACCGAGCACCAAGGATCCCTTATTTACCCCTGAGCTACAAATATCCTCCTTTATCAGAAGAAAACATGGTGGTTTATTTCACCTGGGGGAGATACCCCTCTTAGCGAACGGATGCCGCTTATCAAGGCCAGCCAAGGCAACCTTTTCCTCTCTCCAGCCATGACCGTCTTCAAGCTTGCTGTTGCTGTGGCACTCCCTAACATGTCAGTTTTCTGAGCCAAGCCTTTCTCCCCACCGCCACCTCTCCTAAATCAACACCTTCTCCCTCACCTTACCTGCCCTTTCCTGGGCCTGCCCCAACTTCGCTACCTGGCCCTTTTCAAATCTCTTGCTTATTATTATTATTATTTTCCTTTTTTGGTCTTGTCACAGCTGCCGGAAGCCAGCTGTACCTTTAAAAACTTTTATTTATTGGTAGAGGCGGTCCTCGACTTACGACCACCACTGAGCCCCAAGCTATTAATATACATAATATCTCTTACACTATAACAGGGGTCTTCAAACTTGACAGCTTTTTAAGACTTGTGGACTTCCAACTCCTAGAATTCCTCTTCCAGTCATGTTAGCTCAGGAATTCTGGAAGTTGAAGTCCACAAGTCTCAAACTGGTCAAGTTTGAAGACTCTTGTGATACATGATGGATGGATGGATGGATGGATGGATAGATGGATGGATAAATAGATGAATGGATAGATAGATATGGATGGATGGATGGATGGGGAGACTATAGACAGACAGACAAATACAGATCAGGGGTCTTCAAACTTGACAGCTTTTAAGACTTGTGGATTTCAACTCCCAGAATTCCTCCTCCAGTCATGTTAGCTCAGGAATTCTGGGAGTTGAAGTCCACAAGTCTCAAACTGACCAAGTTTGAAGACTCTTGTGATAGAAGATGGATGGATGGATGGATAGATATGGATGGATGGATGGGGAGACAATAGACAGACAGACAGACAAACACAGATCAGGGGTCTTCAAACTTGACAGCTTTAAGACTTGTGGACTTCAACTCCCAGAATTCCTCCTCCAGTCATGTTAGCTCAGGAATTCTGGGAGTTGAAGTCCACAAGTCTCAAACTGGCCAAGTTTGAAGACCCTTGGACTATAACAATAACATGTTTAGATCTTCACTTATTATTAGTATCTATATAATATATCATTATAACAATCCTATTCTTACCTTGTTTAATTCTATTAAGATATTTTTCTTATTTCATTACTCTTATTAGATATATCTAGCTTTCATGGTTTTTCTCTAACCATCGAGTAACCGGTTGTTAAGCAAATCCACCTTCCCCTTTGACCTCGCTTGTCTTAGGAGGGACAGGGCAACCATCATAAATACAAAGCCGTTGCCAAGCATCCACATTTTGATTGCGTGGCCACAGGCAAGGCCGCAACCATCGTAAGTGTGAAAAAAAACCTTTTTCCCCCCTATGCTGTTGTAACTTCCAATGGTCACTAAATGAATAATTTTTAAGTCGAGGACTACCTGTAGCCTATTTTTATTATTTTTTTTACAAATAACATATCCAACTCAGCTTCCTCCTCCTCTTTTCCCCTGTGAGGGCTGAGAGAGAGAAGGACCAGCCCAAGGTCAAGGTTTCAGCACAGCTGCCCTCTTGCCAGAAGAAAAAAAGCAGCATTTAATTTGTCTTCCTAACTTCAGAAGGCTTCAGTCTACAAAAAATGGATTGTGCAGAAGACTACCAAACAAAATCTGCAGTTTTAAACAGCTCTCCAGAAAAATGTACTCGGGTAAACTTATTTACGGGGTTCTCGGGGCAGTCTGTACCGGCTGTAAAAGGAGATTAAATTATGTGTACTTTGAACAAGCAGGAGCTCGGTGTAAGCAGAGTTCCTGATAAATGCAACACTTGTGTTTAAGTAAGGCAGATTAAAACAGTTGAAAGCCCAGCTGAACAGCTTTAATAGCTGAACAATCCACCTCTTTAGCACTCAAAAATTGTCAATTTGGGGGAAAGTTAGGCCTTCTCTGCTAGCATTTCAAGTTCTGCCAGTCCTCAGGTAAAAAATAATTGGCATTTCCCTCTAACGTCCAGGTGGCTGGATTTAGGGGATTTTATTTTCCATTTCAGATGCTTTTAATCCCACCTTTATTATTTTTATAAACAACTCAAAGCAGCAAAGATACCTAATTGCGCCTTTCTTCTCCTATTTTCCCCCTAGCAACAATCCTGTGAGGAAGGTAGGGCTGAGAGGGAGGGACTGGCCCAATGTGACTCAACTAGTTTCCAAGCCTAACGTGGGACTAGAATTCACCATCTCCTAGTGAGTGGCCTAGTCACCCAGCTGGCTTTCCTAAGGTGGAACTAGAACTCCCAGTCTCCTGGTGATTGGCCCAAAGTCACCCAGTCGACTTTCATGCCTAAGGTGGGACTAGAACTCCCCGTCTCCTAGTGATTGGCCCAAAGTCATCCAGATGGCCTTCATGCCTAAGGCGGGACTAGAACTCCTCGTCTCCTGGTGATTGATCCAAAGTCACCCAACTGGCTTTGATTCCTATGATGAAACTAGAACTCAACATCTGCTGGTGATTGGCCCAAAGTCACCCAGTCGGCTTTCCTAAGGCAGAACTAGAACTCACATTCTTCCAGTGGGTAGTCCAAAGTCACCCAGCTGATTTTCATGCTTATGGCAGGACTAGAACTCCCAGTCTCCTGGTGATTGGGCCAAACTCACCCAGCTGGCTTTCGTCTATGGCACAGCTATAACTCACCATCTCCTGATTTCAAGCCTGATGCCAGACCGAATTGGCTCTCTCATCAACTGTCAGAAAATAAGAAAAATAACAATGACGGCTTTTATTAGAGTTCTCTGTTGCCCTCTCTTTATCCAGCAAATGCAATCCGCTGTGAAACAAATGGGTTGCATGTGGCATGTTTTCTCCCGGTGAATTTAACCCTGGCTTACTCAATTAAGCAGACTGTGGAGCGGTATCCCCCTGGAGCTGTGGCTGGCCCTAACCCCATTAGCCTTTTGAAGATCTTTGAAGTCCTGCCTACTCCACAGATGTTTTTGTTAGAAATTTGGGGGATTAATTAGCAGCTTTCCTTCCTTCCTTCCTTCCTTCCTTCCTTCCTTCCTTCCTTCCTTCCTTCCTTCCTTCCTTCCTTCCTTCCTTCCTTCCTTCCTTCCTTCCTTCCTTCTTTCTTTCTTTCTTTCTTCTTTCTTTCTTTCTTTCTTTCTTTCTTTCTTTCTTTCTTTCTTTCTTTCTTTCTCTCTCTCTCTCTCTCCTCTCTCTCTCTCTTTCTTTCTTTCTTTCTTTCTTTCTTTAACAGCTCAACTGGAGATTAACACTTTGTGTAACCTCATTAAATGTGTAAACACACTATTTATTTATTTTTATCAATTGCTTACAATAGGTATAAGTAAAAACATAGTTATGAATATATGGATACATATAAGAAAAATAAAATATAAAAGAAACAATAGGACAGGGACGGTAGGCACGTTGGTGCGCTTATGCACGCCCCCTACAGGCCTCTTAGGAAAGGGGTGAGGTCAATAGTAGACAGTCTAAGATTAAAATTTTGGGGGTTTGGGGAAGAAACCACAGAGTCAGGTAGAGTATTCCAGACATTGACCACTCTGTTGCTGAAGTCGTATTTCCTGCAATCAAGTTTGGTGCGATTAACCTTGAGTTTGTATCTATTGTGTGCTCTTGTGTTGTTATGGTTGAAGCTGAAGTATTCGTTGACAGGTGGGACATTGCAAGGTATGATTTTAAATACCATACTTAGATCGAGTTGATAGCGTAGACCTGGCTTCAGTCTGCAGGGTGTGCATAGTTTCAGGTTTCAGTGGAATTGCGATGAAGGGAATACCTTCTGACGGATGGGATGAGGAGGCAGATTCAAAATAGACCCCACGTTTCCTCCAAAATCTTCCCTTTTTGTGTCCTGAAGACCGCTTAAAGACCATTTAAAGTCATAACTGGGTCAGAAAATAACAGCTTGCAAGGGTTGCCCCTCTCACCTGTTCGCCCAGGTAAACCACTGCTGCACAAGCTTCATAGGGTCCCAACTTCTTTCCAGGTGCACTTCAAGGTGGTAGTTATTACCTTTACAGTCCTACGTGGCAGAAAGCCAGGTTATTTGTAGGGCCTCTCCTCCCTGCAGAGAAGCTAAAATGGTTGCATGCTCCAGTTCCCAGCCCTGCCATCCTCTGGCCTGGAGGAACCTTTTTCACCAGGATCTGGCAAATCTCACCCTTCCAGAAAGTCTTCTAGGGCTGGCTGTTCCTCCCTGGCATTGGGATCAGGTGAGGCTAGAGTCAAGGTGGAGGGTCAGGGACTTGGTTTTCGTACGGTGGTGAGCTGCCCAGAGTTCTGTTTTACAAGTTGGGTGGCCCTATAAGACAATAGGCAAGTGGATGGTTTGGAAAGATGGGTAGGTAGATAGGCACGTTGGTAAAACAGATAGGAAGATAGGCAAGTAGATGGTTGGGTAGACAGATGGGTAAATAGGTTGGATGGATGGATATATGGGTCAGCTATCTATTAAATGGATAGATATGATGGATAGAATGAACGACTACATAAATGGATAGATAAGTATGTTGGAGGGATGGGTAGGTAGGTTGGTTGAGTAGATAAATGGAAGGATTGGATGGATGAATGTAAGAGAGAGAGAGAGTGTGTGTAGATGGATAGATTGGATTGATGGAGTTAGGTAGGTAGGTAGGTTGAGTAGATAAATGGATAGGATGGATGGATGGAGATAGTTAGATAGATAGATAGATAGATAGATAGATAGATAGATAGATAGATAGATAGATAGATAGATAGATAGATAGATAGATAGATAGATAGATAGATAATTTTATTCCTAAGTCTTAGGGATCCAGTGTGTGTTTTTTGAGATACCTCAATGACTGGTTTCACCCTAAAACCAGAACATTTCTGAATTTTCTTGGGATTTTTGAGACTCTTCTATTTCTACTTAACTGTTGACCGTTCTTTGAGTTGGGAAATTAACTAATATCTACAGAGTTGTTATTTCAACAATCGTGTTGGTTGTCATTATTAGCGTAAACCAGGGTTCAGCCCTGGATGCGCCTGGAAGCTTTAAAAAGCGTCACTAACTGTAAAGGCTTGAAGAGCCGGGACTTATGCCTGTTTTTTACGCTAATGACCTTTGGAGCATCCCCATGATTGTGTGATCGAATTTTAGATGCTTGGCAACTGACTCGTACTTATGACCGTTGCTGCATCCCAAGGTAATTTTACCAAAAACCATCACTCGCTTCTGGGTTTTGCCCAAACCAGCCCACAGCAAACCAGGAGTAGGCTTAACAACTGCCGATCTGCTTAATGACCACTGCAAAAAAATTAAAATCAAGGTGTGTGTGTGTGAGCAGGGTGGGAAACCTGATTTACAACCGTCACAAGTTACGACAGCTGTGTGGGAGGCTCCATTATATCCTAATTCGAGGACTACCTGTAGGTAGTGATTAATTTTTAACTTATATAAACAAACACACTTTCTTTAAAACAACAAAACAAAAAAATCAGACATTCTAGATGCCAAATTCTTCTTTTCAGAATCAAGTATTTTCAGAGCCCGTGCTTGGCTGACGAGAAAGGAAAGTTTGGGTGAGCCCAGGTAACTTACTCATCCAGCATCGTCCCGGCCCTGCCAAGCTACACAGTGCTCTGCCCACACCTGTCACTGGATACACAAGCCACCACAATTTGGTTGCTAACACACACCAGGCCCACCCTTTTGTTGAATACACTCTTCGACAGCTTGACAATGAATCCGTATATGTTTGTTTATATATACACGAAAGTAGAATTAGTGCTAAGACAGCATAAACAAGGAAGGCATTAGCTAGAAGCAACTTTCTCAGTCTGGTAACCTTCTCTAGATGTTGTTCGGCTGTTAAGTCATAGCTACCTCTTATTTTATTTTATTATTTTATATTTTCAAACTGTCGCTGTTGTATGTCAAGGACAACCTGTACAATTTTTAGGTGCCATTTGTCACGGATAAGAAAAGCTTATAATGTCTGGGATATAAATATGGGTGTTGTTTTTTATGGAGGTGTAGGGGTTGGCTGAGAACCAAACAATCTGCAGTAAATGTTACCCCGTTTCCTCGAAAATACGACCGACCTTGAAAGTAAGTCAAAGCTTGATTTTTACACGCTTGATTTTTACACGCGCGCCCAATATAAGCCCCACCCCCAAAATAAGCCCTAATTAAGATCCCACCCACTCCAGAGTTCACAGGTAAAAATTAAACTAGGGTGAGGATGGAGGGGGCGTGGAGCTGCCCTACTACTTACTTTTGGACAGGTGTAGCCAGGCCTCGCACACCCCGATACCTGCCTGGCTGGCCCATTTCTTCTGCAGCCGGTAAGGCTTTCCTGAAGACCTCTAGAGCTGAAAACAAAGTTCTGGATCGATCCTGAAGGCTGCAGAGGCCTTCAGGAAAGCCTTACCGGCCGCAGGAGAAGAAGTTCCTGAAGGTTTCGGACAGCGAAAAGGAGGCCAGGAGCGACGTTCACAAGTGAGGTGAATCAGTGGATGACCGAAGTTACAACGGCATTGAAAAAAGGGACTTATGACCATTTTTCACACTTAGGACCATTGCAGCATCCCCATGGTCCCATGATCAAAATTCAGCCGCTTGGCAACCGAGTCACATTTATGACGGTTGCAGGCTTTCCTTAGCAGCCGTGTTATTAACTTAACATTTGCGATTCGCTTAACAAACTTGGCAAGAAAAGTCGTACAACGGGGCAAAAGTCTCTTCGCAAATTTCTCACTTGGCAACTTAAATGTGAGGCTCTATTGTGGTCGTAAGTCGAGGCCTGTAGAGGGCGGTGCATAAGCGCTCCAGTCGCGCCTACCGTCCCTGTCCTATTGTTTCTTTTTATTTTTCTCATAAGTATCTTATCTCACGTATTCAAAACTATATTTATTCTTATACCTGGATCTTGTAAGCGATTGACAAATCAAATAAATACGAAATACTAAAATGCCACCTATCCTTCAGAATATTTGCTAAAGATGAGGGGAATTGATTAAGAAATGTGAAGGTGCGAATACTGGTAGAAAGGATGTGGTTAGGCTGTGAATGAATTTCTGTCGCAAGGAGTGGAGAGATTGTCCTTGTGGTTACTTGATAAGGGAAGTGGAAGATGGGTACGGGGAAGATGGATACATCAAGAGCACCAGAGAGGAAATGAATGAATTCTCCAGAAGCGGACGTGGTAACACAAAAGAGCTTCAGTAACCGGCGTGAAAAATGTATATCGTTATTTAGAGAAAAAGAATAAACACCCAGAAAAGAGAAGAGGAAAGAGAACGGGAAGGAACGAGAAATGTTGGGTTGGATGGAGCCAGGTAGGAAAAAAAGAAGAGAAAAATGAAAGAGTAACAAAATGAAAGGCAGTACAGGGTAGTCCTGAAATTTCCGATCACCATTTCGACCAGCATTTATGTTGCTAAGCAAGGTGGTCGTTAAGTGAATCCTGCCCTTTTGTCAGACGGTCCCAAACGGCGAGTCACACATGACCTTGGGATGCCGCCACCACTTGTCAATACGTACCGGCTTGCCAAGCGCCTGAATTTAACGACGGTTGCCGCATCCGAGGGTCACAATTTGCACCCTTCCTAGCCGGCTTCCAACAAGCAAAGTCAGTGGGGAAAAGCCGGATCTGTTTAATGACCATGTGCTTCACTTAACAACTGTGGCAATTCACTGAACGGCCATTGCAAAACAGGACATCAATTGGGTGCAACTCACTTCTCGCTTTGCAATGGACGTTTCAGTCCCCAATGTGATTACTACTACCTGTAGTAAGGTATATCCTTTGTTTCTTACTTCGAAGCACAGATTTAGTGCTTTTATCTATGGGCAAACCCTTTAGTCAAGGCTCCAGTTAGTATTCCCTTTGCAAAGGATTCACGACGAATATCGTGCTATCAAAAATTAAAGTTGGTTTGATTGCCTCTGTTGCTTCAAGAACCTGATACACCAGGCCTGTGACTTGTTTTTTAAAAAAATCTACCTTCAGATGTTAGCCAGCTTCGGATGAGACTTTTTATGAAAAATGAAAAAAGAAATGTAATTTATAGTTTGGATTATTAGACAAGATGGATTACAGAAAGAAAAACAATATGATGTTACATTAGGGAGAGAAGTTAAAATATATGTTCTTATAAGTTCTGTGAAGAATACCAGATATATTTCCCTTCCTATTTTTCTCTTCTCTCCTCTCCTCTCCTTCCATTCTTCTTCCTTCCATCTCTCCTCTTCTTCCATTCTTCCTTCCATCTCTCCTCTTCTCATTTCTACTACCATTCTTTCATCTCTCCCTCCTTCTCCTCTCCTCTCCTTCCATTCTTCTTTCTTCCTTCCATCTCTCCCTCCTTCTCTTCTCTTCTCTTCTCTTCTCTTCTCTTCTCTTCTCTTCTCCTTTCTCTATTCTATTCCATTCTCTCTTCTCTTCTCTTCTCTTCTCTTCTCTTCTCTTCTCTTCTCTTCTCTTCTCTTCTCTTCTCTTCTCTTCTCTTCTCTTCTCTTCTCTTCTCTTCTCTTCTCTCCTCTTCTCTTCTCTTTTCCTTTCTCTATTCTATTCCATTCTCTCTTCTCTTTTCCTTTCTCTATTCTATTCCATTCTCTCTTCTCTTCTCTTCTCTTCTCTTCTCTTCTCTCTCTCTCTTCTCTTCTCTTCTCTTCTCTTCCACTCTTCGCTCTGATTTCTTTCCTTTTCTATTTTCTTCCTTCCTTTATATGAGTTCCTATTAGGTTTTAGCTTTGTTTTCAAAGTTTTCATAAAAATTGCCCACAGATGTTAGGCGGCCAAAGGAAACTTTGAGCAAATTCACTGAGGCAGGTGGAGTTGCTGGCTGCTCCCCACTTCATTCACTTTGCAGCTCCTTCTGCAGCAGCTGCCTGGCTGCTCGTTGAGGGTGATGGAGAAGGAATTATTTCTTTAGTCCACTGACATTAATAAGAGATGCCTGCCTCCTGCAAATGAATTTTAAATTTTTTTAAACGTATTAAAGGAAATAGACTGCCACTTCGCTCCCGCTTTTGCCATGCTGAATGCCAGCCTACCATAGACTCTCCCTGGCTTTGCTTTACTCTACAGGTGGTCCTTGAGTTACGACCACCACAGAGCCCAACATTGATGTTGCTGAGTGCAGCATTTGTTATGTGACGTTTGTTCCCTTCGATGACTTCTCACACTGGTTAAGCAAATCCTTGGATTTGTTTCCAGGTGCAACTGGAAGTTCCTGTTGTAACTTACAAAAAAAAAAAAACTCAGTCCCACCGGATGAAAAATCAGCAGGCCATAGCGAGCAAAAACTAGAATCGTTCTGCTGTTCCTCAGTCTTGTGATTTTTTGTTTTTTTAAGTGGAAAAATTCCTCCGGTGAGAATTTTTTGCAAACCGAAAAAAAAAAAAGGAACATCAGGGACAAAATGGAGTCTTATTATGCACTCAGGAAAGATGCTTTAAAAAAAAGATTTGCCTTTCTCTGGAGTCAGATTTGGGGGAATCCTGACTGGTTTTGATTAGTCGTGTCTGCAAAGCCATCTTATTAATTACCATGACGAACTTGCAATATAATTTCAGAAGAATATATGACCACTTGGGGAAAATCCACCCCTCAGCCTGAATTTTGCAACGGAGCTTGGGCTGGTTGCCTTACAACTAGTCCGGCCACATTGCTTACTGCATGCCATCTAGCTTCGACATTCCCGCAGTAGGTATTTATATCTGTGTCCTAAAAAAGGAGAAACCGTATTCTCGTAAAGGGACAACATTTTTAGCAGATGTGCGCTGAGAATCCCAAGACAAAGCTGTGCTGGGTCAGGCTGAGGCAGGTCAGGAGCCAACCAAGGGTTCTGGGAACCCACAGCAGTAGGAACATAGCGCTTAGCCCTTAGACTTATAGACCACTTCAGAGTGCTTTCCAGCCCTCTCTAAGCGGTTTATACAGAGTCAGGCTCTGGCCCCCAACCATCAGGGATTCTCATTGTACCCATCTCGGAAGCAGGGAAGGCTGAGTCAACCTGGAGCCCGTCAGGATCAAACTCCTGGCAGTGGGCAGAGTTTGCCTGCAACACTGCATTCTAATTACTGCACCATAAGGACCCTTCCTTCCTTCCTTCCTTCCTTCCTTCCTTCCTTCCTTCCTTCCTTCCTACCCTCCTTCTTTCCTTTCCTCCCTCCTTCTTTCCTTCCCACCCTCCTTCCTCCCCCTTTCCTTCCTTCTTTCCTTCCTTCCTTCTTTCCTTCCTTCCTTTTTCCTTTCTCCCTCCCCCTTCCCTTTCTCCCTTCTTTCTTTCTCTCCCTCCTTTCCTCTTTCCTTCCTTCCTCTTTTCCCTTCCTCAGCACTTACCAATAGCACTTATATACCACTTCACAGTGCCTTCCAGCCCTCTCTAAGTGGTTTACAGAGTCAGCCTCTTTCCCCCAACCATCAGGGATCCTCATTTTACCCATCTTGGAAGGGGGGAAGGCTGAATCAACCTTGAGCCGGTCAGGATCGAACTGCTGGCAGTGGACAGAATTAGCTTGCAATACTGCAGTCTCACCACTGCGCCGCCACGGCCCTTTCCTCCTTCCCTTCCCCTTCCCTTCCTCCTTTCTTCCTTCCCCTTCCTTCTTTCCTTCCTTCCTTCCTTCCTTCCTTCCTTCCTCCCTCCCTCCCTTCTTTCCCCTTCTCTTCCTTCTTTCCTCCCTTCCTCTCCTTCCCCTTCCCTTTCTCCCTTCCTTCCTTCCCCTTCTTCCTTTGTTTCTTTCCTTCCTTCAGAATTCTGGGAGTTGAACTCCACAAGTCTTAAGTTACCAAGATTGAACTCTCTTGATTTACGCAAACTGATAGAACTCGGTTCATCGGAGCCAAGTATGATCTGTTGAAAACCGTGGAGCCACACGTGTCCTTCCCTCCTTCCTTGCCACGCAAGGGGTACATTCCCCTCCTCCATTTTGTAGTTTGCAAACCCTGAATGGCTGTTTGCAACAAACCAGGGGCACTGTGACGACCCCCCCCCCCCCCACCCGCACTGAGGTGAATAATTTGCCGCACGACTAGATTTGGAAGGCTTGAAAATAACAGAATAATAAGGGACCTTAGAGGTCTTCTAGTCCAACCCCCTACTCAGGCAGGAGACCCTGTACCGTTCCAGACAAAATGGCTGTCCAGTCTCTTCTTCATCTCCTCTTTCCAATGAAGACAGGGAGCTCAGGAGAAAATGCAATTTGATATTAATTCCCGATTTGCAGGAGCCACAGGTTTGCCCGGCATTGTTCCTTCTATCGTTTACCGGCCACAAAGGAGATAACCTAAAAAGGAAGTTTCTATCAGTGGAAAAGCAGCAAATCCAATCAGAGAAAGAGTGATGCAAGATTGCTGCGGAATAGATAAAAGCAAAAACCAGAAACCCAAACCAGGAGGCGCCTGGTAGCATCTTTTCTGAGTGTTTTATTTCATTCCTCACGCATGCTTGTGGCTGGCTGGGGAATTCTGGGAATTGAAGTCTTCTGGTTGCTGAGGTGGAGCAAGACAACTGTACAGGTGGTCCTCCGACTTATGGCCACGACTGAGCCCAACATTTCGGTTGCTAAGTGAGACATTTGTTAAGTGAGGTTTGTCCTTTCTTGCCACAGTTGTTAAGTGAATCTTGTTAAATCAGTCCCACGGTTGTTAAGTGAACCTGGCTTCAGTCAGGAGGTCACAAAAGGGGACCGTATGACCCCGGGACTCTGCGACCGTCATAAATACGAGTCAATTGCCATCCATCCGAATGCAGATCACGTGACCATGGGGATGCCGCAAGGGTCGTAACTGCAGAACGGCCATAAGTCACCTTTTTTCCGTGCCGATGGAACTTTGAACCGTCGCTAAGCGAACTGTTGTAAGTCGAGGATTGCCTGAAATTATGAGGTAAAATCATGTATGACGTCACATGATCCCCTTTTTGCAACCTTGACAGGCAACGTCAACGATATTTTCCTAACTCAAGAACTGCTGTGATTCACTTAACAGCCATGGTGAGGAAGGCTACGAAATGGGGCCGAACTCACTTCTCCACAGCCTCGCTTTTCAATTTGGCGCTCTGTTGCGGTCATAAGTCAATTGGACATTGGACATTGAGAAAGGGTTTTTTTAAAAAAAATTAAAAATTGCATGATTGTATTTTTCTTCATAAATTTTATTAATTTTCTATGATTTCCATTTATTAGTGCTTCGTGTTAATTTTCTATAATTTCCATTTATTAGTGCTTAATATTAATTTTCTATGATTTCTATTTATTGATGCTTCATATTAATTTTCTATTTATTTCCATGTATTACTGCTTAAGATTAATGTTATATGATTTCCATTTATTAGTGCTTCCTAGAAAACACAATGTTTCTTAAGCCCTAATAAATGTAAACAATAGAACATTAATAAAATTTATATACATAAAAAAGAAAATAGGATCATACAATTTTTAAAAAAACATCTTTTCTCCTGGATGCTGTTTCTTCTTTCCTTTTCTTTTTTTATTACGTTTCCTCCTCTTTGGCTTGATATGACTGTAATAGGGAAGAATGTTAAAAGCAAAAAACTTCAAAAGGGAACCTAAGCAGAACAAATAATTGTCCTCGCGTTCGGCTTTTGGCAAACTTAAAACCTTGGGAGCCGAAATGTTTACCCTTTTACGTCAGTTCTTCAGATCAAGGGAAGAACAGCCGGCCCAGCTCACCCAAAGCACACAGACACACTGCTATATACTCCTTTGCTGCGGGATTGTTTTAATGGCCTTGGGTACCGCTTGGCAGTTATCTAAGCTTTTAAAATACAACACACACACACCTTTCCCTCTCCCTCCCTCCAAGAAATAGACAAGTCTGTGTGAGCTAGGATCAAAACCTGTAGTAAATTGCAAAATAAACCAAGAGAAATACTTGCAGAAGAATTGAACGATCCATTTTTTCAAGGTGCAAAATTATCTTTTCCTTTATGTATACTGAGAGTATTTACACCGACAAATTCCTTGTGTGTCCAATCACACTTGGCCAATAAAGAATTCTATTCTCTTCTGTTCTAATTGTACCCTATGACTATTATTAAGTGTTGCACCTGATGATTCTTAAATCTTGACGAATGTATCTTTTCTTTTATGTACACTGAGAGCATTTGCACCAAGACAAATTCCTTGTGTGTCCAGCCACACTTGGCCAATAAAGAATTCTATTCTATTCTATAGATTTTAAAATTATCAATTTTGATATATAGATTATAGATATAAATGATACATCCAGGATCTATCAGCACCCCCCCCCCCTCCTTCAAACACCCCTTTCTTTATATTTCACACTTAGGAATTTTACTAGTTTTTAGATTTTTATCCAGGCTTTGTGATAAGTAACTCAAGGCTGTGCGAATGTTCATAACACTTCTCCCCCCACCCTCCTGTTTACTCCACAACAACATTCTTGTGAGGTAGATTGGGCTGAGAGATAGGGATTGGACCAAAGTCACCTAGCCGGCTTTCGTGCCTGAGGCAGGACTAGAACTCCCCGTCTCCTGGTGATTGGCCCAAAGTCAATCAGTTGGCTTCCATGCCTAAGGTGGGACTAGAACTCACAGCCTCCTGGTGGTTGGCCCAAAGTCAATCAGTTGGCTTCCATGCCTAGGGCAGAACTAGAACTCCCTGTCTCCTGGTGATTGGCCCAAAGTCACTGAATCTGCTTTCATGCCTAAAGGGAGACTAGAACTCACCATCTCCTAGTTTCTAGGCCAGCACCATTACCACTACATCCAAGGTACATTTTCTTTTCCCCAGTTCTGTTATCATGAACTCCAAGCCGCCTGAGAAAACTCCTTGTTTTCTAGATGGGAGTTTTCCTCTCAACCATGTTAACTAATAGAAAGGAAGGAAAGAAGGGAGGGAGGGGAATACTAGGAAGGAGGAATATTGGAAGGAGGAGGGAGGAAGGAATATTGGAAGGAAGGAAGGAAGGAAGGAAGGAAGGAAGGAAGGAAGGAAGGAAGGAAGGAAGGAAAAAAAACAAGGCCAATGAACCCATGTGTGTAACATGCACACACCAAAAAACCATCCCAAGTAAATTCACTGGAACCTGAACTGCCATGAACTGCCTGCGTGTCATCAATCTTCTGTATAAAAACGCTTTTAAGTATCTAGGGAAATTTACATTTTTATACTTAGACTGAGGGATCCCCCCCCCCCGCTGCATTCTGAAAATTTTATTCAGTGCGGCTTTATTTTTATAACTTGGGAGGCGCTCAAATTATATTTTTTTATAAGATAGGCTGACCTTTGGAAAATACTACTTAAATGCCTACCTGAACTTGGGAAGGGGGGGGGGCGTTCCTCTACCCAGCCCTGTCAGCTTCTTTTAAAAACCGTTCCCTTCATTAATTCATTAATTGGTTTCCTTAATTGAGCTGCTTCTAAATATAGGGCAGCCCTGCTGATAAGGTGTGGCTGAGGGACAGTCGAATACATGGGAATAGGGAAGAGGAAGTTACTTAGGGAGATCCAACTTCCTTGATTGACGGAATAAATTTATTTATTCAATTAAATCAATTGAACTGCAATCAGCTTTTGGGGCTTCCTCATTAGGTCTGATGGAGAGATAAGAGGAAAAACAAAGAGTTTGTGCAGGTATATGTACTCCTCCAGTTACAACCATTCATTTAGTGACGGTTCAGGGTTATAGCGCCCTTAAAAAAAAATGACTTAGGAGGATTATTTTTTTCCCCACACTTATAGGTTATATTAAAGGTGGGAAAATTCCGAAGTGATTTATTATTTTTTAAAAAAACGTCTCAAAAACCTGTCATTTTAACAGGGGTGTGTAGATTTTTTTCTTCTGTTTCCACTGTAAATGCCGACTCTGAAACTGAGCTCGTTTCTGTATTCAAGGTAAGCACCAGAGCACCAAAAATTCTTGGCCTGGAATCGTCACTGTAAAGGTAGTCCTCGACTTACGACAAAAAAAAAAAACAGCCCAACATTTCCATTGCTTCCATAAGCAAGGCAGCAGTTAAGTGAATTACTGGGCCCCATTTTATGACAGTCATAAGTGTTGACGACTGGTCATAAATTACTTTCTCAGTGCTATTGCAATTTCTAATGGGCACTAAGTAAATGATTGTAAGTTGAGAGCTACCTATAACAGCAGTTTGACAATGAAACCTACTCGGGACTACCTCTACCGCTTGCAAAGTTAGCATTGCTGGGTGGTCTCCTTTCCCACTTGGATTTTGCCAGCTGCTAAGGATAGAAGCCCTAAGTGCTTTGTCTGTTTGCCTACTGCTGTGTTGCCGTGTTGTCTGAAAGCGCCAAGCCATGATTTAATTCCATAACGTGAAGCCTCGGTAAGGTCACACTTGGAATATTGCATTCAGTTTTGATCGCCACAATGTAAAAAAAACAGATGTTGAGACTCTAGAAAGAGTGCAGAGAAGAGCAACCAGGATGATGAGGGGACTGGAGGCCAAAACATATGAACGATGGTGGCAGGAATTGGGTATGTCTGGTCTGATGAAAAGAAGGACCAGGGGAGACATGATAGCAGTCTTCCAATATCTGAGGGGCTGCCCCAAAGAAGAAGCAGTCAAGCTGTTCTCCAAAGCCCTTGAAGGCAGGACAAGAAGCAATGGGTGGAAACTCATCAAGGAGAGAAGCAACCTAGAACCGAGGAGAAATTTCCCAACTATGAGAACAATTACTCAGTGGAGCGACTTGCCTCCAGAAATTGTGAATTCTCCAACACTGGAAGTTTTTAAGAAGAGATTGGATAGCCCTTTGTCTGAAGTGGTGTAAGGTTTCCTGCCTAGGCAGGGGGTTGGACTAGAAGACCTCCAAGGTCCCTTCCAACTCTGTTATTCTATTCTATTCTCTATTCTATTCTATTTTCTATTCTCTATTCTATTCTATTCATCTGAGTCTTCCGTTTGGTTATGTTTAAAAGGCACTAACTAAGTTGAACACACCTAATCAGAGTTTAGGTTAACTCTCTGTGTTTGGGGTGGGGGGGGCGGGGCGGTAATCCATAAATTGAAGTGGATTAAATTACGCTGTGCAAACACAGCCTTGTCAGAAGGCTGAAGACTTTTAATTTCTGGATAAGGGCCAACCTTCGTCCTTATCAACTCTTTGGAGTGCTGGATTTGCACAACACCCTCGGCTATAAATCTGCCAATTTTTCGCTGCGTCAGTTTGTGAACCCAGCTGGTGCTCAAGCACAGACAGTCCTCGACTTACGACGGCAATGGAGACCAACATTTCTTAGCAAGACAGCGGTAAAGCAAATTTTGCCTTCTTCTCGCCATGGTTGGTTAAGCGAACGACAGCAGTTGTTAAATTAGTAGCACGGTCGTTAAGCGAATCCGGTTGCCCCCCCATTGACTTTGCTTGTCCAAAGGCCGCCAAAGGGACCTTTGCAACCGTCATAAATGCGAGTCAGTTGCCAACCATCTGGATTTCGATCACATGACCACAGGGATGCTGCTACGGCCGTTAAGTGTGAAAAATGGTCATAAGTCATTTTTTTTCAGTGCTGTTGCAGCCTCAGTGAATGGTTCAACTAGAGAACTAAGGTACCTATATAGAGAGGTGGGATTCAAATTTTCAACAACCAGTTCTGTGGGCGTGGCTTAGGTGGTAGGCGTGGCTTGGTGGTCATGTTATTGGCTGAGTGTGGTCAACTCAATATCCCTCACATCGAGGCACGCATCTCCTCGCCTGGCCTCTCATGACTGTGGGGATGCTGCAACGGTCGTTAAGTGTGAAAAATGGTCATAAGTCACTTTTTTCAGTGCCATTGTAAGTTTGAATGGTCACTCCACACAAGCAAAGTACCAGCAAAGGAGGGGAAAAAAATTGCAGAGACGTTGCTGAGACAGGAAGTCTAGTCATGCCAAGAATGTAATAAGGGTTAACAGAGGGACAGTTTCTGTAAGCAACCGCAGAATGTTTCCTTCCTGCCTTCCTTACAGGATTAGGCCAGTAATTTCTTCTAACAACCGGTTCTCCCAACTGCTTAGAATGCTAACAACCGGTTCTAGCGAATAGGTGCGAACCGGTAGAATCCCACCCCTGGCTGTAGAGCTATATGCATAAAATATATTTGCCCCCCCATAACTTATTCAAACGATATTCGTCGTCTGGATTTTTGTGACATGCTATCACATGAATTGTTCTCCACAACCCGCCTGAGTCACATTTTCCCTGGGAAACAGAAATTCCTAAAAGGTCAAAAAAAAAATTCTTCCCTAGAATTTTAATCATTCCTCTCCTGTAGAGCACCCATTCCACATTCAGAAGTAATTTCCAGTTAATTAGCCCAAACTGTGCATCAGATTGGCCCCCAACATCTGGAACCTTGTAGTGGACTGGAAAAATTGCTCTGATTATTGAATATTTACTGGTTTTGTCTCAAGAAGGGCCGGTGTACTTTCTGCAAAGCAAAACCCCGGCTCCTCCAAGCTGTTGCACATCTGGAAAAAGCCAGTTTATTTGATGTTTTCTAGGGCAGGGGTCTCCAATCGTGGTAACTTTTAAGACTTATGGATTCCAACTCCCAGAATTCCTCAGCCAGCTTAGAGAAAAGTAAAGTCCTACACTTAGGCAAGGAAAACCAAAAGGACACATATAGACTGGATGAAACCAGGCTCAATAGCAGGAACTGTGAGAAGGATTGTGGAGACTTAGTGGACAACCAGCTAAATAGGAGCCAGCCGTGTGCAGCAGCAGCCAAAAAAGCTAATGCAATCCTAAGTGGCATTAACAAAGGGAGACAATCAAGATCATGTGAGGTACTAATACCACTCTATAAAGCCTTAGTAATGCCACACCTGAAGTACTATATTCAGGTTTGATCACACACTATAAAAAAGAGGTTGAGACTCTAGAAAAAGTGCAGAGAAGAGCAACCAGGAGGATGAGGGGACTGGAGGCTAAAACATACGATGAATGGTTGCAATCTAGGGAAGAGAAGGACCAGGGGGGACATGATAGCAATTTTCTAGTATTTGAGGGGCTGCCCCAGAGAGGAGGAGGGGGTCAAGCTATTTTCCAAAGCACCAGACAAGGAATAATGGATGGAAACTGAACAAGGAGAGGTTCAACCTGGAAATAAGGAGAAACTTTCTGACAGTAAGAACAATCAACCTATAGAAGTTGTGGGGGCTTCATCCCTGGAGGCTTTCAAGAAAAGACTGGACTAGCATCTGTTAGAAATGGTGTAGGGTCTCCCGCTTGGGCAGAGGGGGGTTGGACTAGATGACCTCCAAGATCCCTTCCAACTCTGGCATTCTATATTCAATGGAACAGAAGTTGCCTTCCGAAGTGGGAGCTTCATCCCTGGAAGCTTTCAAGAAGAGACTGGACTGCCATCTGTCAGAAATGGTGTAGGGTCTCCTGTCTGGGCAGGGAGGGGTTGGACTAGATGACCTACAAGGTCCCTTCCAATTCTGATTATCTGTTATTAAGTCTTAAAGTGGCCACGGTTGGAAACCCCTGGTCTAGGGCTTCCAGGCCTTGCTAGGCTTTCATTAGAAATGGCCACCCGGCTTCAAATCACAGGATCCATCCCTAAACAGCCTTTTAATAGGAGAACCAGTGCTACCATGTGCAAATCCCTTGGGGGGAGGAGAAGGGGGGAGTCCGTCTCTCATTCAGAGGGGTTTCGGAGGCCACGATCCGATTAAAGGGGCTGCTCCTACACCAGCCAGTCGCAAGGGCAGTTTTGGGGACCAAGTCAGGTTGCCGGTCTGACGTTACACATGTTCTTGTGTTCTTGAGTTGCGCCAAGAAAGCCGGTAAGACCGACTGCCCTGGGGTCTTGCAGAGAAGGGATTTCTCTCCCCCCACCCACCTCCACAATCTAGGAACAGTTGGTTCAATAAAGGAGAATGTTGGCAGCTCAGGGTTGAAAGGATGGGTCCTGGGTGCTCTCTGAGTTTGGGTTGTTTTTTTTTCTTGCAGACGTTTCATGACCCAACTAGGGAACATCATCCATGGAAGGGAGTGGGGTTTGCAGAGGGGGGAGGAGGAAGAATGAAGAGGAGTGGGAAGAAGTGTGGAGTTTTTGGTGTTCTCTGAGTTTGGTGGTTTCCTTGCAGACATTTCATGACCCAACTAAATAACATCATCAGTGCTAGAAGGGAGGAGGAGGAGGAAAAAGGACTATGGGGTCCATGGTGCTCTCTGAATTTGGTGGTTTTCTTGCAGATGTTTAATTACCCAACTAGGTAACACCATCAGTGCTTAAAAGGGTGTGGGGAGGAGGAGGACTGTGAGGTCCTTGGTGTTGGCTGAGCTTGTTTTGTTGAAGACGTTTCATGACCCAACTAGGTAACATCATCAGTGCTAGGAGAGAGGGGAGGTTGTGGAGAAGAGGAGGAGGTGGCGGTGGTGGGAGGAGGACTGTGGGGTCCTTGATGGTCTCTGAGCTTGGTGGTTTTCTTGCAGACGTTTCATGGCCGAACTAAGTAACAATATCAGGGCTAAAAGGCAGTGGGGTTTGTTGAGATTGTGATTTTCTTGCAGATGTTTCGTTACCCAAAAAGGTGACATAATCCTTGTCAGAAGGAAGTGGGGTTTGGGGACAGGAGGGGGAGAGGACTGTGGGGTCCTTGGGGCTCTCTTGATTCTTTGCTCTTGCAAGACGTTCCAAGCCCCAAAGCAGGCAACAGGTGCAGGAGCTGGTCAGCTTCTAACGCCAGAAGTCTCTAAACTTGGCAACTTTTAAGATTTGTGGGTTTCAAACACCCAGAATTCTCCAGCCAGCTTAAAGGCTGCCCAAGTTTGGGGACCTTTCGCGAAGCCCCTTCTGAACATGCGTCTTGCAAAGGCCAGTTCTCCGCAATTGCAATTACACGTGCTTGCGAGCTCTCCTCCGTGGACTCCCTGTCCCGCGGGCGCCAGGTTGCAACTCCAGCCCTGAGCGCGGCTTGCCACTCCACTCCCACTTTCCCCCCCCTCCTCTCCCCAAGCCAAGGTGCGCGGGCAACCTGAGCCCGGGGCGGGGCCCTTTGCGCGCGCGCAGCCAATGGCAGCCCGGGCGCCCGAAGCCGCGCCCCCTCGTGGCCGCGCCCCCTCCCGCCGCTTGGATTCCCGGCTCCCGGCGCTGCGGGGGCTCAGTCGGTGAGAGACTCTCTTACCGGGAGCCATGCCGCTCCCGTTTGGTCAGCCGGGCTCCGGCCGCCGGGAAGCGCCGGGCATCGGCGCGGGCCAGTAGCCCTTCTTGCCAGCCAGTGGATTTAAGGCGGGAGGGCAGCGCCAGGCAGCCGGAGGACATGGTAGCGCACGATGACGCCGGCGGGCTGCTGCCCATTAAGCGGACTATCCGGGTGATCGACGCGCAGAACCAGACCTTCCGCGAGCAGGAGGTAAAAGCGACGTACTCCAACCCCCCTAAGCAAAGCGGGGAGGGCAGTCAGGACAAACCCCTTCGCCCCCTTCCCGGGGCTCGTTCCAGCCAGCCCGGCTGCCGGGCGGGCGGCTGTTGCAGCCGCCGCCGCCTCGTAAGAGCCGGCGCTGCTGACTCAGCTCGCCCGGGGCTACGTCGGACGCGTGGGAAGTTTCGGGCGCGGGGAGAGAGAGAAAACCTTGGTTGCAAAAAAAGAAGGGGGGGGTGTCGAAACGAGTTCGCTTTTTCCCTTTCGCGATCAATATTTCTTTTTTTTTTTTTTAATTTTAATTTTATGATTTTATTACATGCCAGCGCTCCTGCAAGGGGAGAGAGAGCTGGAATGCCAACGAAATTTCATTTCAAACGTATGCCGATGAGTTGGGCACAGACTCCTCTCGAGAGCACTAAAAATCTCCACAGACCGTTCTCATCCTGGTCATTCATATTTCCAATTGTTACCATCAGGGAGGCATTAGAAGTGTCTTAAAATGAGGACTAACAGACTGAGAAACAGTTTCTTTTCCAAGGCAGTAATTGTCTTGAATCAAACAGTGCATATGTAATTTAGCCCTGTGTATATAATGGCATTTTAAAACTATCTAACTTACTATATGTTTTAGACTAGGTTTTTAATTATTATTATTATTATTTTAATTATTTTACTTTTTAAATACTCTGTAGTGTGATTGTGATGTGGTGTTTAGGGCACTGTGCTGGAGTAGCTTTCAAATTTCATAGTATTTGTAGAGTGCAATGACAATAAAGATATTCTATTCTATCCTATTCTAAAGTGGTACTAAAGTTTCGTTTCTATTCTATTCCCTGGGGCAGCTGGCAGTTAGTTGCATTGTATGACTTTTGCCCAACTTGGATCCCTGATTTGTTTGTTTTTCCCTCTCTTTTTTTTTTTCTTCTTTTCATTAAAAAGGAGAATTGTTTTTTTAAAAAAACCTTCCACCTGGGTTTCTCCCCCCCCCCCCCTGTTTTCTTTCTTTCTTTTTTTAAAGCAGGGGTCCCCAAACTTGGCAACTTTTAAGACTTGTGGACTTCAACTCCCAGAATTCTCCAGCCAATTGTGGGACATTGAAGTCCACAAAGTCTTAAAAGTTGCCAAGTTTAGAGATCTCTGTTTGAAAGTGTTAAAATTGGCTTTTTTTTTTTTTTTTAGAAAGGTGTGTTGTTAGCTGCAGCTGCTTTGGAAAAGGGCTAGGAAGGGTGTCTGAAAAGAAGGATTTTTCTTATATTGCTTTATATTGCCTGTTTAAGGAACTTGGAAGCAAGTGAGCCTTAGTCAGCAGCCTGGGGTGGTTATGATTTGTTCCCCTTCTCTTGTTCTGCTCATCGTGTATCATCCCCTGCAATTAAAATGGGGGGAGGGGAGAAGAACTTTTGTTTCTTGGCTTCTCTCCTTTGCAAAAGAACCAGTTCATTGCAATTCATGTGCTGCTTGCTTGAATTCAAACAATGCTGGGTTGACTTCTTGTAAATTGACTTATTTATACAGGTAAATGAGAGCAAATCCTTCTCCAAAGAGGCGCCTTATTTTATTTATTTATTTATTTATTTATTGTAAGTTAATTTTTATACAGGGGAATGAGAGCAATCCCTTCTCCAAAGATAAAATTATTTAATTTATTTATTAAATGTTTTGCCACGGGGTAACTCTAGGTGGCTTACAATATTTAAGAAGGTAAAATAACATAAATAAAATATTACAAAAAATATAATTCTTATTTTTGCCTTCCCTTTTATGATGTCACCCCTCTAAAACTTTTTTTTTTTTTGAGTTGTGGGTGTGTTCTGCTCATCGTGTATCATTCCTACAATTAATATGGAAGGGGGAAAAAACTTCTGTTTCCTGGATTTCCTCCGCAAATGAACCAATTCTCCACCAATTAACTTAAATTCAAGCATTGATGTGTTGTAAGTCTTGTGAGATTTCTCCGCCAGTGAACTCAAATTCAAGCACTGATGGCTTGATTTCTTTGTAAGTTGGTTTATTTATTCTGGATGAATGCGAGCTACCTCTTCCACAGCGTCCTGTTCCAAAAAGCCGCCTCGTTTTTATTTATCCGTTTATTCATTCATACATTTAATACATTTATTGGCTGCCCTTCTTACCACAGGGCGGCTTACAATATTTGAAAAAAAAAATGAAACTACAGATAATTTTTTTTTTTTTACAAAAATAGAAATGCACAAAAAGGGGAAATACATACATTTTTGCCTCCTTTTCATGATGTCACCCCCCGTGTTAAAAACTTTTTTTTTTTGGGAAGTTGTGGGTGTATGCACGTGCCCCAGTTGATACAACATGTGATGTAATCATTTGAATCCCACAAAATGCATCGCCTGGAGATACTATCTGAAGTCAGAGTCACAAGGACGCCAGAGTCAAAAAATAAAAAATAAAATATCCCTCAAATGACAGCTTGTGACAGACATCCTGTCCGGATTCTGTTTTAGTTTCCCTATGATTCAAGTTCTTCTTTAGAAAGGTGGAACTCCTCCGGCCTTTCCTCTCAGTGTTATTTTTGAAGCTGGCGAGGAGAAAACAAACCTCAGGATTTCTCTCTGTAAGTTCTGCCTTTTCTTTGTTCTGTTTGTCTTCCTGGGTGTCCCGGAAGGTCGATCCTCAAGTTAAACAGGTTATGCAGTAAAAGGGAATATTTGTAGCTCAGGGTCCTGGGTGCTCTCTGAGCTTGATGGGTTTCTTGCAGGTGTTTCATGACCCAACTAGGTAAAGTCATCGATGCTAGGAGGGAGAGGGAGTGGGGGTTTTGTTGAGAGGAGGAGGAGGAGAAGGACTGAAGGGTCCTTGGGGGCTCTCTGAGCTTGGTGATTTCTTGAAGACGTTTCATGACCCAACTAGGGGACATCATCAGTGCTAGAAGAGAGAGGATATGTTGAGAGGAGGACTGTGGGGTCCTTGGTGAGCTTGGTGATTTGTTGAGAGGAGAGAAGAACTGTGGGGTTCTTGGTGGTCTCTGAGTTTGGTGGTTTTCGTGACGACATTTCATGACCCAAGTAAGTAACATCAACAGTGCTAGAAGGTCGTAGGGTTTGTTGAGAGGAGAACTGTGGGGTTCTTGGTGCCCTCCGAGTTTGGTGGTTTTCTTGCAGACATTTCATGACTCAAGTAGGTAACATCATCAGTGCTAGAAAGTCGTAGGGTTTGTTGAGAGGAGAACTGTGAAGTCCTTAGTGGTCTCCAAATTTGGTGGTTTTCTTGAAGACATTTCATAACCCAAGTAGGTAACAATATCAGTGCTAGAAGGTCATAGGGTTTGTTGAGAGGAGAACTGTGGGGTCCTTGGTGGTCTCTAAGTTTGGTGGTTTTTGTGAAGACATTTCATGACCCAACTAGGTAACATCCTCAGTGCTAGAAGGGGCTCGTATATAAACAGAGAGCAAACCCCACTCCTTTCTAGCACTGAATAGAATAGAACAGTGTTTTTCAACCTTGGTGCTTTGAAGATGTGTGGACTTCAACTCCCAGAATTCCTCGAGGAATTCTGGGAGTTGAAGTCCACACATCTTCAAAGCACCAAGGTTGAAAAACACTGGAATAGAATAGAATACTTCATTGGCCAAGTGTGATTGGACACACAAGGAACTTGTCTTCGGTGTAAATACCCTCAGTGTATATAAAAGAAAAGACACATTCGTCAAGACTCACTGATGACATTACCTAGTTGGGCCATGAAACGTCTGCGAGAAAACAAAGCAAGTTCAGAGAACCCCAAGGACGCGCGCGCGCACACACACACACAACACTACACACCACCCACGGCGAAGCACACCTTTTGTCTGAAGCCAAGTAAACATCTTGGCATCCTTGCAAAGTGTACAGGCTCTGCCAGCCGTCGCCTAATCATTGTGGGATTGAGGTTTGGCTCCCAAATATGTTGTTTTGAGTGTCGGATTCTGCCTCTGGCTCGTTGGCGTGTTTGTTATTTACGTCATCCTTTTTAAAAGGCGGACGGTCAGGTGTTGTCCACCTTCGTGTGTGTGTGTGTGTGTTTGTGTGTGTGTGTTTACACCCATGATGTGTTAGCTTCAGCCTCTTTCGAACGCAATGGGCGTGTTCTCCCTAGTGCAGAAATTCTGGAAAAAATAGGTATTTTTAAACCTCCCTTGTGGTTTCCTCGCTTCCCCATTGTTCTTTTTTTTTTCTTCTTCTTCTTCATTGGAAAGTGAAAGTTTGGTTTACTGAAAAACTGGCAAAAGCTTTCACAGAGATCTTTCTCTTTCCCACTCCTTGTTTCCCCTGAAACGTTTAACGTGAAAAACTGGTTTAAGTGTAAATGGTTGGGCTCGTGGCTGTCAAAAGTCCTAAAGTTTGCTGTTTTTTTTTTTTCTTTTGTTAGTGGGGAAATGTTCAATAAATCCCTCCCAAAGTTTAAAAACAAAAAAGTTTCAGTAGTCCATTGTGGTCTTGGGCATTGTGCGGTTTGACCCTGGGTGTGTGATGGGCAGCTGGGTACAGTTCTCTCCATTGGCTTCGGATTGCAAGGAGAAAGTTGGCAATAAAGCCACATCAAAACAGCTCCTGACGGCATTAAACACATATGGAACCAGGTTCATATCTACAGAAATGACATCATGGCTTGTTGAACTACTATAATAGCATACGTGTATAAATCCTCAGCTTACGACCCTAATTGAACCCAATAATTTCTGTGGTTTTTTGGTGGTTTTTTTTGGCTAAGTGAGACATTTGTTAAGTGAGTTTTTCCCCCATTTTACGACTTTTCCTGCCCTGGTGGTTAAGTGAATCACAGCCCTTGTTAAAAGTTAGCAACACGGTTTTGTTAAGTGAATCTGGCTCGTCAGGAGGTCACAAAAGGGGATCCCATGACCCCGGGATGCCGCGACCCATCGTAAGTATGAGCCAGTGGCTGAGCGTCTCAATTTTGATCATGTGACCCACGGGGAGGTTGCGACGGTCATGAAGTGTGAAAACCGATCCTAAGTCGCTTTTTTTCAGTGCTGCTGTAACTTTGAATGGTCACTAAATGAATTGTTATAAGTCGAGGACTTATGTGAATTTCCCCCTTTCTGAAAAATTCCAGCTCTTGGGTGTCCTCGTCTCTTCCATCCAGTTCTGCCATTAAACAAGAATATTATTTCTTTGCAGAACTTACACCGGTAGTCCTTGAGTTATGACCATCATTTAGCAACTGTTAATATGGATTTTCCATGGGCTGCTTACAACCCAGATCTGAAGTGTGTTTCTCTCTCTCTCTCTCTCCCTCTCCCCCCCCTCTCTCACACACACATACACACACACGCTACATGACAATTTGGGAACTTGGCAACTGCCTCTCACACCTGTTTCAGGTATCTCGTGGTCACATGACCGTGATTTGTGACACTTTGTGGCCAGAAACATAACATTGATTTCCAGCTTCCTGCCAAAAAATACCCATTGTGGGCAATGGATTCGCTTAGCGACTGCTGCATTCGCTTAGCGACCACAGTGGTTCACTTAATGACCACCAGCAAAATGAGGCGCGATCCATATACCGACCAGCACGACTTACAAATGCTAACCGTGGGCCCAATTACGGTCATAAGTCAAGAACTACCTGTATCTTTCTTGGGCTGATAGGACTTAGTTTGTGAGATTGGTCACCGACAGCAACCTATAGAAACAGGTTAAAAAGGAAACACTGAATTTTAGGGATATGGGGCTTTAATATATGAACGATCAGGCCCTCACCCCTTGTCCCCCATAGCCCCTCTATCTATAGAAAGGGCATTTTTTCCCCACTCTTTTAAAATACAGAATAAACTTATAAATTCTAAATCCGGGCTTGCCACGGCTAGACACCCCTGGTTGAAGAATTTATAATATTATGCCCTTCTCCTGCTTGGCTGGGGAGTTCTGGGAGTTGAAGTCCACAAGTCTTAAAAGTTGCCAAAGTTTGGACGCTCCTCTTCTGAATTCTTACAGAATCATAAACCCTTTTTTCTCTCTGTAGCCACGTTACTTTACTTTGCTGTGGGCGACTGTGGTTCCTTTTATCTTCCAGGAACAGGAATCGATCCCTGGTCCCTGCTCTCTCTTCCCACCCCCCACCCCCCACCTCCCACCCCAGATAAGTGGAATGCATGACCTCATTCCTTAATATTCTTTGGCATCTCTTCCCCCCACCCCAGCAAAGGGCTCTGTTCTTTGTTCACTAATTTCTGAACTCCTGCATCGCTCAGCCTTTCTCTGCCGGACTTTCCTCCTTGCTCCACTTCCTTTTTCCTGCAAGGAGTTAAGAAAGCGTGGAAAAAACCTTCCTGCTTGCACACTCGGCTACCCCCCCCCCCCCCAAATGTTTTGAAGATTCTTGGTCCCACATCCATTGTCCCCAATGGGCTGGGCTCCTTCAGGCTGGGATGCAATAAAAAAAGGGGGGGACCCCTTAGAGGGAGGGAGGGAGGGGAGAGAAGGAAGGAAGGAAATAAAGAGGGAGAGAGAAGGAAAGGAAGGAGAGAGAGAAGGGAGAGACAGGAGGAAGAGGGAGCTAAAGAAGGAAGGAGAGGGAGTGACAAGGAAGGAAGGAAGGAAGAAAGGAAGGAAGGGGAGAAGAGAGAAGGAAGAGACGGGGAAGGAAAAAAGACGAGGAAGGAAGAATAGAGAAGGAAGGAGAGGGAGAGAAAGAAGCAAGGAGAAGGGAAGGAAGGAGGGAGAGGAGGAAGGAAGGAAGGAAAGAAGAAAAGAGGGAGAGAAAAGGAAAGGAAGGGCAGAGAAGGAAGAGACAGGAGGAAGGAAAAAAGAGGAGGAAGGAAGAATAGAGAAGGAAGAAGAGGGAGAGAAAGAAAGCAAGGAGAAAAGGAGGGAGAGGAGGAAGGAAGGAAAGAAGGAAAGGAAGGGAAGAGACAGGAGGAATGAAAAAAGGAAGGAAGAATAGAGAAGAAGGAGAGAAGGAAGCAAGGAGAAGGGAGGGAGAGGAGGAAGGAAGGAAAGGGAGGGAAAAAGAAGGGGAGAGAGAAGGAGGAAGGAAAAAAGAAAGAGAAGGAAGGAAGGAGAGAGGGAGTGACAAGGAAGGAAGGGGAGGAGAGAGAGAAGGAAGGAAGAATAGAGAAGAAGGGAGAGAAGGAAGCAAGGAGGAAGAAAGGGGAGGAAAGAAGAAGGAAGAGAGGGATGGATGGATGGAAGGAAAGGGAGAGGAGGAAAGAAGGAGGGAGGGAATAGGGAAGGGAGGCAGGAAGCAAGGCCCTGCTCCACCATGAACTGTGGGTGCTGGCATCCAGTCCCTTCTTCTGAGCTTTGGAGGAGAGAAATTTGGGAGATTCCTAGAAGTCAACAAGTTTGGGAAACCGCTCAGTTGTGCGTAAGCCGTGAAGGAAAAACCAGACAACAACAACACATACACCCCCTGTGATATTTCACCCAGTCTGCTCTGCTCTGGTTTTGTATCGCACCCCCTGATTGAAGAACCTGTCACTGGCCACCTTCCTGCGACATCCTCCGCCGTAAACTATGGTTTGCCAAACCGCATTGGCACGATGCTTGTAACGCAGCGTGGGGGGGGGGGGGGGGGAAGCAGCCCTACTCAAGAAAGCTTTGGTTTGCTTTTGAGCTCCCTCTTTAATCTGACGCCACCGGTCTTGTGATGTAGTCAAACAAAGATAGTGTGCGGGTTTCCTCGCCCCCGCCCCACTGGAAATAAGAGGAACACAACCCACGCCCATCGAGAGCAACGCAAAAGTACACAATATTCCTTCCCGCTGCTCAGATATCCATGCAGGGAAGGATTGCAGGGAGTCCTTGGCGTACAACGGTTCATTTAGCGACCGTTCAAAGTCAGCACGGCACAGAAAAAAGCGACGACGTGACCGTTTTCTTTCTTTCTTTTTTTTTTTTCACACTTAACGGCCATGGCTGCAGCCCCATGGTCACAATTCAGACAGTCGGCAAACGATTCACATTTACGACGGCCGCAGTGGCGGGGGGGGGGTCCCCTTTTGGCGACCTTCCGACAAGGAAAGTCAATGGGGGGAAGCCAGCTTCCCTTAACAACCGCAGTGATTCGCTTAACGACCATGGCAGGGAAAGTGGTAAAAATGGGGCGAAACTCACTTCGCAAAGATCTCGGTAAATATCGGTAAGTTGGGGAGTAAGTTGTGGTCGCAAGTTGAGGACTTAACCTATACAGAAAGAGAACCAAGGTCAGGTCTATATCCCCAACCAGGTTTGTTTGGGCCAGGCGCGTTGCCTTTAGCCCGGCCTGCCTCTCAGGGCTGTTGTTCTCGAAGCCATCTTGGGAGGCAGTGACTCTCGTGTCCTTCCCACCTCTGGGCAAGCAGAAACTCAAAGTTTACTGCAGATTAGCAAGGGTTTTGTAATCGAAATGGGGAAGGGAGTTGGAGGCTGGGACCAGGAAATCTAATCAAAAGGAGAACCAGATCAAAAGTGGGGGTGGGGATAAAAAAAAAAAACCCAGATTAGATTCTCAAGGGCACCGAGAACGAAAACACTTTCCCTGAGATCGAATACTTTCTCGGCTGCAACTCTCCAGACTTCTTCTACCGCTTGCAAGAAGGCTGGTGTGGAACTGTGGCCTAGCGGGACCATGATTTCCACCTAGTCCAGAGCTATAAAGGTATTTAGCGGCCTCTTACTTTCCCTCCTTCCTCCCCCCACCAAAAAAAGGCTTCCTCCTCCAATACATATAATGGCTGGTTTAAATTTCTTCCTTTCGCTTGGCTGTTGAATTCTTGGGCGTTTTTAAAGTTTTGGCTTTCTCTTGTTACCCTTTGCCTTCGGAAGCCCGAAGTGAAGTCTTCGATTTAACGTCGAGAGGCGAGCCCTTAAAGGTTGGTTGCTAAGCCAGACGGCTGGGTGAGGCAGGTTTTGCCCTGTTTTGCAACCTTGCTCACCGCCGTTGCTAAGTGAATCGCCGCGTTTTGAACCGTCATAAGTACACGCCAGTGGCCCAAGCGTCCGGAGTTTGATCATGTGACTGCGGGGGAGGTCCGCAAGGATCGTGTGTGTGAGGAGAGGTCATAAGTCACTTTTTTCAGTGCCGTTGTAACTTCGGTCACTAAATGAACGGTTGTAAGTCGAGGATTACCCTCATTCCTTGGTTTTTTTTTACGCAGGGCATTATTTTCCTACAGGGGAAAAGATACTTTCTGCTGTTTCTCCCATCTCCTTCCAAGTTAATGGTCTTTGCCTTCGATCATTTCCTGCAACCTGTTCTGTTTGCCACATACCTAGAAGTATTGCGGTGTACGGATGTTATCAACTCTCCAATATTTGCCTAAAGGCAGGGTAGTTTGAAAACGTACGCGCGTCACGAAGCTTAAGGAAGAAGTTGGAAACCTGTAGCCTAAAATCCTCCTACTTCTTCCTCACTCTTGTGGGTGTTGTTAGTTTGGTTAACAGACCAAGAATCGTTGCTTGTTGTTTGCTTCTAAGGGCCATTGCTTAACAAATATGCAGAGAGAAAGAGGGGGGGGGGAATGGCTGGTTTAAAATGAGAAAGAGAGAGAAGGAGAGAGAGAAGGAGATGAATGGATAGAGATAGAAACACAGATGGAGTGTGTATGTGTCACAGAGGGCGAGAAAGAGAGGTGTGGACGGATAGCGATAGAGGCATGGATAGGTGAATGGGTGGCTGTGTGTATAACAGAATAACAGAGTTGGAAGGGACTTTGGAGGTCTTCTAGTCCAACCCCTTGCTCAATCAGAAGACCTTATACCATTCGGGACTGGTGGTTGTCCAGTCTCTTTAAAACCTTCAGTGATGGATCAGCCATAATTAAGGGAGGCAAGTCTTCCCACTGATTAATGGTCTCTGTGTAGGTGTGTGTATATAGGAAGGAAGGGAAGGAAGGAGGGAGAGTCAGAAGGAGGAGAGAGAACAGAAGGAGAGGGGGGTAAGGAAGGGAGAGACGGAGAAGGGAGGGAAGGAAGGAAGGAGAGAGGGTAGCAGGGCGAGAGGAGGAGGGAAGGAAGAAGAAAGGGAGAGAAAGAGGGAAGGGAGGCAGGCAGGCGAGAAGGAGGGAAGGAAGCCAGGAGAGAAGGAGGTGGGGAGTAAGGAAGGGAGAGATGGAGAAGGGAGGGAAGGAAGGAAGGAGAGAGGGTAGCAGGGTGAGAGGAGGAGGGAAGGAAGAAGAAAGGGAGAGAAAGAGGGAAGGGAGGCAGGCAGGCGAGAAGGAGGGAAGGAAGCCAGGAGAGAAGGAGGTGGGGGGTAAGGAAGGGAGAGATGGAGAAGGGAGGGAAGGAAGGAAGGAGAGAGGGTAGCAGGGCGAGTGGAGGAGGGAAGGAAGAAGAAAGGGAGAGAAAGAGGGAAGGAAGGCAGGCAGGTGAGAAGGAGCGGGAGAAGGAAGGGAGGGAGAGAGGAAGGAAGGAATATATACATTTCTTTTAAAGGGCCTCCTGTGCCTTGGGGCAGGGTGCCTTGAAGTAAGAGTCAACGATGTTGGATATTGCACTCCCACCCTGACCCCAGCATTCTGTCCGTCCAACACTTCTTAAGTCCTGAGTAAACCAGTGGTACAACTTGTTCTCTCATTTTATCTCTTTGCAGGAGCCTAGCAATAAACGTGTCCGATCTCTGGCCCGGGTCACTTCCTTGGCCAACCTGATATCGCCTGTACGAAATGGTGCAGTGCGTCGCTTTGGGCAGACCATACAGGTAGGTGGGCTCCGGGACGGGGAAAAGAAAGGGTGGTTGAAGGGTCTTTTGGATCCAGGCAGGACTTTGGGTGCCCATCTCCCGTGCTGGGGCGTTTTCCCTTTAACGGAAGCTTCCTTAAATCCTTGCGCATCCTTTTCAAGAGGGGAGGAGGAACCAAAGCCAAGTTGAGGATGTGGGTCTGTTTTATTGGCTTCGAAGCCGCCCTCCCGACTTTAGCGGCTCGCATTTAAAATAGAAGAACAATGCCATTTTTTTTAAAAAAAAAAACCCCTTAATGTGTTGGAACAAAATGCACTACAAACAATTGCCCAGAGCATCGCAGACTGCCCCCCTCCCCCGCCCTGAAACCTGGGAGGACAGCCAGGTTTTTTTTTGGGGGGGGGGGGGGGGGAATGTCCGGAATATCGTCAGTCTGTTTTGGAAGATTAGGTTTTAGGAGCATCACAGAAGCAAACGGGGATTTCCGCCTTCCTATAAACACCACTGGTTTCGAATTCTTTGGGCCACCATTTCGTGCAGACCTGGAGGGGGGAAATAAACAGTGTTTGCAAGGAGTAGATGAGAGTCGTGGAACGACAGTTCCCCTCCGGCTGCATCCTTTTGTAGGCCTAGAACCAGTGGTGGGCTTCCAATTTTGTTACCACCGGTTCTGTGGGCGTGCTTCGTGTCAGGGTTTGCTACTGATCTTTTCCTGCAATCCTGCACTCTCCCTGTGTCTTCAGCAGCTGACGGGCGGCAATCGGCTGTGCCGCATGAAGCAGCTGAGCTTCAAAAATCAGGAAATAAAGGTCAGAATAGAGCTAGGGCCGGTGGGGAAGGCCCAGCAGCTGATCGTCAGAGCGAACCGGGTTGCTCACAGCTGATCGTTGGAGCTACCAGTTCACTCATAGATTATCATCGGAGCTACCGGTTCGCTTGAACCGGTAGAATAACCACCACTGGCCTAAATGCATCAAAAGGCCAGGCCAACCTCACGTTGGGCCAGGCCCAGAGGGAGAAATGTGGGGGCATTTGGTTGCTACCCACGCCAAGACTGGAAAGCCACCTGTGACATATTGTCGCAGGGGTCACAACTGTGTTACACAGGGATGTATCTTCAGCAGAACCTTTAACAGATAATCAGAGTTGGAAGGGACCTTGTAGGCCATCTAGTCCTCCACCATCTAGTCCTCCACCAAGCGGGAGACCCTACACCATTTCTGACCGATGGCAGTCCAATCTCTTCTTGAAAGTCTCAAGTGATGAAGCTCCCACAACTTCCGAGGGCAACTTCTGTTCCAGGGGTTGATTGTTTTCTCACCGTCAGAAAATTCCTCCTTATTTTGTGTAAGGTGTTCAACCTGCTTTCTGTAGAATAGCGGTCTCTAAACTTAGGTCACTTTCAGGCTTGTGGACTTCCAACTCCCAGAATTCCTGGCTGGGGAATTCTGGGAGTTGAAGTCCACAAGTAGGGAGTTCAACTCCACAGGTCTTAAAAGTGGCCCATTTTGGAGAGCTCTGCCCTAGAGAGAATCACTACCAAGCTTTGCTAGGACACTATTGCTGATCCAGGCGGCCTTCAACTTACAACACTCATTTAGCGGCCATTCGAACTTAACAGCACTGGAAAAAAGCGACTTAAGACCAGTTTTCACCCAACCGTGGCAGCATCCCGATAGTCACGTGATCAAAATTCAGACAGCTGGCTCACATTTATGACTGGCTGCCGTTACCCTGGTGGTCACATGGTCCCCTTTTGCGACCTTCCGACAGGCAAAATCCACGAGGAACTCCTGGTTTGGGTTCACTTTTTTGTTTTATTATTTCTTCTAGCCACAATCGAATTATATTCCAATATTTCTTGACCTCTGGGCAGGTCCACCACATATGAAAATATGTACCTTTTCCCTTTTTACACTTCCAACAGCTTGGGCTTAGATTGAATATTTTTGCTAGTCTATCAGGCCACAAAATGTACCATCAGAGGTTGTTGTTATAAAAAAAATAAATTAGACTTTGCAGAGATGGACAGACTAATAATGAAATTAAGAGACAAAGAAGAGTCGATATAATGTCTGGGATGCCTGATATGAATGGTTTAAGAATAAAAAGAATTCCAAATGACAATCAGGTAAAGAATAAGAAACTATATAAATACTTATATCTATATTCATAGCTATATTTATTTATATATTAAGTTGAAATTGTATAATGAAAGAAATGTGTACATAGAAAGATGATAAGGAAATGTAAAAGATGCCTTGATGTTGATATAATAATGTCTAAAGTTTTATTTTATGTTTTTAAATTTTGAAAACTACATAAAATTTAATAATAATAAAAAAAATCCACAGGGAAGTCAGATTCCCTTAGCAAGCAGGTTCACTCGTTTAACAACTGCAGAAGATTCACTTAACAAATCTGTTAAGAAAAGGCATACAACTTCAAAATGTGTTAAACTTCGCTTAATACATTTCTCACTTAACGGCATAAATGTTGGGCTCAATTGGGAGCTTAAGTTGAGGACTACCTGTATGTACCTTTTAGGGAAGGGGGTGTCCATCCTAACTTTCTCTAAAATGACCCGTAGTGAATCCCAGACATACACTGTTCCTGAACCAGGATCCAGTTGATTACACCTAGATGGATCATGTTTGGTTCGAGAAACTGTGCCGGTATTTTCAAAGCAACCTAAACATGCAGATGTTTCCCCCTGTCCTGTCCCATCTATCCTTAACCTGCCCAGGTGGAGGGACTGTTTGGACAGGAACCGAACCGCCTCTGCAGGTAGCACAGAATGCAAAAGGTTGAAAATAAATGGAATTTCTCACTGCCCATCAATGTTAACAGATCGGGTTTTTTTTTTCCCCCTCCTACCCTCCTCTCTTCCCTCCAGTCATTCTCCCTTCGCGGCGACACCAAATCCCCGGCGAGTGGTCAGAAGCCCTGCGGCCGGCTAACGGCCCCCACCCCTCCCAAAAGAAGGAACAGCGTCCTCTGGTCCGAGACGTTGGATGTCACAATGAAGGAGACGCTGAGCGCCAAGGAAATCAAACGCCAAGAGGTAAGGCTGGGCTCTAAGCCACAGGGACCTCTGGGTTCACGGATGACACTTAGAGGATGCTATCCTAAATACGGAGAAAAAAACAAAATGAATGGTTTCTCTTTTTATTGGAGGACAAGAAGGTGGCTTAAGGAGTGAAGCTCCGGTCAGTGAGTGGTAGTATTTCTGCATATCCTTCCACCACCGCCCCCAGGGCATGGCATCATATCCTCTGTCTTGATTGAGATGTCCTCATCTGCAGAGGATAGTAATTTCGTGCTGCTAAGTAATTCAGAGAGCCAGTTTGGTCTAGTGTGAAGGAATCGGATTAGAAACCAGGCGATGGTGAGTTCTAGTCCTGCCTTAGGCATGAAAAGCAACTGGGTGACTTTGAGCCAATCACCAGGAGATGGTGAGTTCTGGTTCTGCCTTAGGCATGAAAGCTAACTGGGTGACTTTGAGCCAATCACCAGGAGATGGTGAGTTCTAGTTCTGCCTTTGGCATGAAAGCCAACTGGGTGACTTTGGACCAATCAGCAGGAGATGGTAAGTTCTCGTCCTGCCTTGGGCGTGAAAGCCAACTGGGTGATTTGGGCTAATCATCAGGTGACAGTGAGTTCTAGTTCTGCCTTGGGCGTGAAAGCCAACTGGGTGATTTGGGCTAATCATCAGGTGACAGTGAGCTCTAGTTCTGCCTTTGGCATGAAAGCCAATTGGGTGATTTTGAGCCAATCAGCAGGTGACGGTGAGTTCTAGTCCTGCCTTAGGCATGAAAAGCAAGTGGGTGACTTTGAGCCAATCACCAGGAGATAGTGAGTTCTAGTTCTGCCTTGGGCGTGAAAGCCAACTGGGTGATTTGGGCTAATCATCAGGTGACAGTGAGTTCTAGTTCTGCCTTAGGCATGAAAGCCAACTGGGTGACTTTGAGCCAATCACCAGGAGATGGTGAGTTCTAGTCCTGCCTTAGGCATGAAAGCTAACTGGGTGACTTTGAGCCAATCACCAGGAGATAATGAGTTCTAGTTCTGCCTTTGGCATGAAAGCCAATTGGGTGATTTTGAGCTAATCAGCAGGAGATGGTGAGTTCTAGTTCTGCCTTAGGCATGAAATCCAACTGGGTGATTTTGGGCCAACCACCAGGTGACAGTGAGCTCTAGTTCTGCCTTTGGCATGAAAGCCAATTGGGTGATTTTGAGCTAATCAGCAGGTGACAGTGAGTTCTAGTCCTGCCTTAGGCATGAAAAGTAACTGGGTGACTTTGAGCCAATCACCAGGAGATAGTGAGTTTTAGTTCTGCCTTAGTAGGCATGAAAGCCAATTGGGTGGCTTTGGGTGAATCACCAGGAGACGGTGAGTTCTAGTGCCTTCTTACTCATAAAAGCCTACTTCTAATATTTGAGGGACTGTCCCAAAGAAGAGTGGGGAATTCAACCTATTCTCCAATAGAATAAGAGTCAGTGAATGGAATCAAGGAGAGAAATATAAAAATAAGAAGAAGAAATTTATTGACAGAAGGGTCAATCAATAGAACCGCTTCCCTCCAGGAGTTGTGGGTGCTCCACCACTGGAGGTTTTCAAGAAGAGCCTGGACAGCCATTGGTCCGAAATGGTACAGGGTCTCCAGTCTGAGCAGGGGGTTGGACTAGAAGACCTCCGAGGCCCCTTCTAACTCCATTATTCTGTTTCTTACCCAGACGTCACCCCATTTGTGGTTCTCGGTTCTTGACAGAAAGCAGCTTAACAAATTAAATAACTTAAAAGCAATGTAGCTGATTGTTAATTCTTCAAAAGGCGAAGAAGGCGCTTGTTATAATCCGGCCTTCCCTTTTTCTTCCGCTCGCAGGCCATCTACGAACTTTCTCGGGGAGAGCAGGACTTGATCGAGGACTTGAAGCTCGCCAGAAAGGTAGGTCTCTCCCTGCTCTGTTGACTTGGATTGATAACCTTGCAGGTGACTCAGTTCCTTCAGAGAGATTTCCAAACCTCCGATTAAAATGATTCCTCCCACCCACCCACGGCACGGCCTTCCTCCTCCTCCTCCTCCTCCTCCTCTTCCAAATAGCAGCTGTTGACTCTACAGCTAGTTCTCGACTTGCGACCACAAGGGAGAGCAGAATTCCCACTGCTAAGTAGAGCGATGAATGGATTCACGGCCGATTTTATCTTTTTTTTATTTATTTTTTGCTGCAGTCAATTAAACGAATCTGATTTTATGATTTTTTGGCTGCTTTTTTTGTTGTGAAACCAATCCCGGTAGTTGTTAAGTAAATCACACTGTCATTAAACGAATCTAGCTCTTCCCTCCCCACCCCCCAGTTGACTCTGTTTGTCTCTGTATGGCGATCACATAACCCCCGGGTTCCAGCAACCGTCGTAAGTCCACCCATCTTGTAGCTGGCACGGTTGAGAAACACCCCTCTATTATTTCCATCAAAAGTTTCCTGGCTGGAGATCCAAGTGTTCTCCTTTATTAGAATTAGAATTCTTTATTTGCCAAGTGTGATTGGACACACAAGGAATTTGTCTTGGTGCAAATGCTCTCAGTGGATATAAAAGAAAAGAGACATTCGTCAAGATTCAAGAATCATCAGGTGCAACACTTAATAATAGTCATAGGGTACAATTAGAATAGAATAGAATTCTTTATTGGCCAAGTGTGATTGGACACACAAGGAATTTGTTGGTGTAAATACTCTCAGTGTACATAAAAGAAAAGATATATTCATCAAGAGTCAAGAATCATCAGTTGCAACACTTAATGATAGTCATAGGGTACATTAAGCAATCAAATCATACTAGGAAATTGTCAATATAAATCATAAGGATACAAGTGACAAAGTTACAGTCCTACAGTCACAAGTGGGAGGGGATGGGAGATAAGGAGTGATGAGAAGATTAATAGTAATAGTAGTGGACACTTTGTAAATAGTTGAACAGTGTTGAGGGAATTATTTGTTTAGCAGAGTGATGGCATTTGGGAAAAACTCCCTTTGTGTCTAGTTGTTCTGGTGTGCAATAATGCTCTGTATAATGTCATTTTGAGGGAAGGAGTTGGAACAGTTTACGTCCAGGATGTGAGGGGTCTGTAAATATTTTCCCAGCCCTCTTTTTGACTCGCGCAGGATACAGGTCCTCCATGGAAGTCAGGCTGGTAGCCATTGTTTTTTCTGCAGTCCTATTTACTCTCTGGAGTCTGTGTCTGTCCTGTTGGGTTGCAGAGCCAAACCAGACAGTTATAGAGGTGCAGATGATGGACTCAATAGTTCCTCTGTAGAACTGGATCAGCAGCTCCTTGGGCACTTTGGGCTTCCTGAGTTGGCGCAGAAAGAACATTCTTTGTTGTGCTTTTTTTTTTTATCCAACTTTCGGCTAAGAAGGTGACCCTCCCTCCTTCCCTCTCTCTCTCTCCAGGCTTACCATGACCCCATGCTGAAGCTGTCCATCATGTCCGAAGAGGAACTGAGCCACATCTTTGGGGACCTGGATTCCTACATCCCCTTGCACGAAGGTAAATAACTTCCTCGCAAATTTGGGATTTCTTCCAACGTCCCAAATGGCTCGAGGCCAGACCCACCCAGGATGACTCCGAAAGAGAAACCCGGCCCCAGGAACACGCATCACTGCACAAACAGTTTCACGCTCAATTGAAAATGTTCTTATCAAAAAAAGAAGCAAAAACATCCTCAGAATAGCCATGGATAAAATGATCTACAAGAGCTCGGTGGGTTGTGAACCTGGCAACCGACCATCAATGATGGCTTCTCCGGCTGGCTTTTTTTATTTTTTTTTTCTTATTTTTTCTTATTTATTATCATTGATCGTTATCTTTTTTAATTTCCCCCCTCCCTTTTTTTATTGGTATGGTCATGTTTCTTTGCATGTACCCGGGGGTATTTCTGTACTGGAGATAAATTCCTTGTATTTGGCGTAATCACGCTTGACCAAATAATATTATTCACATTCAGTTTTATCTTCCAAGATATGGTTGGTTGAAGGAGATATAGAATGGAATATAGAATAGAATAGAATAGAATTAGAAAGAATGGAATAGAATAGAAGAGAACAGAATAGAATAGAATTAGAAAGAATGGAATAGAATAGAACAGAATAGAATAGAATTAGAAAGAATGGAATAGAATAGAAGAGAACAGAATAGAATAGAATAGAATTAGAAAGAATGGAATAGAATAGGACAGAATAGAATAGAATTAGAAAGAATGGAATAGAATAGAACAGAATAGAATAGAATTAGAAAGAATGGAATAGAATAGAACAGAATAGAATAGAATTAGAAAGAATGGAATAGAATAGAATTAGAAAGAATGGAATAGAATAGAAGAGAACAGAATAGAATAGAATAGAATAGAATTAGAAAGAATGGAATAGAATAGAACAGAATAGAATAGAATTAGAAAGAATGGAATAGAATAGGACAGAATAGAATAAAGAATAGAATAGGAATAGAATAGAATAAAGAATAGAATAGGAATAGAATAGAATAGAAAATAGGAATAGAATAGAATTCTTCATTGGCCAAGTGTGATTGGACACACAAGGAATTTGTCTTTAGTGCAAATGCTCTCAGTGGACGTAAAAAAAAAAAGATAAATTCATCAAGAGTCAAGAATCATAAGGTACAACATTTAATGATAGTCATAGGGTACAATAAGAATAGAAAAGAAAAGAGAATTAGAATAGAATAAAAATTTTTATTGGCCAAGTGTGATTGGACACACAAGGAATTTGTCTTGGTGCAAATGCTCTCAGTGTACATTAAAGAAAAGAAACATTCATCAAGAGTCCAGAATCATCAGGTAGAACACTTAATAATAATAATAGTCACAAAATGTAATCACTGAACCAGTAGTAACACGGGTTGAATCCCACCCCTGTCTAAGAGTTTGTAGTACCGTCAAAGAAGATGGAGAATTGTACAAAGTTTTCTTCTTTTTTTTTTTTTTAGATTTACTTGTGTATTTTAATGTTCCAAATTTCAAGAAAAGGTTTAAAATTAAAAAAAAAAGTAAAATGTAAAAAGTTCCATTCCTCTTGAAGAGGGCTGGATTGAATCTCTTGCCGCGTGTTTGCCTTTTTACCAATTCTCCTTTTTTGCCTTTCCCTTACAGACTTCTTGGAAAAACTGGGGCAGGTGACCCGGCCGGATGGGTCGGTGGAGCAAATCGGACCCATTCTTGTGGAATGGGTGAGTGAAAATCCTTCCCCCTTCGCTTAACGCCCGCCAGTCATTACTTTATTCGCAGTTTTATTCGGTTTCCAGATCTCGCTGGCCTTTCTGCTCGGTTTAGTTACTTACTTATTGAGAAGATTTACCTGGCCGCCCGCCCGCTCACTCTCAGTGACTCTGGGCAGCTTTGCGAACAATAAATATATAATATAAAAGAATTTAAAAAAGCAATAACCCAGCCTCCCCTCCAACCAGGTTGGCTTACAGATTGTGACTTTGTGTCCCGTCCTGCTGATGAGTTAAGGTCCCAGAACCGATAGGCTGAATCTTGCTGAACTAAAGCCACTACTTGCATCATTTAAACACAATACTCTGAGAATTAGGAAGGACCCATCTTTAAATCTCTTCCTCCCAAACTATCTGAACCAGGTGCATCCAATCTTTCGGCTCACCTGGACAGTATTGAGTGAAGAGGAATTGTCCTGGGCCACATATAAAATGCATAATACAGCTGATGTGCTGTACTATATATCTAGGTATAAAGAGTGTTAAAAGTTTACCGTCTTGTGGGGCTGCATTACCGCTAGCTGTCTGGGCTGGACGAGCCTGATCTAAACTTTGCCGTCTCTTGGTCCTTCTGGAATGCGGCCCTTCCCTCCTGGGAATCCAGGCTGCAGTCCACACCACATAATCCGTCTTCCAGCTGGGTCCCCTTTTCATGGCCCTGTTTTTCTGCGGGGACCCAATCCCTGTTGGTTAAAAAAAAAAAATGCAGAATAGTTAGATCCCTGAGCTCACCTTCTTCATTAAGAGCCCCCTCCTCCTCTCCCTCTCCCTCCTTCCTCTTCCTCTGCTCTTGCTTCTCTTTCCTCCTTCTTTCTCTTTTTCTTCTCCTTTCTCCTTCCTCCCTTTCCCTTCCTCCTTCCCATCCTCCTCCTGCCCTTCCTCCTCTTCTCCTTCTTTCTCCTTTTCTTCCTCTTCCGGTTTTTCTGCTTCTCCTCCTTTCTCTTTTTCTTCTTTCTCCTCCTTCCTCCTTCCCCCATTCCTCTTCTCATCCTCCTGCCCCTCCTCTTCTCTTTCTTCCTCCTCTTCTGCTTTTTCTGCTTCTGCCTCTTCCTCCTTCTTTCTCCCTCTCTTCTTCCCCTCCTTTTCCTCCTCCCTCCTTTTCCTCCTTCTCCCCTTCCTCTTCCCATCCTCCTTTTCCTCTTCTTCTTCCTCTTCCTCCTCCTCTGCTCCTGCTTCTCCCCCTCCTTCTTTCTCTTTTTCTTCTCCTTTCTCCTCCCTCCCTTTCCCTTCCTCTTCTTCTCCTTCCTCTTCTTCCTCTTCCAGTTTTTCTGCTTCTCCTTTCTCTTTCTCTTCTTTCTCCTCCTTCCCCCATTCCTCTTCTCCTCCTCATCCTCCTGCCCCTCCTCTTCTCCTTCTTCCTCCTCTTCCACTTCTGCTTTTTCTGCTTCTGCCTTTTCCTCCTTTCTCTTTCTCTTCTCCTCCTTCCTCCTCCCTCCTTTTCCTCCTTCTCCCCTTCCTCTTCCTCTTCCTGTCCTTTTCCTTTTCCCCTTCTTCCTCTTCCTCGTACTCTGCTCCTGCTTCTCCCCCTCCTTCTTTCTCTTTTTCTTCTCCTTTCTCCTTCCTTCCTTTTCCTTCCTCCTTCCCATCCTCCTCCTCCTGCCCTTCTTCCTCTTCTCCTTCCTCCTCTTCCTCTTCCGGTTTTTCTGCTTCTCCTCCTTTCTCTTCTCCTCCTCCTCCTTCCCCTCCTCCACCTAAATTTGGGCAGCCGCTTGGCTTAATGTGCCAGGCCCGAGCTAGAGAAAGAGCCAGTGCCCCTCCCTCTGCAGCCAACCAAGCCCGCTCTTCCAACCAGCGTGGCCTTCTCTCCCTCCCCAGCTGCCCGGTCTGAACGCCTACAAGGCCTACTGCAGCAACCAGCTGGCAGCCAAAGCCCTTCTGGACCAGAAGAAGCAGGATGCGCGCGTCCAGGACTTCCTGCAGCGTTGCCTGGAGTCTCCTTTCAGCCGCAAGCTGGACCTCTGGAGCTTCCTGGACATTCCGCGCAGTCGCCTGGTCAAGTACCCGCTCCTCCTGAAGGAGATCCTCCGGCACACGGCCAACGATCACCCCGACGTCCAGAGTCTGGAGGAAGCGGTAAGGAGCTACGCTCTGCTCCCTCTGGGTGTCAGGTAGAGGGGGGGGGGGGGAAGTAGGGTCCTGGGTGCTTTTCTCAGATTGGTGGTTTCCTTGCAGGCGTTTCAATGACCTAACGAGGGAGCGTCATCAGTGCTAGAAGGGAGTGGGGTTTGAGGAAGGGAGGAAAGAAGGGGAAAAGGAGGGATGCGAGAAGGAGGAAGGAAGGAAGTGGGAGGAGGGAGGGAGGGAGGAGAAAGGGAGGGAGGAAGAAAGGAGAAAGAGGAAGGAAGGAAGGAAGGGCTGTGGGGTCGCTGGTGCTCTCTGTGCTTGTTGGTTTTCTTGCAGACATTTCGTGACCCCAACTAGGGGACATCATCAGTGCTAGAAGGGAGTGGGGTTTGGGGAGTAGAGGAGATGGAGAAGGAGGAAGAGGAAGAAAAAGAGAAGGAAGGAAGAGGGGGGGGAGGAAGAGGACTGTGGGGTCCTTAGTGCCCTCTGCGCTTGGTTGTCCTCTTGCAGACATTTCATTACCAAACTAGGTAACGTCATCAGTCCTAGCTCCCCCATACTTAACTGACGGGCGCTTCCCTCCTAGATCTGTCTCATCCAAGGGGTCCTCTCGGATATCAACGTGAAGAAAGGAGAGTCGGAATGCCAATACTACATCGATAAGCTGGAATACCTGGATGAGAAGCAGCGGGATCCACGGATTGAAGCGAGCAAAGTGTTGCTTTGCCACGGAGAGCTGAAGAACAAAAACGGCCACGTAAGTAGAAATGGGGGAACTCTGGGAATTAAGAGTGCTTAAGAGGGTGTGGCCTAGAAACTAGGAGACAGTGAGTTCTAGTCCCGCCTTAGGCATGAAAGCTGACTAGGTGAACTGGCATCAATCACCAGGAGGTTGTGAGTTCTAGTTCTACCTTAGGCATGAAAGCCAGCTGGGTGACTTTCCACCAATCACCAGGTGATGGTGAGTTCTAGTCCCGCCTTAGGCATGAAAGCTGACTAGGTGAACTGGCATCAATCACCAGGAGGTTGTGAGTTCTAGTTCTACTTTAGGCATGAAAGCCAGCTGGGTGACTTTCCACCAATCACCAGGTGATGGTGAGTTCTAGTCCCGCCTTAGGCACGAAAGCTGACTAGGTGAACTGGCATCAATCACCAGGAGGTTGTGAGTTCTAGTTCTACCTTAGGCATGAAAGCCAGTTGGGTGACTTTGGGCCAATTACCAGGTGATGGTGAGTTCTAGTCCCACCTTAGGCATGAAAGGCAACTGGGTGACTTTGGGCCAATCACCAGGTGATAGTGAGTTCTAGTCCCACCTTAGGTATGATAGCCAACTGGGTGACTTTACAACAATCACCAGGTGATGGTGAGTTCTAGTCCCACCTTAGGCATGAAAGGCAACTGGGTGACTTTGGGCCAATCACCAGGTGATGGTGAGTTCTAGTCCCACCTTAGGCATGAAAGCTGGCTAACTGAACTGGTACCAATTACCAGGTGATGGTGAGTTCTAGTCCCACCTTAGGCATGAAACTGGCTGGGTGTCTTTGGGCCAATCACCAGGAGACAGGGAGTTCTAGTCCCGCCTTAGGCATGAAAGACAACTTGGTGACTTTGTCCCAATCGAGCAATAACTGCCTTGAATTACATATTAGTAATAAAAGCAGGATTTTTTAAAAAATAGAATAAATTCTTGAGGACAAGCCCAGAAAACAAGGCCAGCTAGCCTCTATGCCTCAATTTCTCGTCAGAGATCTGTAATCCAAGACAAACAAGGATTCTTTATTTCTTCTCTTACATAAAGACTAAAAGAGAGCACACTCTCCCCTTGCCGCCACTTGAGCCTGAGTTGAGGTTCTTAAGAAAGTCCATTTAAAGACACCAGCCGGCCCTCGGAGAGCGGAGCTGGTAGCTGCCCAGTTTCCAGATGGCTGGGATACAATTCACAATTTGGATTTTTGCAGGGTGGGGTGGTGGTAGTGAGGAGATGCATTCCTGGGGGGATAATACACTTTATTAAGTGACCTTGGGCATCAGGTGGGAGGAAAATTAAAAACTGTTACATCAATATTTACTTAGGGCTGCTTTGCAGAAATAAAAGATGGGGAGTTCAGAGGGTCATTTTTAAACATCTTTTGTCTTAACTATAAACAATGCATGTTCTCGTTGGTCACTTTCATGTCTTCTATGATAGGTTTTTTTTAAATCTTCCCTTAGGTCTTTGATCATAACAAAATTATTTAGACAAATTTCTTTAGCAAGAACTGGCAGGCTAGTGGGAGAATACATGGGTCAATTTTGGCACATCTTATTTTGGCAGGATGGGTGGGCTTCCACTCCCAGAATTCCCCATATAGCAAACTTTAAGACAAGCGGACTTCAACTCCCAGAAGTTCTTAGCCAGCATACTTTGGATTTCAACTCCCAGAATTCCCTACCCTTTTCTGACCTTTGGCAGCATGGCTATGTGTCTGCTGGCTGTGGAATTCTGGGAATCGAAGTCCACGAGTCTTAAAGCTGCCAAGGTTGGACACCCCTAATCTAAAACCAATGTTTTGTGCTTAAAAGATGGATATTTTTTTGGGCGGGGTGTGTGGGGCAGCATAATATCCCAAAACGTTTCAGTTTGCATAGAAATATATATATATATATTGTGAACTTCAGTTCTGTCTCTTTTAATTGTGGCTGAATTCCACTTAAAATTTCCTCTCCTCCTCTTTCCAGAAGCTTTACATCTTCCTTTTCCAAGAAGTCTTGGTCCTCACCCGGCCCGTGACGCGGAACGAGCGCCACTCTTACCAAGTCTATCGGCAGCCGATACCGGTACAAGACCTGGTGCTGGAGGACTTGCAAGATGGAGACGTCAAAATGGGCGGGTCGTTCCGAGGCGCATTCGGCAATTCGGATAAAGGTAGGAAGGGAGGTTCCAATATTCGAGGGGAGGGGGGTGAGGGTCAGCCTATTCTCCAGAACACACACCTGAGAGGGGCAGGACAAGAAGTCACAGGTGGAAAGCTTTGTCATCATTAGCAGGGTTTTAATTTCTAAAATTTAAACTTTTTATCGGGTTTTTATTGGTTTATTCTTAAATTCAGCCACTAATTTAATAATTTAAAATTCTCTTTTAAATTTTATGGACTGTGTTGTTTTACTACGGCTGTTCACCGCCCCGAGTCCCTATTTGGGAGAGGGGGCGGTATACAAATCAAAGTAATAAATAATAAATAAATAAATATTGTTGAGAAGTGGCAGGAACCAACTTCATATGAGGAACCAAAGGGTTTGAAGGAAACCACCTGGAGAAGGATCAGACTTCCTGTTTACCCCAGTATAGAATCTGTTGGTCAAAGATACAATTTTAAATAAATAAATAAATAACATTGGTTCTACGACTTCTTCAGCGGTGCCATCCGATAGAAGGGAGGAGACTTCTTGGATGAGAAGCGAAACGTTTTTCAACTGCTCTCTCTGGTGTTTTGGGTTTTTTTTTTCCCTTTCAAAACGTTCTGCTTCTCATCCAAGAAACTCCTTCGGTTCTAACACACCGGTCAGAGCTGGAGAAGCAGAACCTTTTTGCCAAGAACATAACAAAGGAAGCCCAGTGGGCTTTTGTGGTGGGGGAGGATGGGGGTGGGTGGGAGAGAGATGGAAGCCCCTTTGGGAGATCCCTGACCTGGGTCTGATGGAACATTCTCCGTTAAGACGTCCTTCCTTCTCTTTGCTACCTTTCCAGCCAAAAACATCTTCCGGGTCCGTTTCCGGGACTCCTCCTCGGGCCAGTCCCACACCCTGCAGGCCAACGACATTTTCCACAAGCAGCAGTGGGTCAACTGCATCCAAGCGGCCGTCGCGCCCTTCTTCCAGCCGAGCCCCGGGCCCTTCGAGATGAAGGACCTGCCCGAGCTGAGCGAGGAAGGTGAGGAGAACCAACCGTTCGGCTCCAACGCCAAGATTCAAAGGAGGCAGGCTTCCGCCTCGGGCAGCTTCCGCCTGGAGCTGGACGAGAACGGCGCCGAAGCCGAGGCGGCGGGAGAGCTGAAGAACGTCAAAACCTACCGGATGCATTCGGCGCTCAGGAGGAGCAGGGACAAAAACCAGCTCAGCGTCAAGCGGAAAGAGACTCTGGTTTAAGCAGCGGGAGCGAGCGGCTTCCTCGCTCTTTTATTTATAAATAAAAGTGTACATTTTCTTTCCTGTAATGTGAGGATGGTGAAGGGACTCTCCTTCTCTCTTTGTTGGTCTTTTTGTGTTACATGTGAGTCTTGGTTTCTTTTCTTTTTTTCTTTCCTTTCCTTCCTTCCTTTCTTTCCCTTCCCTTCCCTTCCTTTCCTTTCATATCCCTTCTTTTCCCTTCCCTTCCTTTCCTTTCACATCCCTTCCTTTCCCCTTCCTTCCCTTCCTTTCCCTTCCTTCCTTTCCCTTCTCTTTTCTTTCCTTCCCTTCCTCTTTCTTTCTTTCTTCCTTCCTTCCTTCCTTCCTTCCTTCCTTCCTTCCTTCCCTTTTTTTTCTCTTCCTTTTTCTTTTTCTTTTAAAGGCAGCTACTGGTTTTTCCGTAAACGTTGTTGAACCTGGCGTCTGATCCCTGGGGGTTTTGAAATTAAGGGCTTTGGATTTCTGGGTCGCAACAGCTGACTCTGGAGGTCTCAATTCTTCTGTACATACTGTTAATATCGGGAAGGAAAAGCGCTCTCCAAAGGATTGCAAACGTTGGTAAAATTGCCTCCTGGATACAAATCAGCTCTTTAGATTAAAAACAAACGAACCACAAGACCAGTTCATTGGGAGGGAAAATTGGAATTTTGGAAGGGTTTTGTGGCTCTTGATGATTTGATTCTTTGAACAGAAGTCGTCTGATTATCAACTTTTTCTTCTAAAGCAGCGTTTCTCAATCGTGGCGACTTTTAAGACGGGTGGACTCCCAGAATTCCCCAGCCAGCCTGGCTGGGGAATTCTGGGAGTTGAAGTCCACCCATCTTAAAAGTCACCACGATTGAGAAACAACTCTGTTCTCAAGGGCTGGACCGTTCCACCCAAAAAGAGCCCAGGTTCAACACGTTTCCATTTGAACGACTGGAATTCTACACTTGGTGGTGTGCTTTCCCTTCTGCGAATTGCTACGCCACGTATTTAATCTTGTTTTTTTTTTTTAAATATTATTTGAATACTTTTGTAGACCCTTCCTTTTGTACTTTTGAGTCCTGTGTCGTTTCTTTCTCAAAACAGGACTCTCCCCCCCTTTTTTTTCTCTCTCCTCCCTCCCTTTTCTTGATGCATGAGTGCTGGTATGTATACTATTTGTGATTCAAAACCGAAAAGCCAATTCAGACCCTTCGAAATCCGGTTGAAACCAAGCCATAGATTACCTGGGAGGCATTGGAGTCGGGCGGAAGGCGGGGAAAAAACAGACCGGTTGATCCCACCTTCCCAGCAGATTCAGGGAATCTTTTGAAAGAAACTTGCCTCTCCGTGTTAAAAAGTGGAGCTCCGGTGGTCGGGAATTGGCTATCATAAATAAAGGAGGAAAAGTGAAGTTTGTTGGGATGTAGCAATGGGGGAGAAGATAACCCCAGCAGGCTGAATGTAAACTGGAAGAGAGGGAAGGAAGAAGGGTTACAGAGGATGGATTAAAAAGTTTGCAAGAAAAGGGACAAAGTCTTTTGAAAGGCATCAAAAGATGCAGCCAGGGTGGGAAGCACAGAAAAAGCATGTCGTAAGTCGGTTAAGAGGGTTAGCGAGGGGTTTGTTACTGTTGTCGGGAACGGAGAAGATAAAATATGGACGTTGGGTTTACCGGCAATTCTCTTTGAGGATTGATCTCCAGGTGGGAAAAAGGCCCTTGCTCAAGAGGCAAGAGTTGTCCAAAAAAAAATAATTAAAGCCGCCATAATAAGCTATTTAAACCACCTGAAAAATGATCTCCCAAAATCGGCCCAGTAAGAAGTAAAAAAATAATAATAATAAATTGCGGAGTTCTCTCCTTTTTTTTTTTTTAACTATTATTCTGGTGCAGAAACGCATCTGGCCAGCATTGAGGGTAGGGGGATGAAGCCCCTGCGAGCAAATGTAAATAAGAGAATTACCAAAGCACTGTAAATGTTTCCTTGTACAGTAACATGAAATGGAGATTAAAGCTCATATTGCATCGATTCTTTTTATTGTGTGGCTTGTTTTGATTCGGAGGAATGAGTGGGGAGGGATGAGGTGAGTGCGTGGGGCTCAGATGTTCCAAAGCTCTTCAAAGCGACACATGTTTTAATTTTAGGGTCACGGCAACCGAGCCCATGCATGGTGCCCGGCGTTTTGAGGGGAGGATTCGTTCAGCTGTAAGCTACAACTTAAAAAGTTGTGGGTTTTTTTGCTTCTCGGGTTGAGTGGCAACTTTGTCGTTCAACGCGAGAAGCAAAAACACAACTTAAGTTCCCTCCTTGGTAAATGTGGGACGGTGCAACTCTCTTCTTTTTTTAATTATTTTTTTTAATAATAAAAACAAATAAAACCAACTTTTCCATTATACAGTGTGTCGGTTGGGTACGTATATCTTGTGCACATAATAATATTGGTATACATTGCTTTTTGAGTTTACATTCATATTATAGCCAAGATTATATACTCATGTCATTATTAGGTTATCATTGAGTTTTTATTCCAGTTTCAAACTATCCTCAAAGGCAAATCCCAAGTCTTACTAAATTATATACACATTAAAGCTTATTTAAAAACAAATCAATTTTAGCATATCATTATTAATACAATACCCTTTAATTTCTTAGTCTACTTTCTAGCCATCCATAAAATAACTCCCAAATCTTATAATACTCTTCTTGCTTTCTAATTGCTAATGTTAATCTACTCATTTCTGTGCATTCAATTATTTTCTTAATCCCCTCCTCCGTTGGAATTTTCTCATTTTTCCAATTTTGAGCAAATTCTAGCTGCAGTTAAAACATTAATAATCAAATATGTTATTTTTTTACTATAGCTTCCAGGCACAATCCCCAATAAAAATCTCTCAGGCTTTAAGTCTATGTGTTGTTTTATCGTTTTTTTCCAACCATGTGTGTGTATTTTATTTTATTTTTTGAAAAGTTTTTTATTTTTTAAACAAACATACAAACAACACAAACATAAAACCATCTTCAGTTACATACAGTGTGTCGGCTGGTATTTGTCTCTTGTGAGCAATCTCTACAGTTATTCCCTTCTAATTACTTTTTAATCCTCATATTACGTATAAGTTGTACGTATTTCTGATAACAATCATTATTAATTATTTAATAGACTTACTTGCATTTCGTCATTTTATGTGAGCAAATCCCCATTTTAACAGCCTACTTTACAACATTCATTTCCTCATCACCATTTATTCAATCATATTTGATCCTTACAATACTTTATCTCTAACAATTCTATTATAGAGTATTATAAAATATTTCACTTCCATATTTTACATATGTGTGTATTTTAGTCCAGTATAATCTCTACAAGTCCACCGCATATGGTAATATGATCCAGATATCTGATCACACTTCCAACGTTTTGCTGATTTGTCTTTGAACATCTTCACTAATCTTGCTGGGGGTACATGCCACCTGCAGTTCTCACTTCTTTTTTTTAATAATGTTTATTGAAAGTTTCAAAAAAATATATTTTAAAAAAAGAAACATGTTCTCACATTTTTGCAATGTTTTCATAGTAGTGTACATTTCTATTAGTGTCAATTAAAGTCATTTGTTACAAGTAAATCTATAACTTATTTCTTAAATCCTTTTTGTTACGTTATCATTACAATTATAATACAATATTTAATTATATTACTTTACATAAATATATGTACATTTATCCTTATTTCCATTTTCCCTTCTTGTTTGTTTAATCAGTTTCACTAGACATCTTTACTTCCTTTTTATACAACTATTTGTACCATATATTCCAAATTGTAAAAAAACTCCCCCTCTTCCTTATTTTTTAGTAACATGGTGAGTCTAACCGTTTCTGCACATTGGTGGATTTTATTAGTTATTGCCAGGTCCATGGGTATCATTGTTGATTTCCAGTTTTGGGCAAAGATTATCCTTGCCACTGTAATGTTATGTGATATCAGATGCTGGTGTTTTTTGATCCATGTCAGTTCTGTCATTCCAAGTAGAAAAATGTCTGGGTTGAATTTAATCTTTATTTTTGTCATCTCTTCTAACCATGTCTGTATCTTAGACCAGTATTTTTGGGTTTTAGGACATGTCCACCACATGTGAAAATACGTTCCCTGGCTAAAGTTCCAACATTTGGGTGACATATTAGGGAACATCAAGCTGGTGGGAAGTGCCAGCGATAGAACATTTTATAAATATTTTCTTTATACGAGACTGATAACATTAATTTATAGTTAGCAGCTCTCACTTCTATTCAGGTTTTATCGAGCAGCCGTGCAGCTTTCGCTTAATGTCTGTACAGCTAGTCCTCGCCTTACAACATTATAAATATATAATAAAATACAGGTTGAATAGTCAAGACCTTGTTGATGATCCAAACTCTGTCAAGGATCTTGGAGTATTCATCTCTAATGACCTAAGTGCTAGAGCCCACTGTAACTCCGTAGCCAAAAAGGCGTGAAGAGTTGTTAACCTAATCATACATAGCTTTTTCTCTGGTAATATCACACTACTAACTAGAGCATACAAAACATTTGCTAAACCAATACTCAAATACAGCTCATCAGTCTGGAACCCACATTACGTATCTGATATTAACACAGTTGAGAAAGTCCAGAAATATGTCACAAGAAGAGTTCTCCACTCCTCTACTTGTTGCAGAATACCTTATGCCACCAGACTTGAAATTCTAGACCTAGAAAACCTAGAACTGCGCTGCCTCCGGTCCGATCTAAGTATAGTATATAAAATCATACATTGCAATGTCCTACCTGTCAATGAATACTTCAGCTTCATCCATAACAATACAAGAGCACACAATAGATACAAACTCAAGGTTAACCGCACCAAACTTGATTGCAGGAAATACGACTTCAGCCACAGAGTGGTCAATGTCTGGAATACTCTACCTGACTCTGTGGTTTCTTCCCCAAACCCCAAAAACTTTAACCTTAGACTGTCTACTATTGACCTCACCCCTTTCCTAAGAGGTCTGTAGGGGGCATGCATAAGCGCACCATTGTGCCTACCGTCCCTGTCCTATTGTTTCTTTTTATTTTTCTTATATGTATCCATGTATTCATAACTATGTTTTACTTATACCTATTATCTTGTAAGCAATAGATAAATAAATAAAAAACATTAAACCTCGTTTAGTGACCATTTTCAAAGTTCAAAGCATGGAAAAACATGACTTCGGGCAGTTTTTCCCTGTTACAAGACCTTTGCATGATCATGGGATCAAAATTCAGATGCTTGGCCACTGGCTTCATATTTATGACGGTCGTAATGTCCCTGGGGAGGTCATGCAATCCCCTTTTGCGACCTTCGGACGAGCCAAGTCAGCGGGGAAGGCGGATTCAACTGCAGTGTTTCACTTAACAACCGTGGCACAAAAAGTTGTAGAATGGCCCAAAACTCACTGAACGAATGTTTCACTTAGCAACAAAAATTTGTTGGGTCGTAAGTCGGAGGACTCCCTGTACATGCTGACATTAAAAAATTCATTGACTTTTGCTTGTCCGAAACTGGCCAGGAAGGTCACAAATGCCCCCAAATTTTGATCCCTTGGCTGTCAGTATGCTACAACGGTCGTAAGTATGAGGACTGGTCTCAAGTTCTTTTTTTCAGTGCCGCCATAACTTAGAAAGGCTGCTTAATGAATCGTTATATAGGTTGAGAATTACCTGTATTGATTCTGGTTGTTTGAAGGCCATCAACGAAGGCAGATTTGCTTAAAAGCCCTAAATCTGGAGGGAGTTTTGTCCCAGAAACGGAGTTCAAAAGGGTTGGGCTGTTTGCAATTGAGAAAAAAAAATTAAAAAGCCCATTGTTAGGATACGGTTTATTTATCCTGGTAGGGAGAGCATGTTCTTTAAACCTTGCTGTGATTCATTAACTTGGATTTAGGGTTAAGCCTGTTGCGCCATCCAAATACACAGACAATTGTCGGCCTCCTGAAAAACTTTTTTTTATTATATGTCCATCTTGATAAGAAATCTAGGCAAATATCCGCTAAGCCCAATTGCTCAATAGGCATTGTGCAATCCCCTTTCTGGATACGGAGTTGAGATTACTAGATTTTATCCGATCCATTTTTATTTTTATTTTTCCTTTCAAGTTTCAATGGTGAGGTCTGTTTACATTCTCTTTTACCTGTGTTTCTCTGAAAATAAGGCCTGGTCATTGATAGATAGATAGATAGATAGATAGATAGATAGATAGATAGATAGATAGATAGATAGATAGATAGATAGATAGATAGATAGATAGAACTGATAGAGAGAGAGAGAGAGAGAGAGAGAGAGAGATGATAAAGATAGAGAAAGAGGTGTATGTGTGTATAGAGAGATTAGAATAGAATAGAATAGAATAGAATAGAATAGGCTGGGAGGTGATTGCCCCTCCCATAAGGTATAAAAGTCAGGCCAAGATGACGAAACCTTTGCAGGAAGCAAAGTTGTTCTTTCGGTTCAGATTCATTCTTGAAGCTCTTTGTACTTGGTTGGTTGGGGGTTTTTTTCTAGTTCATTGGACACTTCTGTTATTGACAGCACTTCACAGGAAAGAAAGGTGGGTGTTGATCTCGAGGGACTGTTTGGGATTCATTACCGGCTGGGAATTAAAATAATTCCCAGTGTTTGCAATAAAACAAGACTTGTTTTTAAAATAAGCGTGTGTGTAATTACGGTCTCAGAAGCCTTGGTCAGAGCAGTCAGTAGCAAATGCTCACCGAACTGGTTGTTACACCGGTTGAATCGCACCCCTGATGCAGTTGTATTATTGCACTCATGGCATATACTTATTTATGTTTGATTTCTAATTTGACCTCACATAAGCCAGACGGGGACAGCCAAAGGACCCGATGTGGCCCAAGTGTTATGAAGCACCCAGGTCTGCTGTAGTATTAATGTTGACGTCTACGGAGATGAGCCAGGTCAGTTGTCCCAAAGGTGCTTTTTCAAGAGGCAGCTGGATTGTCTTGTTGTTGTGGTTGTTGTTATTGTTATTGTTGTTGTTGTTATTATTATTATTATTATTTATTGCACTTTTATACCACCCCCTCTCCCAAATAGGGACTCGGGGCGGTGAGCAGCCATTGGTAAAAATACAGTCAATAAAAGTTAAAATAGATTAAAAAGTTATTAAATAGTAGCTGAATTAAAATACAAAAACCAATAAAATCCAATGAGAAATGTAAAAAGTTACAAATTTAAAACCCCTTCTAAGAACACCAGGCCAGACCGGCCTGCTGGAAAAGGTGGGTCTTTAATGCACGCCAGAAGGTTCGCAGGTCAGTGATGGCCCGCATCTCCGGGGGTAATTCATTCCAGAGGGGGGGGTGCCCCTGCAGAGAAGGCCCGCACCCTCGGGGCTGCCAGCCGGCATCGTCCAGCTGACGGCACCCCAAGGAGGCCCACCCTGTGGGAGCGCACCGGCCGGCGGGAGGCCGATGGTGGCAGCAGGCGGTCCTGTAAGTACCCGGATCCCAAGCCATGGAGCGCTTTAAAGACGACCACCAACACCTTGAATCGCACCCGGAAGGTCACTGGAAGCCAATGAAGCTCGCGCAGAAGTGGTGTAACACAGGAGCTCCGAGGAGCCCCCAGAATCACCCGCGCGGCCGCACTCTGCACCAGCTGAAGCCTCCAGATGCTCTTCAAGGGGAGTCCCATGTAGAGAGCATTGCAATAGTCTAGGCGGGAGATGACGAAGGTGGAAGTGACCGTGCGAAGTGGTTGTTAATCTTCCTTTCGCTTTTTCGTCACAAACTGAGCAACGTGGCCTATGCAGTACAATGGAGTGAACCCTGGCCAGATTTGTACATTGGGGAAACAAAGCAGCCACTTCACAAACGCATGGGGCAACCTAGGAGAAAACAAACCCATCAGGACCAGATTCAGCAGTCCATCTGCATTTATAAGACAAAGATCACACTTTGGATGATTTCAATGTAGAGATTTCAACGTAGAGAAGTCAAGTCCTACACTTAGGCAAGAAAAGCCCAAAGGACACATATAGACTGGGTGAAACCAGGCTCAATAGCAGGAACTGGGAGAGGGATCTTGGAGTCTGAGTGGACAACCAGCTAAATAGGAGCCAGCCGTGTGCAGCAGCAGCCAAAAAAGCTAATGCAATCCTAAGTTGCATTAACAGAGGGATACAATCGAGATCAAGGGAGGTGCTAATACCACTCTATAAAGCCCAACATAGAATGTTCTTTCTGCGCCAACTCAGAAAGCTCAGACTGCCCAAGGAGCTGCTGATCCAGTTCTACAGTGGAATGATGGAGTCTGTCATCTGCACCTCTATAACTGTCTGGTTTGGCTCTGCAACCCAATAGGACAGACACAGACTCCAGAGAGGAATTAGGACTGCAGAAAAAACAATTACCACCCACCTGCCTTCAGTCGAGGACCTGTATACTGCACGAGTCAAAAAGAGGGCTGTGAAAATATTTACAGACCCCTCACATCCTGGACATAAACTGATTCAACTCCTATCCACAAAACGATGCTATAGAGCACTGCACACCAGAACAACTAGACACAAGGACAGTTTTTCCCCGAAAGCCATCACTCTGCTAAAAAAAAAATTCCTTCAACACTGTTCAACTATTACAAGTTTGCACTACTATTACTATTAATCTTCTCATCACTCCTTATCATCCATCCCCTCCCACTTGGGACTGTAGGATTGTAATTTTGTCGCTTGTATGCTTACGATTTATATTGACTGTTTCCTAGTATGATTTGATTGCTTATTGTGCCCTAAGACTATCATTAAGTGTTGTACCTGATGATTCTTGACTCTTGACGAATATATCTTTTCTTTTATGTACATTGAGAGTATTTACACCGACAAATTCCTTGTGTGTCCAATCACACTTGGCCAATAAAGTATTCTATTCTATTCTATTCTATTCTATTCTATTCTATTCTATTCTATTCTATTAAGCCTTAGTAAGACTACATCTAGGATACTGCATCCAGTTTTAGTCACCATACTATAAAACAGAGGTTGAAACTAGAAAGAATGCAGAGAAGATCAAGCAGGATGATGAGGGGACTGGAGACTAAAACATACGATGAATGGTTGCTGAAACTGGGCATAGCTAGTCTAGGGGAAGAGAAAGACCAGGGAAGACAAGAGAGCAGTGATTGCTCTCTATGCTATTCTATGCTATTCTATTTTCTATTCTATTTTTAAAACGGAAGGATCTAAAATCAAAAGAGAATAGGGATGTCAGAACGGAAGACTAAAACTGAGAAATACCATAGAAATGTATAGCTGTATAAATATATTTAACGTATGTATTTTATGCCATAATATGTGCGCCGGGATGATTACACAGCATCCAATGTTTTTAATAATTTACTTAATAAAGTTTTGAAAGAAAGAAAGAAAGAAAGAAAGAAAGAAAGAAAGAAAGAAAGAAAGAAAGAAAGAAAGAAAGAGAGAGAGAGAGAGAGAGAGCGCTTTGTTTTCAAGGGCCCTTTCAGCAAAAGCTCGCAGGATCCTCGCAAAGTTATTTTCGATCCGAGCTGGATTCAGAAATGCTGTTCAAAGGTTTTTTGGTCTGGGGTTTTTTTTTCGTGTCTGGCTGTGCGTGATATGCCTTTGGAAAACATCTGGCCTGTCGTGTTGTATGAAAAAGAAATGAAATTGAAACAACCCAAAGCGTAATTGTCTGCAGCTGCTGGGCCGCACGTCAGACAGGACATAAAATGAGAAGGGACCCCACTTGACGGTGCTTGGTTGGTGCCAGAAAACAAGAGAGATTTTTGCTTTTCATGAAACCATGACTAAACTTGGTTTTGCCGGGGGGGGGGGGGGGGGGGGGGGCGGAGAGGGAGAGAAACAAACCTTGGCCTCGATATTCAACCTTCAGTAGAAAACTATATCTCCAAATTGTTATAGAACGGGACAGCTTTCTCAGTGAGAGAAATTTGTTTTGACGTTCCACACTTTTAAAAAACCTTTCAGCCATCTTGTCCGTAGCTCTGGGAATTTTTACGGTAATCCTTCCATCCAAGAACTAATTGGTAAAGGAGAATATTTGTAGCTCGGGATTGAAATGATGGGGGGAGATCCTTGCTGCTCTCTGAGCTTGGTTGTTTTCTTGCAGACATTTTAATCCAAGAGGCCTTAACAGCTCTCTAAAAAGGATGCAAATGACCAGCTGTCTGCAAGGAGTATCAATCCTTCCATTCCCACTGTCCAAGTCAGAACTGAAGAAGCTTCTTGGATGAGAAGCGAAACACCACAGAGAGGAGAAAGGGGTCAAGCTATTTTCTAAAGTGCCTGTAGGTCAGACAAGGAATAATGGATGGAAACTGAACAAGGAGAGATTCAACCTGGAAATAAGGAGAAACTTTCTGACAGGGAGAATTATCAACCCTTGGAACAGAAGTTGCCCTTGGAAGTTGTGGGAGCTTCATCACTGGAGACCTTCAAGAAGAGATTGGACTGCCATTTGTCAGAAATGGTGTAAGGTCTCCCGCTTGGGCAGGGGGTTGGACTAGATGACCTACAAGGTCCCTTCCAACTCTGATTATCTGTTATCTGTTATCCTCCTTTTTGGAGGACTGAGAATCTCCATAGATGTTGAATAGATTGTGCACGGGTTCAACACTCTGAATAAATGGGGCAATCCGATGGCTTCTGCCCTTCGGGGAATCTGATGGGCTTTATTTCCTTTCAGTTTAGCACAATGTTTTTCAACTTTGGTATACCTGCTTTTTGCATCCTGATTAGTGTATGTTTAAGGACTTTATGGCAACGTGACAGAACACAATTCATGTTTATTAATTTCTGGGCCAAGACCTGTTTAACTTGCACATATTTTCTTCTTGTATTTTAAATTTTATATCCTATAGGATGCCTGATTTGAACTGTGAGGCTTCTGGCATGCATAAATAAACCAATAAACGCCAGGACACGATCTTATGACATAGTTATTTAATATTCTGGCATGTTTTTATTCGTTTATTTAATGTATAAATCGCTTGTCAGCAGGGAGGTATAGTTTACAAACCTAACCTTCCACTTGTGTAATCCTGAAGTTGTGATGTTCCAGATGCCAGTGGCATAAACAGTCTTCAACAACACCGATTATTTAAATTCCTGCCTTGTGACTGTTGTTAATTTGTTGATGAACCTTAAATTGAGGGTTTGGTTGCTGTTTGACTCATCTAAATCTGGACTGAGATGCATATGGATATTAAATTGGAAAGTTATTTTTCTGTAGCTTATTTCAACATTTTTCAAACTTGGCAACTTTAAGATGAGTGGACTTCAACTCCCATAATTCCCCAGCTGGCTGGCTGAGGGAATTCTGGGAGTTGAAGTCCACTCATCTTAAAGTTGCCAAGTTTGAAAAACCCAACTCGTATAAGATCATTGGCTTCCATCTTTGATCTTGGAACACTAATAGGTCCCCACACAAGGCAGTGAGATGGTTCCTTGAAAAGTCAAGATGGTGGCATGCTTTAAGAGGAATGGACCTCAACTCCCAGAATCCCCCAGCCAGCATGCTTTGAGATGGTTGGAGTTCCACTCCCAGAATTCCCCAATCAAGATGCTTTGAGATGGTTGGAGTTCCACTCCCAGAATTCCCCAACCAAGATGCTTTGAGATGGTTGGACTTCCACTCCCAGAATTCCCCAACCAAAATGCTTTGAGGTGGGTGGAGTTCCACTCCCAGAATTCCCCAACCAAAATGCTTTGAGATGGTTGAACTTCCACTCCCAGAATTCCCCAATCAAGATGCTTTGAGATGGTTGGACTTCCACTCCCAGAATTCCCCAACCAAGATGCTTTGAGGTGGTGGACTTCCACTCCCAGAATTCCCCAACCAAGATGCTTTGAGATGGTTGGAGTTCCACTCCCAGAATTCCCCAACCAAGATGCTTTGAGATGGTTGGACTTCCACTCCCAGAATTCCCCAACCAAAATGCTTTGAGTTGGGTGGACTTCCACTCCCAGAATTCCCCAACCAAAATGCTTTGAGATGGTTGAACTTCTGCTCCCAGAATTCCCCAACCAAAATGCTTTGAGATGGTTGGACTTCAACTCCCAGAATTCCCCAATCAAAAAGCTTTGAGATGGGTGAAGTTCAACTCCCAGAATTCCCCAACCAAAATGCTTTGAGATGGTTGGACTTCAGCTCCCAGAATTCCCCAACTAAAATGCTTTGAGATGGGTGGACTTCAGCTCCCAGAATTCCCCAATCAAGATGCTTTGAGATGGTTGGACTTCCACTCCCAGAATTCCCCAACCAAAATGCTTTGAGATGGTTGAACTTCCACTCCCAGAATTCCCCAATCAAGATGCTTTGAGATGGGTGAAGTTCAACTCCCAGAATTCCCCAACCAAAATGCTTTGAGATGGTTGGACTTCAGCTCCCAGAATTCCCCAACTAAAATGCTTTGAGATGGGTGGACTTCAGCTCCCAGAATTCCCCAATCAAGATGCTTTGAGATGGTTGGACTTCCACTCCCAGAATTCCCCAACCAAAATGCTTTGAGATGGTTGGACTTCCACTCCCAGAATTCCCCAACCAAAATGCTTTGAGATGGTTGAACTTCCACTCCCAGAATTCCCCAATCAAGATGCTTTGAGATGGGTGAAGTTCAACTCCCAGAATTCCCCAACCAAAATGCTTTGAGATGGTTGGACTTCAGCTCCCAGAATTCCCCAACTAAAATGCTTTGAGATGGGTGGACTTCAGCTCCCAGAATTCCCCAATCAAGATGCTTTGAGATGGTTGGACTTCCACTCCCAGAATTCTCCAACCAAAATGCTTTGAGATGGGTGGACTTCAGCTCCCAGAATTCCCCAATCAAGATGCTTTGAGATGGTTGGACTTCCACTCCCAGAATTCTCCAACCAAAATGCTTTGAGATGGTTGAACTTCCACTCCCAGAATTCCCCAATCAAGATGCTTTGAGATGGGTGAAGTTCAACTCCCAGAATTCCCCAACCAAAATGCTTTGAGATGATTGGACTTCAGCTCCCAGAATTCCCCAACCAAAATGCTTTGAGATGGTTGGACTTCCACTCCCAGAATTCTCCAACCAAAATGCTTTGAGATGGTTGAACTTCCACTCCCAGAATTCCCCAATCAAGATGCTTTGAGATGGGTGAAGTTCAACTCCCAGAATTCCCCAACCAAAATACTTTGAGATGGTTGGACTTCAACTCCCAGAATTCCCCAATCAAAATGCTTTGAGGTGGGTGGACTTCAACTCAGCCAGAATGGCGAATTCTGGGAGTTGAAGTCCCTGTCTTAAAACTTACCAGAGTTCATTCATTTATTTATTTGTTTTAATTTATATACCACCCCCCTCTCCCAAAAAGGGACTCGGGGTGGTGAACAGCCATAGTAAAACATACAATTAGAAAAGTTAAAATAAATTTAAAAGGTATTAAATAACTGGCTGAAGCCGATAAAACCCCATAAATTTTTTTAAAAAAATTGAATTAAAAGTTGAGAAACTTTGTGCTATACCGAAAGGAAATAAAGCCCATCACAGCTTGGCGCTGCCATAATTGAACCCAATGGCCGCAAGTGGCTATTTTGGCAATGGAGAATTTCAGCCACGCTGGGAAATCTGACTCAAAGCAGAGGCAGACAGATAAGCGCCTTTCCCCTCTGCCGTTCCCAAGCATTCCCAACCCTTTTTTCCCAGAAAAAGATCTGGAATTTTGCTCCCCTGGAGAATCATTGCATGTTGTCCTTCTCACCCTCCCTGCTCCTTCCAGAGAACCAGACCTGAAGCTGCATTTAGAGGCGCCCGGTGGCCTGGCCCTCCAATTCTCACACCTCTTTATTTAGCAAGCAAGCCAGAAATGGAAACTGTACTCAAAGTACTGTATGTAGTCTTTGCTTTTCCTGGCATTTGCATCAGGATCCCCTCCAAGCCCTGGCCAGAAAAGGCATTCTTATGTCATCAGAAGGTGCCGAGAATTCAACGTTATCGGAATATATTTGTTGGCTATTCTAGATTATTTCTTCTTCTTCTTCTTCTTCTTCTTCTTCTTCTTCTTCTTCTTCTTCTTCTTCTTCTTCTTCTTCTTCTTCTTCTTCTTCTTCTTCTTCTTCTTCTTCTTCTTCTTCTTCTTCTTCTTCTTCTTCTTCTTCTTCTTCTTCTTCTTCTTCCTCCTCCTCCTCCTCCTCCTCCTCCCACTTCTCCTCCTCCCACTCCCTTCCAGCACTGATGAGGTTACCTAGTTTGGTCATGAAATGTCTGCAAAAAATTAACCAAGCTCATAGAGCACCAAAGAAGCCACAATCATCCTCATCTTCTTTATGTTCTTTATGAAGCCATGCTGGTTTCTTTTGAGAGCTGTATTTTTTCTTCTTCTTCTTCTTCTTCTTCTTCTTCTTCTTCTTCTTCTTCTTCTTCTTCTTCTTCTTCTTCTTCTTCTTCTTCTTCTTCTTCTTCTTCTTCTTCTTCTTCTTCTTCTTCTTCTTCTTCTTCTTCTTCTTCTTCCTCCTCCTCCTCCTCCTCCTCCTCCTCCTCCTCCTCCTCCTCCTCCTCCTCCTCCTCTTTGCATCCATGTTCTCCCTGCCTGAGCAGGTCAGGAGTTTTTCTCCTAACAATGTCAAACAAACTAGAGTTGATTTGGAATTGGGGGGAGGAGGAGGAGAAAGGAGGAGGAGGAGAAGAGAGGGACTGTGGGGTCTTTGCTGCTCTCTGAGCTTGGTGGTTTTCTTGCAGACATTTCATGATCCAGCTAGGTAACGTCACCAGTGCTAGAAGGGAGTGGGGTTTGCAGAGAGGAGGAGGAGGGGGGGGGAGGAGGAGGAGGGGAAGGAGGAAGAGGAGGAGGAGGCTGATGATGACTATGAGCTCCTTGGTGCTCTCTGTGCCTGGTGGTTTTCTTGCAGATGTTTCATGACCCAACTAGGTAACATCATCGATGCTAGAAGGGAATAGAATTTATGGAGAAGAGGAGGAAATGGAGGAGGAGGAGGAGGAGGACGATGGTGATGATGACGACGACCATGGAGATGCTGCAACCATCGTAAGTGTGAAAAACAGTCATAAGTCCCTTTTTTCAGTACCGTTGGAACTGTTACTAAATGCATTGTTGTAAGTCGAGGACTGCCTGTACAATTCCTGCAACCATCCCTCACATGTTTTAGCCTCCAGTCCCCTATCTTTGTGGCTCTTCTCTGAGCAATCCGGAAGCTGAAACTCAAAAGATTTCAACCATCAAAGGAGAAGAGAGGACTCCTTGGGGAAGACCCAGATGTTGGGTAAGATGGAAAGCAGAAGGAAAAATGCAAAGTCCACGTTCTGGACGGAGAGGACCGCTGGTTTGAAAGAGGGGTCAAAGAGGCCAGTTATCTCAAAACTGAACAGCCCTCCCTCAATGGGGGGAATAGGACTTCATCTATCTCCAGTCTACAACACGGTCCTTTCATCACTTCCAAGAAGGCTCCACATTCATCTGCACCACTCAGGTGTGGCCCCGAGGACACAGATTAAACCTCCAAGCGGCCTCAACGACTCTCTAAAAGGATGCAAATGACCAGCTTTGTCTGCAAGGAGTATCAATCCTTCCGTCCTCCACCATCCAGTCAGAGATGAAGAAGCTTCTTTGGATGAGAAGCAGAACGTCTTCAAAGAAAAAACAGAAAATCCAGTTGCCTCTTGAAATAAAAACACCTTTGGGATAACCCTAAACTGGGTGACCGAGGACCTCCGTAGACGTTCGCAGAAGGAGAAAGAGATGGCAGAGAAAGAGATGGTTAGATAGAGTCATCATCGACACCACGAACATGAATTTGGCCAAACTCTGGAGACAATGGAAGACGGTGGGGGCCTTGGTGTGCTAGGGGTCACGAAGAGTCAGGCACAACTTGGCAATTGAACAATCAAGGTGCTAAAATTAGAGATATTCTTGGGGGCTAAAGCACCTGGCAAATTAGAATTCCATTTTAGGAACCCCTTATCTCTTTTTTGCAAGGGACATGGTGGCTAAGATGCTGTGCTTGTCGATCAGAAAGGTTGGCAGTTCTAATACATATTATCACAGCCGCAAGTTTATCGATTGCCCAAACATGGAAATTAAATGAAATACCTAATGATGAAATAATAATAATAAAAAATTCTACATTGCACCGACCTAGATAGCTTAACGTTAGAACTGAAGGAACGAGATACCTCAAGAATTCTATGAAATATGAAAATATATATATATATAATTGGGGGGATATGAAAGGAATTCAAAAATGTAAAATAGAAATTAAAGAAAGAGTTTATACTACAATAAAATATCTAAGATAGAAATGAATATAAAGCTTTACACCGTAAATATATATATATACATACAAACATACATACATACATACATACATACAAATGCTATATTGTTTGATGACATTCTGATATTATAACAGTGTAAAGACTGCTGATATATGTCAAAAGATCACCACGTTCAAATGTTTTCAAAATTTAATTTTCAGTAAAATTTATTTAAAAAAAGAAAGTTTGGCAGTTTGGAGGTTCGAATCCCTTCACGCTGCGTCACGGAGGGAGCTCCCGGTTCCTTGTCCCAGCTTCTGCCAACCTAGCAGTTCGAAAGCACGTAAAAAAACGCAAGTAGAAAAATAGGGACCCCTTTGGTGGGAAGAAGGGAACAGCGCTTCTCCGTGCGCCTTCGAAGGCATTTAGTCATGCCAGCCACATGACCACGGAGACGTCTTCGGACAGCACCGGCTCTTTGGCTTTGTAACGGAGATGGAGCACCACCTACACACTATTTATTTATTTATTTATTTATTTTCAAGATTTATGTGCCGCCCCCTCTCCTTGTGGGACTCAGGGCGGTGTACAGTCATTAAAAATACGACAATAATACAATAATTAAAAATCATTAAAGATTAAATTTGGTTGTTGAATAATAGAGATGGGGCAAGGGTTTAAAAAGTAAAGACTAAGACCAATTAAGACCGAATTTAAAGTCCATGAAAACCCTAGGCCAGACCGGCTTGATGGAATAGATGAGTTTTCAACGCGCACCGGAAGGTCAGAAGGTCAGATCCTCATCTCCGCGGGTAATTTGTTCCAGAGGGAGGGTGCCCCCAAAGAGAAGGCCTGCACCCTCGGAGTTGCCAGCCGTCCAGCTGGCGGCACCCCGAGGAGACCCACTCTATGGGAGCGCACTGGCCGATAGGAGATCGATGGTGGCAGTAGGCGGTCCCGCAAATACCCAAGTCCCAAGCCACGGAGCGCTTTAAAGATGCTAACTAACACCTTGAAACGCACCTGAAAAACCACCAGGAGCCTATGCAGCTCGCGTAAGAGTGGTGTAACATGAGAGCTTCGAGAAGCCCCCCAAACCACCCGTGCGGCCACTAGAGCCGGAAACGACTAGCAAGTACCTACGAAGGGAACCTCTACCTTTATCTCCTTTTTCAAAAAAATAATAAGCCATGGGAATGTGCAAATCAGAGCTTTTGATGCTTTGTCCCCCCAAAGTTTCCAATTTTAAACCTGTCTCGAATCCGCAACGAGAGATGGAAGGAAGTCTACAGTTGGGTTGAGGTCATTTGGCTCCCGGCCACAAGTTGGGTGGATGTGATTTTTACTCTCTTTTTCTGCTACCCCAGACCCTTTTCCTTCCTCAGGGACCCACCACAATCATTCTTTGGGGGGTAAGGGAAACTTTTTTTTTGGGGGGGTGGGAAGAAATGTCATATTTTTCTCCCTCGGCCGGCGAGCGATTCCAGGACGTGATTTAATACATCTGGAGGGAATTAAATGGAGGAGAGGGGGCTGCCTGATGCTTTCCATGTCGGAAAATAAAACCCCAATTTTTTTCCCTTTCTTTTTTCTTCCTCTTTTTTTAATGGCTGGCACGCTCACGTTTTGGAAAAGAAGTGAGTGTGGCCTTCATTAAAACGGAGAGAGAAGGTCAGGAATTTCCAGAGAAAAGTAAAACAACGGCGTGGAACATTATCTCCACCGGCAACATGCTTCCCCTGTTTTTATTATATCCAACAATTTTTGTCTGGAAGGGAGAACTTGCCCATTGTGTGGAAAATTCCTCAAAAAACAGAAGCTTGGTCGGTCCTCGACGTACGACCACAAAGGAGCCCAATGTTTCAGTTGCTGAGACAGTGGTCTCTTGAATTCCCCTCCCCTGGAAAAAACCTTTCTTGCCCCGGTTGTTAAGCACCATGGTCGTGAAGTCAGTAACTCAGCTGGGATGCTGCGACCGTTGTAAATGCGAGTCAGTTGCCAGTTTGATCATGTGAAGCGTGGATGCAACGACAGTCTGCAAGTGTGAAATTGCAAAAATATGCTGGGTGTTGAAGCTAGTTGCTAGGGCCTTGGTGGTGCAGGCTGTTAATCATCTAGCACTTAGTGCAAGCTGCCTGCAATTAGTGCAGGTTCGAATCCCACCAGGCTCAAGGTTGACTCAGCCTTCCATCCTCTCGGGTTAGGTAAACTGAGGACCCAAGATTGTTGGGGGGCAATAAGCTGAATGAAGGCTATTGCTGAGCACTTAGCATGGTGCTCCATCGACTGTAAGCTGCCCTGAGTCTCTGGAAAAGGGCGGCATATTAATGCAAATAAAAATAAATAAATAAAATAAAAATAAATAAATAGTTCAGCGAACACCTCATGCTACGCTTTATATTTATAGAACTGAATTTGACATTGCTATATTGTGATATAGTGTGGGAACATGGTGGTTCAGTGGCTAAGACGCCGAACTTGTCGATCAGAAAGGTTGGCAGTTCGGCGGTTCGAATCCCTAGCGCCGCGTAACGGAGAGAGCTCTCGTTACTTGTCCCAGCTTCTGCCAACCTAGCAGTTCTGTAAAGAGGACTGTAGTAGACCATAAAGTGGGTGTGTGGGGTCTCTAACAATGCTTCGAGCCCTAAGCCCATAGCGTTTATAAGCCGCATCTTGAATAATGGGAAGTGAGCTTCCTATATTCTTCTCCACTGTCCTCACCACTTTCTGAAGGGACTTTCTATCTGAAGCGCTGCTGCCACCAAACCAAATAGGGATGCGATTTGTTAAAACCAGGGGTGGAATGCTATTGGTTCGTCCCGGTTTGATAGAACTGATAGCTCCGAAGAGCAGCTGACACCAAACCGGTTCACGGCAACGATCTTCTGGTCATCTGTTTGGCCCACCTGCCTGCCCGGGCTCTTGGCTGTCCTTTATTTCCTGCTTTTTCAACCTCAGCTGGTTTGCACGGCATAGCTGAGGTTGGAAAAGCAGGAAAGAAGAGGATTTTCAAATGCTGTGTACCTGCGCACAGCGCTTGTCAGCTGTCCGGGCATCACAGCTGATGATTTTTTTTGCAAAAGCTGTACACATGCGCGCAAAATGCACTCTCACCGAACCGGTTGTAAGACCAGTTGAATCCCACCCCTGGTTAAAACGCTCTCCAACGCGCCACAGTAAAAAGTGGGCAGGACAGAAGGAGGAAGAGGTGGCTTCCTCATCCGGCGCAGGAAACGCAGGCGCTGATTTGCGCGCTTCACAAAGGACAACATGCGGAGAGACTAGTTCTACCAATTATTAGGGTTTTAAAATTTTTTTAAAAAATTTCTGGTAATTTTAACTTTTCTATCTTTTTTTACTGTTTTTCTCAGCCATTAATTTAATTCTTTTAAACCTTTTTAAAATTCTATTTATTGTGAGGTTTTTCTTATCTTGGCTGTACACCGCCCTGAGTCCCATTGTGGGAGAGGGGGCGGTATAAAAATTTAATTAATTAATTAAATAAATAAATAAATAAATGAATAAATGAATAAATAAATAGTTAGTTACGTGCACCCCCTGATACTTAACACTGTCAGGATCACCTCTGCAGCTGCACCTTTGCAAGTAACATACTTTTCTGCAAAGGAAAGTGAATGCAAGAGAAAACAGAAGAGGCAAAATTAAGTGCGATGGGTTTTGAATTAGAACAGCACTCGAAGAATTTTAAAAACGCCCACATACCCACTGCTGACTCGTTTGATTTTTCCCATCTTGCGTCCACATGGAAAGCTTCAAACTTCTGCCTCTTTTCGGGAACTTTTCATTCCTTCAGATCTATTTTGAACCTCTTCGCTGCTGCGTGGGAAAGATAATTTTGTTAGGAGAACCAGTGACAAAACATAAAGCCCAAATTACAGGCACTCTTCCATTTACTATTTGTTTCGTGATCGTTCGAAGTTTCCACATCGCTTAAAAAAAGGCAATTTAAGAACACAGCCCTTCTAGCATCTCCATGGTGACGTGCAGAGCTGGGCTGCTGCTGCTGCTGCTGCTGCTGCAGGTTCTGACGGGTTCGCCGGAACCCCTTGTTCTGATTCTGCGCGGTTTGGAGAACCGGCAAATCGGACTACATCTAGCCCCGCCCCCGCCTGTTTTTTGGGCCATTTTTGGCTGTTTTTCAGGTGAAAAACCGGCTTGAAAACAGCTCAAAAAACAACCTGAAAACAACCTGAAAAACAGCCTGTTTTTTGGGCTGTTTTCAGGCCATTTTCAGGCCATTTTTCAGACCATTTCAGGTCATTTTTCGGACCATTTTCAGGCAATTTTTTGGCCATTTTTGGGCCATTTCAGGTCATTTTTGGGCCATTTTCAGGTCATTTTCAGGTCATTTCCAGGCCATCTTTGGATCATTTTCAGGCCATTTTTCCAACCATTTTGAGGCTGTTTTTAGGCTACTTTTGGGGCCATTTTTCAGGCCATTTTTGGGCCATTTTTCCAACCATTTTTCAGCCGTTTTTAGGCCACTTTTGGGGCCATTTTTCAGGCCATTTTTGGGCCATTTCTCAAGCCATTTTTCCAACCATTTTGAGGCCATTTTCAGGCTGCTTTTGGGGCCATTTTTCAGGGCACTTTTGGGCCCATTCTTAGGCCATTTTCAGGCCATTTTCCAGGCCATTTCCAGGCCATTTTCAGGCCATTTTCCAGGCCATTTCCAGGCCATTTCCAGGCCATTTTCAGGCCATTTTCCAGGCCATTTCCAGGCCATTTTCAGGCCATTTTCAGGCCATTTTCCAGGCCATTTCCAGGCCATTTTCAGGCCATTTTCCAGGCCATTTCCAGGCCATTTTGGGGGGCAGTTTTCAGGCCTTCAGGCTATTTTCAGGCCATTTTCAGGTCATTTCCAGGCCATCTTTGGATCATTTTCAGGCCATTTTCCAACCATTTTGAGGCTGTTTTTAGGCTACTTTTGGGGCCATTTTTCAGGCCATTTTTGGGCCATTTCTCAAGCCATTTTTCCAACCATTTTGAGGCCATTTTCAGGCTGCTTTTGGGGCCATTTTTCAGGCCATTTTTGGGCCATTTCTCAAGCCATTTTTCCAACCATTTTTCAGCCGTTTTTAGGCCACTTTTGGGGCCATTTTTCAGGCCATTTTTGGGCCATTTCTCAAGCCATTTTTCCAACCATTTTGAGGCCATTTTCAGGCTGCTTTTGGGGCCATTTTTCAGGGCACTTTTGGGCCCATTCTTAGGCCATTTTCAGGCCATTTTCCAGGCCATTTCCAGGCCATTTTCAGGCCATTTTCCAGGCCATTTCCAGGCCATTTTCAGGCCATTTTCCAGGCCTTCAGGCCATTTCCAGGCCATTTTCAGGCCATTTTTCAGGCCATCTTTGGATCATTTTCAGGCCATTTTCCAACCATTTTTCGGCCGTTTTTAGGCCACTTTTGGGGCCATTTTTCAGGCCATTTTCAGGCCATTTTTGGGTCATTTCTCAAGCCATTTTTCCAACCATTTTGAGGCCATTTTCAGTCTGCTTTTGGGGCCATTTTTCAGGGCACTTTTGGGCCCATTCTTAGGCCATTTTCAGGCCATTTTCCAGGCCATTTCCAGGCCATTTTCAGGCCATTTTCCAGGCCATTTCCAGGCCATTTTGGGGGGCAGTTTTCAGGCCTTCAGGCTATTTTCAGGCCATTTTTAAGGTTGTTTTCAGGGCAATTTTGGCTGAAAAAATGGCCCACAAAATGCCCCCAAAACAGACTGGAAAACAGCCTGAAAATGGCTCCAAAACAGGCCAGAAAACAGGCTGAGGCAGTCCCAGCCATTGGTGGGATTAGCCCCAACCGGCTGAATCCTAGCTCTTCCTTTGAGGCGAGTGGCCGAGAGGCGGGGCTGGGTGTGATGACTGACATCACCCACTCAGTCACATGACCAACCAGCCACACCTACCCAGCCAGAGAACCCATTGTTCAAAAATTTGCATCCCACCACTGGTCACGTGATCAAAATTCAGACGCTTGGCAACTGGCATGTACTTATGACGGTGGCATTGTTTTGCGGGGCCTCTTTTGCATCCTTCCGACAAGCAAAGTCAATAAGGAAGCCGGATTCACTTAACAACTGTGTTACTAACTGAGCAACTGCCTTGATTCACGTAACGACTATGGTGAGAAAGGTTGTTAAATGGAGCAAAGATTCATTTGACAACTGTCTGACTTGGCAACAGAAATCCTGGGCTCGACTGTCGTCATAAATTGAGGATTATTTGTACATCTAAATAATGAAGTGGAATGAAGTGGAGGACCTTGAAAATTTAGCATGGAGGACCTTCCACATAGACTAGTGTCTAAACTTCTGGACCTTGGACTTTCTAATTCAATCTGCCTTTGGATTATGGATTTCCTATCTGGCCGCTCATAGAGGGTCAGATTAGGTAATCCTACCTCTTCAGACCTTATGCTTAACACTGGTACACCACAGGGTTGCGTGTTGAGTCCCTTACTCTATACTCTTTATGGGCATGACTGCATTCCTACTCACGCTAGTAACACGATTGCTAAATACAACAGTGGTGGGACTTATCTCCAGGGGGAATGAGTCTGCCTACCAAGATGAGGTGGACCAGATGCTTTTGTGGTATGGAGACAATAACTTGGTCCTCAACACCAATAAAACCAAGGAGCTGATAGTGGACTACAGAAAGAGCTGATCAGACCTCCAGCCCTTGCTTATCAATGGAGACCGAGTGGAGCAAGTGGCCAGTTTTAAGTTTCTGGGTGTTACCCTAAAAGAGGACCTTACCTGGGAGGTTCACATTGCAGTCCTGGTCAAAAGGGCCCAGCAGAGATTATATGACCTGAGACTTCTCAGGAAACAACAACCGAATGGAAAACTACTGGTGACCTTCTACCGCTGCACCAGAGAGAGCATTTTAACATACTGCATCTCTGTATGGTTTGCACAGTGGTAGATAGGGCAGCGCTCCAGAGGGTTAATGTCATTGCCCAGAGGATCTTTGGTTGCCCTCTCCCCTTTTTGGAAGACTTTTAGAGCTCCCGCTGCCTTAAGAAAGCTCAAAACATTCTCAAAGATCCATCTCATCCTGGGAACCCTTTTTTTGAACTATTACCATCTGGCAGACGGTACAGGATAATAATAAAAATAAGCACAAATAGGCTGCAAAACAGCTTCTATCCCAGGGCAGTAGCTCTGTTGAATACTACTGTATAGTGCAGTGTTGGTGCAATATCAGGGGTTTTCAATTCAATATGTGGAGTATGAAGGATGTGTGTTTGTGTTTATTTTCATAGTCATGATGTGCACAGAAGATGGTGTTCGATTTTGTTGTACGAGGTGCAATGACAATAACATAAACTGACTAGCTAATTAAACTAATTTCTACGTACTTCTGGAAGCCTACCTTCCCTACGTGATGTTTTCTCACACCGACCGACCCACATCCAAGCCTGCAGGGCGAGAGGAGTGATCCTTCTCATTCCTTCATCACATCCTCCGCCAGTTTTTCCTGTTTCTCCAAGGAGGATAAGTTGTGCATGTGTGTGTTGTGTTTGAGAAGAACGACTGACGTGGGTGTGGGATCTGAGAAGCAACATGGCCAACCGGCTCTCGGAGGGAGACCTGAGGGAACTCAAGGACGCCTTTGCGCTCTTCGACCAAGATGGCGACGGGCTGATCACCTCTAAGGAGATGGTGACCGTGATGAGATCCCTCGGGAAAAACCCCACGGAATCTGAGGTACGGAGCATCATCAGTGAGATCGAGGCCTACAAGGGCAAGGTAGATTTCCCAAGGTTCCTCTCCGTGATGGCCAGGAGGACAAGGCATTCTGACACCGAGGAGGAGATCCGAGAGGCCTTCCGCGTGTTTGACCGGAATGGAGACGGCTACGTCAACACGGCAGAACTGCGACACGTTTTGACCACCGTTGGGGAGAAGCTGACGGACGAAGAGGTGAAGCTGTTGATCAAGGAGATGGACAGGAAAGGGGACGGGAAGGTCAAGTATGAAGAATTTGCCCGAATAATGGTGGAGAAGTAACGTCAAGGTACAATTTCTTCTCAGGTTGTTGATTCTTCCAAAAGGTGCTGTTGTGAAACAGATGTTGGGAATGGCCACCTTATGTCCAATAATTACATAGTCCAACATATACTACAGAGGGTTGGAAGGGATCTGGGAGGTCTTCTAGTCCAACCCCCTGTTCAAGCAGGGGGCCCTATATGGTTTTAGACAAATGGCTGTTCAGTATTTTCTGAAAAACCAGGAGCGATGGAGCCCCCACAAGTTCTAGAGGCAAGTCGTTCCACTGATAAATTGTTCTTGCTATCAGGAAATTTCTCTTTAGTTCTAGTGATCTTCCATCCATTGTCTCTCCTCCCTTCCTTTCCTCCCTCCCTCCCTCCCTTTCTCCTCCTTCCCCTTTTCTCCTTCCTTCCTTCCCTCCACCCCTCGCTCCCTCTCTGCTTTCCCCTTTTCTCCTTCCTTCCTTCCTTCCTTCCTTCCTTCCTTCCTTCCTTCCTTCCTTCCTTCCTTCCTTCCTTCCAAGTAATAGAGTCATATGTCTGAAAGGGATCTCGGAGTCTAACCTATGCTCACGCAGGAGACCCTATACCGTTCAGGACTGCCCAATCTCTCCTTTAAAAACCTCCAGTAATGGGGCACCCGTTTCTATAACAACCGATCTATCTAAGCAGTAAAACCCAAAATCAAAGTTTCTTTTTCTTTTTCCCCGCCCCAAGCACAAAGGCCAGAAGCGGTTTAAAAGGAGAAGCAAATGTAATTGTGTTTCTTTTTCTTTTATCAAGGCAGATGCTGGGTTTGCTATGGAGTTTTTAAACCACTGTTGTGTTGTATGCTACCCACAGTCACGTGTTTGTGAGGTGTTTTTGTGGGGTATATAAATACATTGAATAAATAAATGCGAATTGTTTACAAAAGATTATTTGAACTTGAAACGTTTCAAATTTGACACAGGCATCCAGCAGGCCCAGAACTCTTCCGTAGTCAGAACAATGCCAGGATTCTTCCATTAAAGTTGGAAACTTCCAATACATCAACATGATTCATATTCAAAATGTTTTGCACACCTCGGTGTGCAACCCAACACTTGATTGTAAGCCAAGGGCAATCCAGAGTGGAGACATAGTAAGGTAATCTCAAAATTCACACAGCAGGCAGGACTATAATTTGTCAAGCTCACAAGGTAGAAAGAACAATGATATAATAGCAAAGAAAAATTAGGATACTATAATTTATTTAAGGAGAAATTTCCTGACAGTGAGAACAATTAATCAGTGGAACAACTTGCCTCCAGAATTTGTAAATGCTCCAACACTGGAAGTTTTTAAGAAGAGATTGGATAACCATTTGTCTGAAGTGGTGTAGGGCTTCCTGTCTAAGCCGGGGGTTGGACTAGAAGACCTCCAAGGTCCTTTCCAACTCTGTTATTCTATTCTATTCTATTCTATTCTATTCTATTCTATTCTCATTCTATTCCATTCCATTCTATTCCTGTTCTATTATTTTCTATATTATTCTATTCTATTCTAAACTTCATTCTATTCTATTCCATTCCATTCCATTCTATTCCTGTTCTATTCTATTCTATTTTCTATATTATTCTATTTTATTCTATTCTAAACTTCATTCTATTCTATTCTATTCTATTCTATTCTATTCTATTCTATTCTATTCTATTCTATTCCATTCCATTCCATTCCATTCTATTCCTGTTCTATTCTATTCTGTTTTCTATATTATTCTATTCTATTCTATTCTATTCTATTCTATTCTAAACTTCATTCTATTCTATTCTATTCTATTCTACTCTACCAAACTCTACTCTACTCTACTCTACTCTACTTTACTCTACTCTACTCTACTCTATTCTAACTTATACCATCATATGCTATTATTTTCTAAATATTGGACTGCCCTGTTGCCTTTCTTGTGTGCAGAAAACTCTGTCTGATCCATCATGTTGTTGTTTTTACTGACTGTGAAAAATGACTCTCCCAGGTAAGAATAAAGGGGGGATGTACGTAACCACATGATTTCACATTTCATTTCAATGGAAGAAATTGTTAATGCTTGTATGATTAAATTAAAAGGTGGACCTGAGTGGACAGAGCTACCTGAACTCCCGTGGGGCCTTCAAGAGAGGTTGCAGTGAGCATTCTCCGTATTCCCAGCCATGACTTCAAAGTTGTATTCTCAGATCATCTGAGGGATACCAGATTGTTGACTTTGGCAGGGGGTGAAAGGTGTTGCGAATGAAAATGTCCAAAATTAAAATATAAGACTTTATGAATATTCTTTCTGTCTTTCGTGGATTTGTTCTGTGGGGACCTTGGTGCTCTCTGAGCATGATTGGGTTTTTTTGCAGACGATTCATTACCCAACTATGTAACATCATCAGTGTTAAAAGGAAGTAGGTTTTGCTGAGAGGAGGAGGAGGAGGAGGAAGAGGAGAAGGAGGAGGAAGAGGAGGAAAGAAGAAGACAACTGTGGAGTCCTTGATGCTCTCTGAGCTTGGCTGTTTTCTTGCAGACGTTTCATGACCCAACTAGGTATCATAATCAATGCTTGAAGGAAGTGGGTTTGCTGAGAGGAGGAGAAGGTGGAGAAGGATGAATGAGAAGGTTCCTGCAACCTTTTCATCCATCCATCCATCTATCCATCCATCCTTCCATCCCTTCCTTCCTTCCATCCATCCATCCATCCATCCATCCATCCATCCATCCATCCATCCATCCTTCCATCCCTTCCTTCCATCCATCCATACATGCATTTTATATGCCACCCATTTGACTTTCTGTTGGCAACTCTAAAAGGACCATAGAAATATTTTATGAGTTGACATAGTGAGTTTTTGCCCTATTTTATGAGCTTTTTGGCGAATCCCTGCAGTTGTTAAGTTAGTAGCCTGGTTGTTAAGTGAATTGGGCTTCCCCCCCAGATTGATATTTGCTGGTCAGAAGGTCGTAAAAGGGGATCATATGATTCCGGGATGCCATGACTGTCGTAAATATGAATCAGTTGCCAAGTGCCCGAATTTTGATCCTGAGGATGCTTGCAAGTGATTGTAAGTGTGAAAAATGACCTTAAGCCACTTTTTTCAGCGCCGTTGTAACTTCAATCACTAAACGAACTGTTGTAAGGTGAGGACTACCTGTGGTGACTAATTAATTGCCTCTAAAAAAAACACTTTCCAGGATTATGAATCCAGACCTTGCTTATTCTTAGTTTCAGGAGCCGAGAGGTATAAACTTCTTTTGAACCTGGAAGCTCCATGTTGTGGCCTGTCGGCCAACAGCCCCTCCAGCAGCCAAAGCCATCGCCAGGGGGGCTTTTTATCAGGTCCGACGGATCTACCAGTTGCGGCCCTTTCTGGATCTGGACGCGCTTTGCACGGTCGCTTCTGCCCTTGTCACTTCCCATCTAGATTATTGCAATGCTCTCTACATGGGGCTCCCCTTGAAGAGCATCCGGAGGCTCCAATTGGTGCAGAATGCGGCCGCGCGGGTGATCTTGGGGGTTCTCAGAGCTCCCATGTTACACCGCTCCTGCACGAGCTGCATTGGCTTCCGGTAGCCTTCCGGGTGCGATTCAAGGTGTTGGTGGTCATCTATAAAGCGCTCCATGGCTTGGGACCTGGGTACTTACGGGACCGCCTTCTGCCACCATCGGCCTCCCGTCGGCCTGTGCGCTCTCACAGGGTGGGCCTCCTTGGGGTGCCGTCAGCTGGATGATGTCGGCTGGCGACCCCGAGGGTACGGGCCTTCTCTGTGGGAGCACCTTCCCTTTGGAATGAGTTAGCACCGGAGATGCAGGCCATCCCTGACCTGCGAACCTTCCAGCGCACATTGAAGACTCATCTTTTCCAACAAGCCAGTCTGGCCTAGTAATATTGGAAGGTTTTAAATTTGTTATTTTATTTACCCTGTTTTTATTATTGTCTGAATCTTTCAGCCATTGATTTAATTCATTTTTAAATTTTATATCCTGTATTGTATTGTTTTTAATCAGGCTGTGCACCACCCCGAGTCCCAAAATTGGGAGAGGGGGCGGTATATAAATTAAATAAAACTCAAACTCAAATCAGAGGAGGAGGAGGAGGGTCAGCATCAGGGCAACTTGAGAGCTCCGAGGAGGAAGAAGAAATGGAGCTGTCAGAGAGAGAGAGAGAGAGAGAGAGAGGCAGAGCCTGGGCTGTCTGTCAGCCCTCAGATGTAGAGTCCATAGACTCCAGGTCTGGAGGTGGCTGATGAGGAAGAGGAGGAACACCTGGTCACAGTGCCTGATGAGCGGTTGTGTAGAAGGCAGAGGAGAGGAGAGCAGTGGAAATCTATGGGCCGGTCCTCGGGATGGAAGAGCCAGGTCTGGAGGTGGCTGATGAGGAAGAGGACGAACAGCTGGGTCCAGTGCCTGACGCGCGAATGCACAGAAGGCAGAGGAGAGGAGAGCAGTGGAAATCTATGGGCCGGTCATCGGGACGGAAGAGCCACAGTTGCTAGCAAAGCCCCACCTGAGATAAAAGGCAGGGGGCGGAGATGAATAGGTGTGGCAGGTAATTAATCATCTTCCAGATGGACAGACTTGTTAGTCGGCGGTGAGAGAGAAACTTTTTGCCGGGGCTGCCGGCGCTCCTAATAAAGGAATCTTTGAGTTCACTTCAGAGGGTTTGTCGTGTTAGGGGAGCTGGCTCAGAACACTCCATTCAAGTATTATAACAAATAACAAAGTTAGTCCTTGCTTAATGAGTGGTCACTTAGCAAATATTCAAAGTTAGGATGGACTTCACCAGAGTTATTTAACAACCCTGTTTCTGGAGGGTCACTTCCCCCGTGTGATCACATTTTTGGAGCTTGACATCCAACTCACATTTGTTTGCGGTGTCCTGCGGTCATGTGACCACACAATTTTTTCATGTATGTTTCCCGCAAAAAAAAAAACCTCCGGCCATTGTGATGACCCAAGGTGGGATACAAAATAAACACAGTCACAACAAACAGGGGAAGCCCCTTTTATTCCTTCACTTGGCTTCCAAGCTCCAAATGTCCTTGACTGGAGACAAAAAACCTCCCCCACAAACAGTTACGAGAAGGAGGAAATGCCGTTTAAATTATAAAGAGTAAAAAACAACACAAACCAGGCAAGATAAGGGTTGGAGGACGTCCGCAGATAACTGAACACACACTGGGAAGGAATGCCGAATTCAGAGAGGAACATCAGACTAGAGATATTTCCATGCTTTGTTTCCAGCACTTGCCCATAAGCATGTCTGTCCTCTTATCCAGTTGTCACAGCTGCAGCCCATGAAGAGGATCAAGGCCCTTTCCTCCACAGTATACCACATTTCTCCCTTATCCTCCCCTCCCTGCATGCCCTAGGATGGAGAGGAGATGAGCCTGGGTCCTCCCCTGTCTGCCCAGCTGGCCTCTGCCCTTCCCCAGCCTCCTCCACAAACTCCGGAGCCACACTTGGCTGTTCCTCCTCTCCCTCAGAGTCAATCTCCCCCAGAGGCATGACAGCCATTAAGTGAAAAGGGGTTTTTTTTTTTTTAATTACATTTATATGCCGCCCTTCTCCGGAGATTCAGGGCGGCTTACAGTCTATGGAGCACCATGCTAAGTGCTCAGCAATAGCCTTCATTCCATTGTATATGCCTGCTTATTAGTAGGGCTTTTTGGCCCCCCCAAGCGGCATTTTTACAAAGTCAGCTTATTGCCCCCAACAATCTTGGGTCCTCAATTTACCTACCCCGAGAGGATGGAAGGCTGAGTCAACCTTGAGCCTGGTGGGATTCGAACCTGCACTAATTGCAGGCAGCTTGCACTAAGTGCTAGATAATTAACAGCCTGCACCACCAAGGCCCTTCCACCACCAAGGCCCTTTGCTTAACCGCCAGTGCAAAACATGGTAATAAAATTGGCACGGTCATTTAGTGACTTATTTAATGACCACCACAATGTAAGACTGCAATTCCAGGCTCAATTATAGCCGTAAATCAAGGATTACCCATAATGCATCTATTTGCAGTTCCATAAACCTATCCACCCTTCCAGATTTAACTCGGTGTTTTCCAACTTTGGCAACTTTAAAGTGCCACGGACTTCAACTCCCAGAATTCCCCAGACAGCATAACTGCTTAAGGAAGAAAATTAACTCCTACACCATTCCTGCCAGCTGGCAATCCACCTTCTTCCTAAAAGGAAGGGAGTCATTATCTTTAAAAACATATTCTTTCCCCCTTCTCTAATCGCTCATCCATCAGGAATTTGTTTCAACGCCTTAGCACAATTCTTTATGCCTATCCCTCACTTTGGAATCTCCATTTCCATATTGTTGTGATGCTTCGGTTGAGTATTAATTACAAACTCTAGCCAGGAGTAATCATTACAAGAGATAACCTACCCGGAGGAGCACACACAACCCCCAATCAAAGAGTATCAAGCTGAGAAGGGACATCATTGAAAGGTACCAATTATTAGAGAAGTAAAAGGAAGGAATGTGAAGTGGGTTTATTTGACCAAGGTTAAAATAGGTACGTCGCTATCGCTAGTGAGCCTTAACGGATGTTTTGCTGACGGCAGGATTGAAATGACCAGGCAATAAAGATCTATTTATCTATATAAAAAAGAGATGGGGTAGAGGGAGAGAATTTTTGTCCTATTTTAAGAGAAGTTGAGAAGTTATCAAAATGGTTTATATTTGTGAAGAAGGGTGAAGTCATTTTGTTATGACTTTCTGTTTTTTGCCTGTACCGTAGTAGTCTTTCCAAAATTGATAAATACATAAATAAAAATATATTCTTATATTTTTCTTTCTTTCATACATTTCTTTTTGCCACTAAATTTTTGGCCCACCGGTTCTGTGGGCGTGAGTTAGGTGGTGGGTGTGGCTTGGTGGTCATGTGACTGGGTGGGCATGGCTTGGTGGTCATGTGACTGGCTGGGTATGACCAACTCAACATCACTCACATCGAGGCACACATCTCCTCGCCTGGCCTCTCATGACTGTGGGGATGCTGCAACAGTCGTAAGTGTGAAAAATGGTCATAAGTCACTTTTTTCAGTGCCATTGTAACTTGGAATGGTCCCTCCACACAAGCAAAGTACCAGCAAAGGAGGGAATAATAACTCCAGAGACCTTCCTGAGACAGGAAGTCTAGTCCTGCTAAGGATGTAATGAGGGTTAATGGAGAGGCAGTTTCTTTAAGCAACACCAGAGTGTTTCCTTCCTACCTTCCTTACAGGATTAGGCCAGGAATTTCCTCTAACAACCGGTTCTCCGAACTGCTTAGAATGTTAACAACCAGTTCTACCTAATAGGTGCGACCGGGAGAATCCCACCCCTGGGCGGGCAAGTGGGCCCAACAGCTAATCATCAGAGCAAACCACTCACAGCTGATCTTCAGGGATACCGGTTTGGCTGGACTGGGCCGAACCATGCTGAACCAGTAGAATCCCACTCCTGCTTACAGCCATTCTTTTAGTGACAGTACAAAATTACAACAGGGCCAGGAAAACAAAGTGACTTACAACCTGTTTCACATTGACGACTGTTGCAGAATCCCCACGGTCACGTGATCAAAAACCAGAAGCCTGGCAACTGGTTTGGACTTGTGACGGTTGTGGTGTCCCTGGGGTACCGTGATTCCCTTTTGTGACCTTCTGATAGGCAAAGTCAACAGGGAAACTTAGATTCACGTCACAACCAGGTTACAAACACCTGTAACGATTCCCTTATAGCAACTGTGGCAAGATGGGGGCAAAACTCACTTAACAACCATCCTGCTTAGCAACAAAAACATCGGGCTCGATGGTGAACGTATGTTGAGGGCTGTAATCGTTTTCATTTTTAATTTAAAAAATCATAAAATAAATGTAGGAGAAGGAGTGTTTGAAGGCCGTGAGATGATTGTATGGCAGTGGTGGTATCCTGAACCGGTTTGGCCCGGTTCAGCCAAGCCGGTAGCGGCAATGAGCAGCGGAGACCGAACCGGTTCTCCAAAGTGTGCATTTTGCAAAGTACGCCCACCAAGCCACACCCATCGAACTGGTGGCGAAACCTTTTGAATCCCACCCCTGTTGTACAGCGTTGGCTTCATGAGAACATCAGGGTTAGAGTAACATCATGGTGCCACACACATCCTGGTGTCACACACATGTTACGCAATGAAAATTAAGATATCCTGATTTTTCCACCCATGCTTGAGGTTGCCATGGATTGTGGGATCCCTCCCTATCTCATCAACCAACCCAACAACCACCCATCTTCTTACCTTGTGGCAAGGTGGCATTCCAGAAGGTTCCTGAGTTCCCAAACCTGGGCCTGAAACCACAAGCAGGGTGGAGACTGGACTTGTGGGTCTTTTGCCTCCTACTAACAGACACCAGATTTTCCTGTCTCTCCAGAGAGAAACCCAGACTGTGTTTCTCTTGAGGAGAGAGAGAGAGACACACACACACACAACGTTGGGTGCAACGCAACTAGCAAGATGTCCCACAAGTTCACCAAAGCCGAGATCGAGATATTCAAGGAGTCCTTCACCCACTTCGATTTGAATGGCGACGGAGTCATCACCAAGAAGGAGCTGGGCACCGTCATGCGGTCCCTCGAGCACATTCTTCAGGAGAGCTATACCGATGAGGATGTGGAGGACATGCTGAAGGAGGCTGACCTGGATGAAGACGGGAAGGTCACCTTTGAGGAGTTTGTGAAGATGTTGGCCAAGAAGGGGGCATAGTAAAGGAGGAAACCCCCAGTTCTTCTCTTCTTGGTACAGTGAGGAAGGAAGGGGGATCCGAGGGGGGGGGGACGACAACCAATGAGGATGTTTCTAGGGTGTATTGTGGTTTGGGCTAAACCTGGTTTCTTTGCTTCTCTCTTTCCCTCTTCCTTTCTTCTGCATTCCAGACATACTGGAAATGGTGGATAGACTAAAAAAATGAATAGAATAGAATAAATAGAAAAGAAAAGAAAAGAAAAGAAAAGAAAAAAAAGAAAGGAAGGAAGGAAGGAAAGAAAGAAAGAAAGAAAGAAAGAAAGAAAGAAAGAAAGAAAGAAAGAAAGAAAGAAAGAAAGAAAGAAAGAAAGAAAGAAAGAAAGAAAGAAAAAAAGGATGGGAGGGAGAGACAATAGAATAGAAGAGAAATATGGATCAGAAGAGAAGAGAATGAAGTTTAGAATAGAATAAAATAAAATAAAATGTTTAGAATAGAATAAAATAGAATAGAATGAAGTTTAGAATAGAATTGAATAGAGTAGAAAGAAAGAAAGAAAGAAAGAAAGAAAGAAAGAAAGAAAGAAAGAAAGAAAGAAAGAAAGGGAGGGAGGGAGGGAGGGAGGGAGGGAGAGAGAAGAGAAGAGAAGAGCAATTGGAAGAGAAGAGAAGAGAATGAAGTTTAGAATAGAATAAAATAAAATGTTTAGGATAGAATAGAATAAGAATAGAACATAGAATAGAATAGAACAGAACAAGAATAGAATAGAATAGAACAGAATTAAATAGAGTAGAAATAGAATAGAAACTGTAAGGGAAACCTTGCACAGGCAGGAAACCCAAATCCTCCAAACTTCTGAAGGATAGGCAGTCTTACTTTCTGGAAATCATTGTTCAGAACATTTTAGGATACAAGGAGTCCTCGACTTACGACCACCATTGAGCCCCAAATTTTTGTTGTTAAGCGGGTTTTGGTGGCTAAGTGAGTTTTGCCTCATTTTGGCACCTTTCTGGCCACCGCGGTGAAGCGAATGTAACACGGTCGTTAAGCGAATTTGTCTTCCTCCATTGACGTTGCTGGTCGGAAGGTCGCAAAAAGGAGACCACGTGAGCCCAAGGGACGCTGCAACCATCATAAATACGAGTCAGTTTGCCAAGCGGCCGGATTTTGATGGCATGACCCTGGGGGAATTCTGCAACGGTCATAAGTGTGAAAAACGGACCCAGGAGTCATTTTTTCCAGTGCCGTTGTGACTTCGAACAGTCGCTATAAACGAACTGTTGCAAGCCGAGGACGACCCACAGAGGGCAAATCCAACGGTTTCTCTGTGGAAACTTCAGTGTATTTTAATCCGTCCATTTGATCAGTTGTGGATACGAAGGAGCCACATCTAAGGTTGCATGGAGACTTGAGGGTCACTAGGAGTGGACAAACTAGGTTAGGATTGTCCACAGAGATAGGATTTGGGGTTACATTATACTTTATTTTATTTTTCTGAATTTAGGGAGAACGTTTTGAGAAGTTTCGGTAGGATTTCACAAAGTGGTAGGATTCAAAATCTTTTACTACCCGTTCTGTGGGCGTGGCTTGGTGGATTACATTCAATGATTATTTTCTTCCATTTCATATATACAGTCTCTGTCTGTCTGTCTGTCTGGTATTCAGCTTTGTTCGGGTATTTTCACACATCATTATAGTTGTGCCTTTAAAGCTGTAGAGACGTTTCGGCAGAATCTCATCTGCCATCCTCAGGCTTGTGTATTGGGTTCGTCTGAGTGTCAGGCTTTGGCAGCCGTTTCTGTTTTAAATTTGGTGCTGGCTTTGTGCTTCGTTAGAATGGTTTTTTTTTTCATCCTGATTGGTTGGGAGTCTTGGTCTGTGCTTATGGGTCTTGGAGTTCGCTGTGTTCTGTTTGATTGGTGTTTCTAATATTTTCCATCTGTTTTGGAGAGGGATTTTTTGTCTTGATTGGCTGGCAACATCGTGTTTCGTGTTTTGGGGGCTTTTAGCATGGCTTGGCTTTGGGTGAATGGCCGGCTATCGTTTATTAGGAAGCTAGGTTTCGCCTGGATGGCTGGCTGGGGTGTGTTTGAGCTGGAGGTATCGGGGTGGGGGGTGGGGGGGTCTGTTTGTGCCCAGGTGTTTGCTTGGCTTGTGGTGTGGAGATTTGTTTTTTTTGTGAGTGCAGGCTTCCAGAGAATTGACAGTCTGGTGGAGTCATCTCTTCTATTCATGCTTTCGGGTCTTTTTTCAACCTCTATGGCTTCTCTGATAATTCTGTAGCTGGAGTTTTCTATAGTGGCTGGGGTTCTGGTGCCATTGAAGTCGATGCTCTGACCTGTGCAAATGGGCAGCAATATATGCCTATGTATATATGTATAATTTTATATATTTTACATATAAATATAATATAAAAACATCATACACATACATACATACACGCACGCACACGCACACACACACAGAGACATATATGTGTGTGTGTGTGTGTGTGTGTAATGTTTGAGCTGATAATTTTAAATAATAAATAAGGGAGACTAGGATAGATCTATTTCGAGCTAGTTAGCTCTCTTCAGCTAGCCATACCCTTACTGGGATTCGAACCAGGGAAGTATTACATGTGAGGCAGTTGTAATTGCCACTACACCACTAGCTCTACTCTGTTCAGCTGGATATATATATATATATATATATATATATATATATATATATATATATAATGTTTTTATATTCCTGTAAGCCGCCTCAAGTCACCATGTGCAAATGGGCAGCAATATATATATATGTGTGTGTGTGTATATATATATGTGTGTGTGTGTATATATATATGTGTGTGTGTGTATGTATGTATGTTAGGTTTTTGAGCTAATAAATAATTAAACAAGGGAGACTAGGATAGATTTATTTCGAGCTACTTAGTTCTCATCAACTAGCCATACCCTTACTGGGATTCTATATATATATTTTATATATATATATATATAGAATATATATAGAGATATATCTATATATGTATAGAATATATATATAGATATATATATTCGTAGATTTTCAAGGGTACAAGTCTGCAGGTCTTGGTGTGTTCGGGTCTTTTCCCATGTAAGATTGAGAGCATCTTGGCAACGTTTCGACAAGGTCCCCCTCCCCATCTTCAGGCTGGTGCTTTCGGCTTCGTGCTTGTGCCTGTATTTATATTCCTGTAAATTTCCTAAATAAAGTCCATTAGGACAGAAATATCCCAATCCAGAAGAGCTGGATTGGAGGGGGGGGACGTTGTAATTTTTTTATCCAATTGTGTTCATCTTGCCTCTAGTAAAGGAGGAGTTTTCTGTGGGCACAACATGAGTCACACACTTCTCAGTGACAAAGCAAACAAGCTCCTTTGTGAGCTGTTGCAGAGACCTGGTTACTTGTGGTTGAAAACATCATCAAACAAGTCGGGGCTTAACAGAACAATCAGTTGTATTGCGCTCTGTGTGTGTGTGTATCTGTCTCTTTCTCTCTCGTGTATTGAGTGGAGAGAGAGACTTTGGATGGCTTCAGTCCAAGAAGACCATCTGATCGCCTCCTATTGAAACCTAATTCTTGGTTCACCCAGAGTGGTGCTGATGGAGCCACACAGGTAGGGTTTACTCCAGGTGTTCCATAGTCTCCCTTGCATCTTTGTTGTGATGTGGTTTTCCCTGTGAACCTATAAGCCTAGCCCCAGAACACGTGTACGAAAGCTCCAGGAGTAAATCCTATTTGTGCAACCTGGGAATTTGTACCGCTGCTCGTTTGTGGGATAGCGCCAGGATAATCGCAGAGTTGGAAGGGACCTTGGAGGTCTTCTAGACCAACCCCCTGCTAAGGCAGGAAACCCTATATTTCAGACAAATGGCGGTTCGATCTCTTCTTGAATATTTCCACTGTTGGAGCATCCACAACTTCTCGAGGCAAGCAATTCCACTGGTTAATTGTTCTCGCAGTCAGGAAGTCTCTCCTTAATTCCAGGTTGATTCTCTCCTGGATGAGTTTCCATCCATTGCTTCTTGTCCTGCCTTCAAGGTGCTTTGGAGAATAGGTTGATCCCCCTCTTCTTTGGGGCAGCCCCTCAAATATTGGAAGACAGCTGTCATGTCACCCAAGGGTGGGATTCAGGTGGTTTGGACTGGTTCAAGCGAACCGGTAGTTACGGTGATCAGTTGGCCCCGTCCCTGTGCTAGTCTGTCCTACATTTCTATGTTTTGCAGTCCTGATGATTCACGCAGGACAACGGATTGCCATGCCTCAACAAAAAAATTATGGGCTGTCCCCTGACACCACTGCACAAAATCTCCAGTACCCACTGCCTCAGCAGACTTGAGGAAAATCCTCAGGGAGGATTCACATCCCGGTCAGCACTTCTACACTCTCCTACTATCGGGCAGGAGATACAGAAGCATAGCCCGCCGAACAAATAGGCTGAAAAATAGCTTTTATCTGTGGGCTGTCAGACTTCTGAACACAACATAAACACCACAATTAGGTTTAATGTGGTGGTTATGGGGGTGTCAAGAAACTCCCATGTGATGCCTCTCCTGCGTGAGCTGCATTGGTTGCCGGTGGCCTTCCAGGTTTGCTTTAAGGTTCTGGTTTTGACCTTTAAAGCGATCCATGGCATTGGACCAGGCTATCTGCAAGACCGCGTTCTGCCGGTAGTCTCCCACCGACCTGTGCGCTCCCACAGGGAGGGCCTCCTTCGGGTCCCGACGGCATCTATGTGCCGCCTGGTGACCCCGAGGAATAGGGCCTTTTCTGTGGGAGCACCCACCCTCTGGAATGGGTTGCCTCCTGAGCTACAGAAGACCGCCAACCTGAGAGCATTCAGACGTGCGCTGAAAACTTGGCTCTTTGAGCAGGCCGGCCTGGACTGAAATGGGAGTTTTAAAGTGTAATTTTAGAATTTGGGTTTTAAATTTGGGGGTTTTAAATTCGGGTTTTTTTATTGTTAATTTATTGGGGTTGGGCATAAATTTTAGTGGCAACCTTAAGTTATTTAATCTTCTTTTAACTTTTGTAAAGTGGAATGTTTTATAGTTGGCTGTACACCGCCCTGAGTCTTTTGGGAGAAGGACGGTATATAAATGTGTAAATAAATAAATAAATAAAGTGATAGACTTGCAGAGCCAGCACCAAAGAGGCACATGTTGTGGTTCACTGGCAGCCGGTGCGAATGGCAGAGGTATCGGGACAGTTAGGACGAAAGGGAACCAGTCAGGGATCCTGGAGAGGACTCAGATGAGGGTCCTGCATCCGATGCAAAGATGGGGCCAGGACCATCTGGGAGTGGGGTGCTGCCTTTGGAGCCTTCAGTGTCTGGTAGCAGCGAGAAAGAGGAATAAGGGGAGCCTGTTCCCAGTGCGATGTGCGCAGAACTGCTAGAAGGCAGCTGAAACAAAAGGGGCGACTCAAGAGTAAGCCTGGGAGGTGATTGCTGCTCCCATAAGGGATAAAAGTCAGGCCAAGATGATGAAATCTTTGCAGGAAGCAAAGTCGTTCGATCGGTTCAGACTCATTCTTGAAGTTCTTTGCATTTTGGCTGATTTTTTTCCTAGTTCATTTGACACTTCTGTTTTTGGCAGCACTTCACAGAACTGAAAGGTGTGTGCTTATCTCAGGGGACTGTTTGAGATTAATTCCAGCTGGGAATGAAAACAATTCCCAACGTTGCAATAAAATAAGAGTAGTTTTTAAAATAAGTCTGTGCATGATTACGGTTTAGGAAGCCTTGGTCAAAACAGCGCATTTCAATTTCATTGTACACATGTTGTGCATGGACAATAAATGTTTGATTGATTGATTTTATTTACCGGGGCTGCAACAGAAGGTAAGTTTTAGAGCTGAAGATGGATGGTTTTCAAATGCTGTGCGCACGCTCAACGAACCAATTGTAACACCGGGTTGAAACCAGGGGTGGGATTCTACCAGTTCACACCTATTCGCTACAACCAGTTGTTAACATTCTAAGCAGTTCGGAGAACCGGTTGTTAGAAGAAATTCCTGGCCTAATCCTGTAAGGAAGGCAGGAAGGAAACATTCTGATGTTGCTTACAGAAACTGCCTCTCCGTTAACCCTTATTACATTCTTGGCAGGACTAGACTTCCTGTCTCAGGAACTTCTCTGGAGTTTTTTTCCCCTCCTTTGATGGTACTTTGCTTGTGTGGAGTGACCATTCAAAGTTACAATGGCACTGAAAAAAGTGACTTATGACCATTTTTCACACTTACAACTGTTGCAACATCCCCACAGTCATGAGAGGCCAGGCGAGGAGATGCATGCCTCGATGTGAGTGATATTGAGTTGGCCACGCCCAGCCAGTCACATGACTACCAAGCCACATTCACCACCTAAGCCACGCCCACAGAACCGGTTGTTAAAAAAAAATTGAATCCCACCCCTGGTTGACTCCCACCACTGATGTCACCCCTAGTTCTTCTTTTGACTAGAAAAGACATTAACTCCATGATGGCGAACCAATGCACGCGTGCCACAGGTGGTACGCAGAGCCATTTGTATGGGCACTCAAGCCCCAACCAAATTTACCTGCACTGCACATGTGTGCACCTCCCAGCTGATTTTTGGCCTGTTTGAGGCCATTTTCGCCCTCCTGGAGGCTCAAGGGAAACCTCTGCAGCCTCGGGAGGCCGAAAAATGGGCCTTCCGGAAATACCGCAAGTGCCCAAAACGGGCCCAATTTTCAGGCTCCAAAGGCTGCAGAGGCTTCTTGTGAGCTCCAGGAGGGCGAAAACGGCCTCAAATGGGCAGAAAATCAGGTGGGAATCGTGTGTATGCACAGTGCAGGTATGAGGGTGGGGCGGGGGTGTTGTGCATGCATGCGCGGGGGGGCGGCGGACAGAGAGCATTGCATTGTGGGTGCCGGCACGGTGGGCGCTTTCGGCACACAACAAAAAGGTTCGCCATCACTGTACTAACTGGATAGTTACTAACTGCCCAACCGCAGCGATTCACATAACAATAGGAAGGGCAAGAAAGGTCGCAAAGCAGGGCAAAACTCATTCAACCCATGCCTTGCTTAGCGACAGAAATTTTGGGCTCCGATGCGGGGCCATAATTCGAGGCCGGCTGTATTTTTCCAAAATAAAGAGGCTGGGAGTTTCCTGTCAGTCCTGTGTTACAGCTTGCTCTCTTTGTTTCTCCGCAGAGTCGCAGAGAACTGGATTGGGAACAAGCCATGGCTTGTCGCTTCAAGGGATTTTCCACCACCAAAGATCAGCTCTGCCTCCACCTGCGCTTTTGTCCCCAAACCCAGAGATTCTTCCTCAGGTTCAAAAACTGGATTTGCAAGCCGAGAACCGGAGAAAAACCTTTATATGCGATTCTTGGTAACAAAACAAGATTTGCACTTCGCAAACGTCCCTACTTAGCTTTGATTGGGGAGGATCTTTTGCAAGCCTCAGGCGTGAAATAAACGTGTGCTTTTTCTCTTGCATGGAACTACAAAAAGGTTTTGCTTTTTTTAAATTAAAAACCAGCTGAAGAGGAGGAATAGAATAGAATTAAAATATGGAATGGGGAGTAGAGTAGAGTAGAATAGATATTGGAAGGAAGAATAGACTAAAATAGAATGGAGTGGAATGGAATAGAATAGAATATAGAATAAAATAGAGAATATAGAATAGAATAGAATAAAATAGAGAATATAGAATAGAACAGAATATAGAATAGAATAGAGTAGAATATAGAATAGAATATAGAATAGAATAGAAAATAGAATAGAATATAGAATAAAATAGAGAATATAGAATAGAATAGAATAAAATAGAGAATATAGAATAGAACAGAATATAGAATAGAATAGAGTAGAATATAGAATAGAATATAAAATAGAATATAGAATAGAGTAGAATATAGAATAGAATATAGAATAGAATAGAATAGAATAGAATATAGAATAGAATAGAATAGAATAGAATAGAATATAGAATAATATAGAATAGAATATAGAATAGAATATAGAATAGAACAGAATATAGAATAGAATAGAGTTGAATATAGAATAGAATATAGAAAAGAATATAAAATAGAATATAGAATACAATAGAATAGAATATAGAATAGAATATAGAATAGAATAGAATAATATAGAATATAGAATAGAATATAGAATAAAATAGAATATAGAATAGACTAGACTAGAATATAGAATAGAATCTAGAATAGACTAGAATCTAGAATAGACTACACTAGAATCCAGAATAGACTAGAATTTAGAATAGAATCTAGAATAGAATCTAGAATAGACTACATTGGAATCTAGAATGGACTAGAATCTAGAATAGAATCTGGAATAGAATCTAGAATAGAACAGAATCTAGAATAGAATAGAGTAGAATATGGACTAGAATCTAGAATAGAATATAAAATAGAATATAGAATATAATAGAATAGAATAGAATATAGAATACAATATAGAATAGAATAGAATAGAATATAGAATTATATAGAATACAATATAGAATAGAATATAGAATAAAATAGAATATAGAATATACTAGACTAGAATATAGAATAGAATCTAGAATAGACTAGAATCTAGAATAGACTAGGATATAGAATAGAATCTAGAATAGAATCTAGAATAGACTGGAATCTAGAATAGATTGCGCTAGAATCTAGAATAGGCTAGAATCTAGAATAGAACAGAATCTAGAATAGAATAGAGTAGAATATAGACTAGAATATAGACTAGAATATAAAATAGAATATAGAATAGAATAGAATAGAATATAGAATAGAATATAGAATAGAATAGAATATAGAATAATATAGAATAGAATATAGAATAAAATATAGAATAAAATAGAATATAGAATAGACTAGACTAGAATCCAGAATAGAATCTAGAATAGACTAGAATCTAGAATAGATTGCACTAGAATCTAGAATAGACTAAAATATAGACTAGAATCTAGAATAGAATATAGAATAGAATAGAATATAGAATAGAATATAGAATAGAATATAGAATAGAATAGAATAGAATAGAATATAGAATAATATAGAATACAATATAGAATAGAATATAGAATAAAATAGAATATAGAATAGACTAGACTAGAATATAGAATAGAATCTAGAATAGACTAGAATCTAGAATAGACTGGAATATAGAATAGAATCTAGAATAGAATCTAGAATAGACTAGAATCTAGAATAGAGCACGCTGGAATCTAGAGCGGGGCTAGAATCTAGAATAGAATCTAGAACAGAATCTAGAATAGGGTAGAATATAGACTAGAATATGAAATAGAATCTAGAATATAATATAATAGAATATAGAATAGAATATAGAATAGAATAGAATATAGAATATAGAATAATATAGAATAGAATATAGAATAGAATGTAGAATAAAATAGAATATAGAATAGACTACACTAGAATCTAGAATAGAATCTAGAATAGACTAGAATCTAGAATAGATTACACTAGAATCTAGAATAGACTAAAATATAGACTAGAATCTAGAATAGAATATAGAATAGAATAGAATATAGAATAGAATAGAATATAGAATAAAATAGAATATAGACTAGACTAGAAAAGAATAGACTAGAGTTAGCTGTCCTCATTGTTAGGAAGTTTCTCCTTAGTTCTAGGTTGCTTCTTCTCCTGCCTTCAGGTGCTTTGGAGAATAGCTTGACCTCCTCTTCTTTGGGGCAGCCAATCAAGCTCAGAGAACTCCACGGACCCCACAATCCTCCTCCTCCTCGTAATATTGATGATGTTCCCTAGTTGAGTTACGAAACGTCTGCAAGGAAAAAAACCAACTCAGAGAGTACCAAGGACCCCCACCGTTCAACCCTGAGCTACAGATATTCTCTGCCCTTGGCAGGTGGTCCTTCATCGCTGGTCATCTTAGATGTCCACCAACAGCATCACAACAGTTGAAGAAGTGGCAGCTGGAGCTCCTGGAGTAAATCCTACCTGTGTGAGCTACAGTTGCCTTGCTTAGCGAGGGAACTTTTGGATTTAATGCAGGTCATAAACCAAGAGCCAACTGCAAAGGGGTAGGCTTGAAAGATTTTAGCAATGGGTTCTCCGCCTGGTTGCTGGGTAGGTGTGGTCATGGTGGGCGTGGCCTAGTTGGCTACCACGGCGGAAGGCCCGTATTTCATCCTCCCCCTCGGCTCCAGGAGGCTCCGGAGGCCCCCTGGAAGCTGGAAACAGGCCCATTTCCGGCCTTCCCGAACTTCCAGGAAACCCGTTGTTCGCCCTCCCCTGGGCTCCGAAGGCTTTCCTTGAGACTCCGGGAGGGAGAAAATGGCCTCCCCAACAGGGATGGGATTCAATTTTTTTAACAACCAGTTCTGTGGGCATGGCTTAGTTGGTGGGCGTGGCTTGGTGGTCATGTGACTGGGTGGACATGGTTTGGTGGTCATGTGACTAGCTGGGCGTGGCCAACTCAACATCACTCACATCGAGGCACGCATCTCCTCACCTGGCCTCTCATAACTGTGGGGATGCTGCAATAGTCGTAAGTGTGAAAAATGGTCATAAGTCACTTTTTTTCAGTGTCATTGTAACTTTGAATGGTCCCTCCACACAAGCAAAGTACCAGCAAAGGAGGGGAAAAAAAACTCCAGAGAAGTTCCTGAGACAGGAAGTCTAGTCCTGCCAAGAATGTAATCAGGGTTAACGGAGAGGCAGTTTCTGTAAGCAACACCAGAATGTTTCCTTCCTGCCTTCCTTACAGGATTAGGCCAGGAATTTCTTCTAACAACTGGTTCTCCGAACTGCTTAGAAGGTTAACAACTGGTTGTAGCGAATAGGTGTGAACTGGTAGAATCCCATCCCTGCTCCCTAGGTTTCGGAGGCCCCCCTGGAAGCTGGAAACGGGCCCATTTCCGGCCTTCCTGAACTTCCGGGAGACCCGTTTTTCGCCTACCCTGAGCCTCCGCACACAGCCTGTACTTACCTGGGATCCAAAATGGGCCATGGAGGAACTCCTGGGAGGGGAGGGGCGGGGTGGGCCGGGCAGGGCCAGCCAGTCCTGGGAACTACTGGTTTGGCAAACCAGATGTAAAATTAATAGCCCGTTCACCCAAACCAGTGCAAACCGGTAGCAGGCCACCCCCTGCACCTGCACACACACACACACAGAAAGAGAGAGAGAGAGAGAGAGAGGGAGCAGCAAAGTCTTTCATTGGCTTGTCTAAACAGGTTGTGCAAATACAATCTGTGTCTACATCGAAGCTTTGGAGAAATTTTGTAGCTGTGTTGTCCTGCAAAATAGGTTTCTTTTTCCCTTTGCAAAATAGATGGTTTTCCCTGCCAATTTTTTTTTCTCACCTGGGTCAGAGGTGGTATTCAGCAGGTTCTGACCACTTCTGGAGAACTGGTAGTGGAAATTTTGAGTAGTTCAGAGAACCAGTAGCGGAAATTTTGAGTAATTTGGAATACCACCTCTGACTGCCCCTGACCTTACTTATTCTCTGCCTCCTGAGTCCCAACTGATCAGCTGGGTCTCCTTTTGTTGTCCTCACAGGAGAATGGAGCTGGAAAGCAGGTTAGTGGGGTGTGGAGAGAATGGAGATTTTACACTATCCTTCCCCTGCCACGCCCACCAAGCCACGCCCACAGAACTGGTAGTAAAAAAATTTGAATCCCACCACTGACCTGGCTCCTCTCACCCATCAGCTCCAGGTGAACTGCTGCTAGGAATTCTGGGAGTTGGAGTCCCTGCATCCAGATGTGAACTGGATCCAGGTGAGCATGGACGAATGGCGTCTTTTTTTAATGCTGATTTTGGGCCAAAGTAAAACACCGCTAGAATCAATAACATATTAAACCTTCATCTCACCTTTAAGTCTGGCCAAAAAAGCCTCATCTTCTTCATCACTGGTTTAGCAGATTCTTTTTTAACAGGTTAACAGAGTTAGAAGGGACCTTATAAATCATCTAGTCCAACCCACTGTCCCAAGCAGGAGACTCTACATCATTTCGGACAGAAGGCAGTCCAATTTTTTCTTGAAAGCCTCCAGGGATGAAGCTCCCACAACTTCTGAAGGCAACTTCTGTTCCATGGGTTGATTGTTCTCACTCTCAGAAAATTCCTCCTTATTTCTAGGTTGAATGTCTCCTTGATCAGTTTCCATCCCTTGTTCCTTGACTGTTCCTTCAGGTGCTTTGGAAAATGTACACATTTATTTTATTTACATATACATGAAATTTTTGGCTCCCCTTTGAGATGAAAGGTCTTTGTAGGTCTTTGTAGATCAATAGAAAGGAGGGAATGGAAGGAGGTGGTAAAATTCTTCAACCAATTAAAAGAAAGAGAGAGAGAGAGGCATGCTTATTTTCCTGCAAGCATTCTTGGCTCATTAAGTAGTTTGACTCAACCAAAAGACAATCATAAATTAAAGAGTATAATGGCACTCAGCATGTATTCAAGCAGGGATTGACTGACACAAGTTGGAACAAATTCTGGCAGAAGAGCCTCTAGCGAAGCGATCTTCCATTCTTGGCACCTTCAACATTGCCAAACCATTCCCACATCCGAGAGACAGTTCTGCCGCCATCTTGTCTGCAGCCATTATGTGGATTCATTTCGTCTGATTTATTTTACCCTGCCTTTATTTTTATGAACAACTCAAGGCGGCAAACATATCTAATGTTCCTTCTTCTCCTCTTTTTTCCCACAGCAACAACGCTGTGAGGTGGGCTGGGATGAGAGAGAGGGATGGGCATAAAGTCACCCAGCTGGCTTTCATGGCTAAGGCAGGACTAGAACTCACAGCCTCCTGGTAATTGGCTCAAAGTCACCCAACCAGTTTTCAAGGCTAAGGCGGGACTAGAACTCACCATCTCCTGGTGATTGGCCCAAAGTCACCCAGATGACTTTCATCACTAAGACGGTACTAGACCTTACCGTCTCCTGGTGATTGGCCCAAAGTCATCCAATTGACTTTCGTGCCTAAGGCGGGACTAGAATTCACCATCTCCTGGTGATTGGCCCAAAGTCACCCAGCTGGCTTTATGCCTAAGGCGGGATTAGAGCTCCCGGTCTCCTGGTGATTGGCCGAAAGTCACCCAGCTGGCTTTCATGCCTAAGGCGGGACTAGAATTCACCATCTCCTGGTGATTGGCCCAAAGTCACCCAACTGGCTTTCATGTCTAAGGTGGGACTAGAACTCACCATCTCCTGGTGATTGGCCCAAAGTCACCCAACTAGCTTTCATGTCTAAGGTGGGACTAGAACTCACCGTCTCCTGGTGATTGGCCCAAAGTCACCCAGCTGGCTTTCATGCCTAAGGTGGGACTAGAGCTCCCAGTCTCCTGGTGATTGGCCCAAAGTCAGCAGCCAGCTTTTGTGCATTGGGGGGAGGGCGCAACTAGAACTCCCCATCTCCTAGTTTCTAACCTTTTTGGGTCAGTTAGTTTTCTAACCTCTTTTCCCCCCCACCCTATTTGAAAGGCTAAACTTTCCTTCAAACACATTCCTAAAATCAAAGCTTTCTGATACCTCTTTTTCTTTTAACTTCTTAACACTCATGCTTTGAGCGAGCTTCATTCTTATGAACTTATGAATGGACAGACTGTGCCTTGGCTGCCAAAAGGCAGCTGGAGGTCATCCAGTCCCATCATCAGTTACCCACTGTTCTCCTCCTCAATCTGGTGTTCTCCAGACTGGCGAGAAGCTTGTCACTGGAAACCGGTAGCAGGCCCGGTCCCATAAAGACGTGAGATGAAATCCAGAAATTGCTAACCTCCTTCGGGCCTGGCCCAGACCAGATTAGCAGGTTCCTCATGAAGAGGGTGTGGAGCCTTCGGTAGAAGATTTCCACCGTTGACTTTGCTCCTATGGAATCAAGGCAGGGGTGTTGCAAGATGCCAGAACATCTCTTGGAGACCAGCCAGCAGAAACAACTCTAAACCTTTTTGAGACCAAGTGAAGAAGAAGCATTTCTTCACCTCCGAGACAAGCAACCAGCCGCAGAAAGAGGATCGGCGAGTTGGTTGGGGCAGAAGAAGGCACCATGTCCTCTCTGACGGAGCAAGAAATCGCCGAGTTCAAGGAAGCCTTCATGCTCTTCGACCGGAACGGAGATGGGACCATCACGACCAGGGAACTCGGGACTGTCTTAAGGTCTTTGGGACAAAACCCCACCGAAGCTGAGCTGCGAGAGATTGTCCACAAGCTGGAAACGCACAAAAACGGCACCATCGACTTCCCCGAGTTCTTGAACCTGATGGAGAAGGAAGTCAAGAGCCGAGATTGTGACGAGATCCGGAAAGCCTTCCAGGTGTTCGACAAAGATGGCAACGGTTACATCAGCGCCGCGGAGCTGAGGTACATCATGACCAACTTGGGGGAGAAGTTGTCCAGCGAAGAAGTTGAGGAGATGCTGAAGATGGCCGACCTGGATGGAGATGGGCAGATTAATTATGAGGAGTTCCTGAGGATGATGACCAGCAAGTGAAGAAAGTCTACCAAGCTTGTAGAGTTCTTGGCCTCCGGGATCGAAGGGATTTGTGACCTTTTGGGCCCCGTACCTCCTCCATAACGTGGCCTGGTGAGGAGGACAGCTAAGACAATCGATTGTGGTGTGATGTGAATTGAGAGAGGAAACTTCCATCAGACACTTGGGGATGCTAATTGGACTTCAGCGGTGATGATTAGTGGATTTTTTTTCCCGGGCTTCCCAAGAAGTGTGCGGCATCTTTTGGGAATCAAAAGATATTCTTGATTTCTAACATCTCAAAATGATCTCAAGAGGCCAAGGTTGTAGCCTTACAGAGAAGCTACGGCATGAAGTAATTTAACTCTAGCAAGTCAAATAAATGTCTATTTGCTTTTATCCTAATGAGTTTATTTATTTATTTTATTTATTTATTTGTCAATTGCTTACAAGATAATAGGTATAAGTAAAAACATAGTTATGAATATATGGATACATATAAGAAAAATAAAATATAAAAGAAACAATAGGACAGGGACGGTGGGCACGTTGGTGCACTTATGCACGCCTCCTACAGACCTCTTAGGAAAGGGGTGAGGTCAAGAGTAGACAGTCTAAGGTTAAAGTTCTCTGTCCTCTCTCATTACCATGTTGCTCTGGGACAAGATTTTCTTTTTAAACAGAGGGGCTGCAATGCTGTCTTAATTCATATGCAAAACCTGGAATTTTGGGGGAGAACAGGAAATCTCATTTTGTTGAATAACTATATTCCAGTTGGCTGTAGGGGATGAATTTGAGAGGTTGACTTTGGTGAAGGACTACCTGTAGAATACACAGCCCTTTCTAACCAAATGTTAATGTAGGGAGTGTGTGTTTTTTTTTAAATGAAGGCAAATGACTTTGACTTTCATCTTGGACGGCTTGTATTTACTTTTGGGAGCTCTTCAGCTACAATTCCACATATGTACAAAAACACTCACAGAGAGAGAAAGAAGGAAGAGAGGGAGGGAGGAAAAGAGGAAGGGAGGGAGGGAGGGACAAAGGAAGGGAGAGAGGAAAGGTGGGTGGGTGGGTGGGAGGGAGATGAAGGTAGGGAGGGATGGAGGAAGGAAGGAAGGAAGGAAGGAAGGAAGGAAGGAAGGAAGGAAGGAAGGAAGGAAGGAAGGAAGGAAGGAAGGAAGGAAGGGAAGGAGGAAAGAAGAGACAGAGTGAGAGAGGGACAGAGAGGGAAAGGAAAGAAAGAAGGGAGGGAGGGAAGGAGAAAGGAAGAAAAGGAGGGACGGAAGGTGGGAGGGAGAGAGATGAAGGGAGGCAGGGATGGAGGAAGGAAGGAAGAAAGGGAGGGAAGGAGGGAAGAAAGAAGAGACAGCGCAAGGGAGGGAGGGAGATGATGGTATTGAGGGATAGAGGAAGGAAGAAAGGGAGGGAGGGAAGGTGGGAGGGAGGGATGGTGGAAGGGAGGGAGATGAAGGGAGGGACGGATGGAGGAAGGAAGGGAGGGAGGGAAGGAGGGAGGGAGGGAAGAAGAGAGCGCAAGGGATGGAGGGAGATGAAGGTAGGGAGGGACGGAGGAAGGAAGAAAGGGAGGGAGAGAAGGAAGGACAAAGGGAGGGAGGAAGGGAAGATGGGTGGGAGGGAGGGAGATGAAGGGAGGGAGGGAACGAGGGAGGGAGGAAAGAAGGGAGGGAGGGACAGAGGGAGGGAGAAAGGAACGAAGGAAGGTTGGGAGGGAGGGTTAGAGAGAGAGAAAGAGAAAGAGAGACAGACAGACAGAGATAGAGAGACAGAGAAAGATGATAGAGATAGACAGACAGACACACACACACAAACAGAGTTACACAATTCTTTCGCTTTGGGGTCTCCAGGAAAGCCTTTGAAGCTCCTGCTCCCTCCCACCCAGGAATTTCTCTGCTTTTATGGAATAAAACAAAATACTCTCCTGTTTCCTATCTTGACTGGCTCAACCAGACCCCCACCTTCTTCCCAGACACTGATCTTGCCCCAGGACTGGAAAAATTGCTCCACAAAACAGAAAACAGGTTATTTATTTATGCAGCGGAATACAGAAAACAGATGAGGAAGAAGAAGGGGGTGAGGAGGGGAGGGGTCCTTGTGGGAAGCCATCTTGAGAGGGGGGAGAGAGAGAGAGATCAACGATCCTTTCCTTTCCCTCACCTCATCCTTCCAAGATGGTTCCCTCTTCAGAATTGCCAGGACTACAACTCCCAGCATCCTCAGTCCATGTGGGCTTCAGAAGAGGAAGGCACTGTGTGCTTTTGTGGGCTCAGGGAGATGCACAGGTACTCCTCGGCTTTACAACCATAACGGGGCCCAAAATTTCGGTTGCTAAGCGAGATATTTGTCAAGTGAGTTTTGCCCCCTTTTTTAAAGTGAGTTTTGCCACTGTTGTCTACAAAATGAGTGACTAGCAGTAATTCTACTACTGTACGGTATTGGGTCTCCATTGCTCAACCTTCAATTCATTTATTAGGTGTCCTCAAGGTGTGTTGGGGGTTACAATGTCCATAATTCCCTGCTGGGGTGGACCTGATGGTCCACCTGGAGGACAGCAGGCTGAGATACTCAGCTGGGCACCAGGACCTGCTGAGATGGTTGAACGGCCTTGGGTTCCACCTCTGGTCTTCTTTGAGGAGAACCCCTAGTAGTCTCATCTGGGACGAAAGCATCTTAATTTTAAATTGGGTTTTAATTATGGTTTTAGTATTGGGGGTTTTAGATCTGGGAGCAGCCTATATTTAATTCTGTTTTAACTTTTTTATATGTATTGTTTTAGTTGGCTTTGCACCGCCCTGAGTCCTTCGGGAGAAGGGCGGTATATAAATTGAATAAATAAATAAATAAATAAATAAATAAATAAATAAATAAATAAATAAATAAATCCTGCCCCAAAGGTCCTCCAGATGTGGAGATCAGGACAATGTCCCTCACTTTCTCGGAAGAAGTTTCCAGGTAGGATTTCCAACCTGGTTAAGGAGCAGGGGTGCGATTCAACAATCCCAGCAACCGGTTCGATGCCCGGTTGCTGGGTGGGTGTGGTCAACTTCCTGTTTCCTGCTTCCGGTGGGCCTCCAGAGTCAGGGGGAAGCTGTTTTCGACGTCGCAAGGAACCGGAGTAGGGGTGGGATTATAGCGGTTCAGACCGGTTCTATAGAACCGGTTGTTCTGATTCGGCACAGTTCGGAGAAACCAGCAAATTGTGCCCCTGGCTGGCCCTGGCCCTCTCCACCTGTCCCACCCCTCCCTGCCCAGTCAGTCCTTATCACACATGCCCGACATCGCGGACTGCGTTCTCCCCCGCCCAGTCCCTCCTTCAGGTATTTTTTTCCTCTCCCAATGATCAGCTGTTCCGATGATCAGCTGTGTCGGGATCCCCCTTGCTGTCTTACTGCTTCACCCAGGAAGCTTCCCTGAGGCCCAGGAGGAGTAGGGGTGGGTGGGGAGCTGTGCTCCCCCCCCGTGCTCCATTTTTTTTGCCTTTCTGGGCCCCAGGGAAGCCTTCTGGGAGCAAAATTGCCCCCCCAGGAGGCTTCCCTGAGGCCCAGGAGGCAAAAAAACAGAGGGGGTTGCTGCAAAAAAAGAGCCACGCCCACCCAGTCACATGGCAACACCCACCTAGCATGCCCACCTAACACACCCTCTTAGCCACACCCACCTAGCCATGCCACCTAGCCACGCCCACCTAGCACACCTACCTAGCCATACCCACCAAATGCCACCCAACTACACCTACCTAGCCACACCCATCTAGCCATGCCCACCTAGCCACATCCACTAAATGCCACCTAGCCACCCAACCTAGCCATGCCCACCTAGCCATTCCCACCTAGCACACCCACCCAACCACACCCACCTAGCACACCCACCTAGCCACGCCCACCTAGCCACCCCACCTAGCCACGTCCACCTAGCACACTCACCAAATGCCACTTAGCCACCCAACCTAGCCACACCCACCTAGCCATTCCCACCTAGCCACACCCACCAAATGCCACCCAACCACACCCACCTAGCCACACCACCTAGCACACCCACCTAGCTATGCCCACCTAGCCACACCCACCAAATGCCACCTAGCCATGCCCACCTAGCCATGTCACCTAGCCACGCCCACCTAGCCACGCCCACAGAACCGGTTGTTAAAAATTTGAATCCCACCACTGGTCCGGAGGCTTCTCCCGGGCCTCTGAGAGAGCAAAACCGGCCCCTCCTGGGCTCTGGAGGCCTTCCGGAAGCTGGAAACAGGCCCGTTTCCGGACTTCCAGAAGGCCCATTTCTGGAAGTTTCTGGAAGGCCCTCTCCCAGAGTCTCCGCAGGGACCCTACGCTTACCTGCATCGCATGGTGACTCCTGGGAGGAGCGGGGTGGTTTGGGCGGGCCAGACAGTCGGTTGAAATACCGATTCGGTGAACCAGGTGTAACTTTAACAACCGGTTCGACTGAACCGGTCCAACCCGGTTGGAATCCCATCCACGTTAAGGAGTCCAAGATACGTCAAGGAGATGGAAGATAGCAGCTTCAACTTACTCCAAGAGTTTCTCTGATGTAGATTGCCGACCACACCACGCCTCCTCGTGCCATTTCTCTCTCTGACATCTTGAAATCTGGCTGGCCAGACTCCTCCTGGTTCCAGTTAAGACTTTCAAAAGCTGTGGTGGGACTTTTTCTTTTGCGGCCTGTGAACAAAAGGTTGAACCAGGTGAAGTCAATTACGAAGTCCATTCCAGCTTCATCTGGAGTGGGTGAGAAAGTTCCTCCTCTACGTTGGGGTGGAAAATCTTTGTTCCACCACATTCCTCTGGCTGAGACCTTTTTTTGTTGTGGTCTACAGACGTTGATGTGGTGTTGGCAGCCTAAGATGACAGGGTTGTTTCAGCAAAGTTCACCCTTAAGGTGCTTCCCAGGGACCAATTTGAGAGTTTCTGTCTTTCTTTTTTTTTTTAATAAACTTTATTTGGCTTTCAAAAAGTTTTTAAAAACATAAGATCAAATTATATACATTGTTGTATCCGTGTCAAGGCATCGTTTCCATTTCCTTATACATGTTTCTATGCGTACTTTCTTTCTTGTTACATTACATTACCATTTGCATATTCTTTCCCTTATTCTTATTATAAGTTTGCATATTTTCATCATGTATTTCTAATTTCTTCTTAGTGAATATATTTTATTTATTTATTTTATTTTTATTTATTTATTTTTATTTGTCAATTGCTTACAAGATAATAGGTGTAAGTAAAAACATAGTTATGAATACATGGATACATATAAGAAAAATAAAAAGAAACAATAGGACAGGGACGGTAGGCACGTTGGTGCGCTTATGCAGGCCCCTTACAGACCTCTTAGGAAAGGGGTGAGGTCAATAGTAGACAGTCTAAGGTTAAAGTTTTTGGGGTTTGGGGAAGAAACCATAGAATCAGGTAGATTATTCCAGATATTGACCACTCTGTTGCTGAAGTCATATTTCCTGCAATCAAGTTTGGTGCGGTTAACCTTCAGTTTGTATCTATTGTGTGCTCTTGTGTTGTTATGGTTGAAGCTGAAGTATTCATTGACAGGTAAGACATTGCAATGTATGATTTTATATACTATACTTAGATCGGACCGAAGGCGGCGTAGTTCTAGGTTTTTTAGGTCTAGAATTTCGAGTCTGGTGGCATAAGGTATTCTGCAACGAGTAGAGGAGAGGAGAACTCTTCTTGTGAAATATTTCTGGACTTTCTCAACTGTGTTAATATCAGATACGTAATGTGGGTTCCAGACTGATGAGCTGTATTCAAGTATTGGTCTAGCAAATGTTTTGTATGCTCTGGTTAGTAGTGTGATATTACCAGAGAAAAAGCTATGTAGGATTAGGTTAACAACTCTTAATGCCTTTTTGGCTATGTAGCTACAGTGGGCTCTAGCACTTAGATCATTAAAGATATACATTTCTATATAAAATTTCTTATTCTTTACCTAATTGTAACTTTTATTTCTTTTTGTTCTTAAGCCACACATACCAGGAGTCCCATAGTATGTCGATTCCTCTTTATCTTTCAGTCTAAGTGTCATCCTATCCATCTCTGCACAGTCTAAAATTTTATTTATAACTGTTGCTTCTGGTGGTACATTTTCTTGCTTCCAGCATTGTGCATAAAAGATCCTAGCAGTTTGAGACTTTCATAGGTTCTCCAGAAGTCGTCCTTTGGCTTGGTAGGACATGAACTTGGTAGGACATCTGAACTTGGATGTTTGGCCAGTGGTTGGCTCCCCTATTATATACAGTAGCTTGCCCTGTGGTGAGATTGTGGGTCTCTCCTTCACAGTTCATTAATTGGGGTATTGTTTGTCTGGTATTAATCCCTGCTTATCTGACTGCTTTCTGGAGAGAATGTGTGAGGTCCTTGGTGCTCCCTGAGCTTAGTTGTGGATGTTTCGTGACCCAACTAGGTAACATCATCAGTGCTGGAAAGAAGGAAGGAAGGAAGGAAGGAAGGAAGGAAGGAAGGAAGGAAGGAAGGAAGGAAGGAAGGAAGGAAGGAAGGAAGGAAGGAAGGAAGGAAGAAGAGGAGGAGGATGACAATTGTGGAGTCCTTGATGCTCTTTGAGCTTGGTTGTTTGCTTGCAGACATTTCATGACCCAACTAGGCAACATCATCAGTGCTAGAAGGAAGGAGGGAAGAAAGGAAGGAAGGAAGGAAGGAAGGGAGGAAGGAAGGAAGGAAGGAAGGAAGGAAGGAAGGAAGGAAGGAAGGAAGGAAGGAAGGAAGGAAGGAAGGAAAGGAAAGGAGGGAGGGAGGGAGGGAGGGAGGGAAGGAAGGAAGGAAGGAAGGAAGGAAGGAAGGGAAGGAAGGAAAGGAAAGGAAAGGAAGGAAGGAAAGGAAAGGAAAGGAAAGGAAAGGAAAGGAAAGGAAAGGAAAGGAAAGGAAAGGAAGGGAAGGAAGGAAGGAAGGAAGGAAGAGGAGGAGGAGGATGACAACTGTGCAGTGCTTGATGCTCGATTCTTTGCTTGCAGACATTTCATGACCCAACTAGGTAGCATCATCAGTGCCAAAAGGAAGTGGGTTTTACTCCCTGTTTACAAACAGGCTTGCCCCGTCAGTTGTTGACAAGGGGATGTGGTTTCCTCCTTAGTAGTTTCTTAAACAGACTTACTGTTTTCTGCTTGTTTGTCTGGTCTTAATCCCTGCTTATCTGGATGTTGGTTTCTGATGAGATTGTGTTCTTATCTTTTTGTTCCCTGCCTGGCTTTTTCGATTAATCAATGGGCTCCGTTAACAAACTCTTGCAATTGTGATTGTGTTTTTCCTCCCTTCCTCTTCCACTCTATTGATTCAGTGGGGAGCCAGTCTGGGTCTCTCTCTTCCTCAACACTAACTTCTTAGCCCAGCTTTCAGAGATATTTCTGTCTCAGGGGTTTTTTTTTCTCGTTTCTCCATATTCAACTCCGAGTTTAGAGCAGATCTTTCCGAGAGATATATTTCAACACCAAAAATCAGAAATATGTTGAGATTTAGATGGGAAAACAACCCAACCAACAATTTTGTTTTCAGGAGCTACACATCTCTAAATTTAGGTGTTCCATAAATATCACATTTTTTTGATAGAAGGACAGGAAACAGTCTTTTATTTTTAGACCTTATTTTTCCAATCCCTAACTCTGTCTAATTTGGGGGTGTTTTATTAGTGACATTTTGACGTGAAGTCAAAGGGGTTCTTTCCAACAAAGCACCGAGAATGGTTCCCAGCAAACGCTTGTATCAGGAATAATGTATATATATAAAATTTCTGTTATGCATCACATCCAAAAACGAAAGGACTGCCAGTCAGGAATGCGTTGGTTTATTTTGGGCAGTCCTGGACAGCCTGAGAAGATTTTGGGGGCATGGTAGTTGGGGGATAAGGTTAATCCAATAAAAAAACAGAGAAGCAAAAATATATTCTAAAGGATCTTGAATATTCGGGGGTATGCAAGAATATTTCTTGACACAAGCTATCAATGGACTATGGTTGGCCAAAACATTAATGCCATTTGCATAGAGGACAGAGGTGGTATTCAGCTGGTTCTGACCGGTTCTCGAGAACTGGTAGCGGAAATGTTAAGTAGTTCGGAGAACCGGCCAATCCCACCTCTGACTGGCCCCGCCAACCCCATCTCTTCTCCGCCTCCCATTGAGTACCAGCTGATTGGCTGGGTCTTCTTTGGTTGCCCTGCACAGGAGGACAGAGCTGGAAAGCAGGTTAGTGGGGTGGGGAGGGAAGGGAAGGGGGATTTTACAGTAACCTTCCCCTACCACACCCACCAAGCCATGCCCATAGACCTGATAGTAAAAAAATTTGAATCCCACCACTGGCTTGAAGGGTTTGTAGAGAGGAGGAGGAGGAGGTGGTTCCACCTACCCACCCACCTATCCATCCATCCATCCATCCATCCATCCATCCATCTATCTATTATCTATTTATCTATCATCTATCTATCTATCATCTATCTATCTATCTATCTATCTATCTATCTATCTATCTATCTATCTACCTACCTACCTACCTACCTACCTACCTACCTACCTACCTACCTACTTATCTATCTAGACCCATCCATCCATCTATCTTTCTATTTATCCATCTATCCACCCATCTATCTATTTATCTGTCTGTCTGTCTGTCTGTCCGTCCGTCCATCCATCCATCCATCCATGCATGCATGCATCTATCTATCTATCCACCCATCTATCTATCTATCTATCTATCTATCTATCTATCTATCTATCTATCTATCTATCTATCTATCTATCTATCTATCTATCTTTCCATCCATCCATATCTTTCTTTCTTTCTTCCTTTCTTTCTCTTTCTTTCTTTCTTTCTTTCTTTCTTTCTTTCTTTCTTTCTTTCTTTCTTTCTTTCTTTCCCCCCTTCTCCTTCTTTCTTGCCTCCTTTTTCCCACCCCTCCCTTTCCTCCTTCCCCTTCCCCTTCTCCCCCTCCTTCCCCCGGGCCCGCCCCCCCTTTGCTTCCTTTCCCCCCCTTCCTTTTTCCTTCCCTTCTTTCCATCTTTTTCCCCCCTCTTCTTTCCCCCCCCCGCCTTCCCCCTCCCCCCTTTCCCTTCTCCTTTCCCTTTCCTTTCCTCCCCCAATTCCCTCCCCTTCTTCCCTTTTCCAACCCCCCCCTCTTTCTCCCTTTCCCCCCCCTCTATCCTTCCGTATTTCCCCCTTCTCTTCCTCTTTTCCCTCTCCCCCCCCTCACGCTCTTTCTCCCCCCCCCCTTCCTCCCTCCTCTCCTCCCCTCTTCTTTTCCCCCCTTCCTCCTCCTCCCCCCAGCTCTTTTCTTTCTTCTTTCCTCCTTTTCCCATCTTTCCCCCCTTTTTTCTCTTTCCCCCGCCTTCTTTCCTTTCACTTCCCCCCTCTTTCCGCCCCCCCCCCCTTCCTCCCCCCTTCTTTTCCCCCTTTCTTTCCCCCCTTCCTTCTCTCCCCCCCCTTTCCCACCCCCCCCACCGCTTCCTTTTTCTTCCCTGCCCTTTCCCCTCTCCCTCCCTTTCTTTCTTTCTTTCCCCCCCTTCCTTCTTCATTTCTTCTTTCATTAATAATAGATTAATTACTTTTTATGCCACTCATCTCTCCAGTAAGATGACTCTGGCTGGCTTACAGGTTATAAAACAAGTCCAAAAACTAATAAAAATATGAACACATTAAAAGTTATGTGGATTAAGGTTTGGATGTCCTTTGGATGCTTTGAACATGAAGAAAACATTTTATAGGGTTTCCTGTTCTTTCCCCAAACTTCCTGTAGTAATTTTCATGTAGTCAATGTCCCAGAAAACGGACTGTAAAATAGGAGAATTGTAATACGGGAACTTGTTCTGCAGCCTTTCCGTTTGTAAATGTGTGCGTGAGAATTTAGGGCACGTTATGCCGACTTTTCAAATGTCAGTAAATTCAAGCATAAAATTAATTAGAAGCAATTAACTAATTAATTTTATGCTTATGTGTTGGAATTCTGGAAGGACAAGATTTCAGAAGGTGTGTAACTGCAATTTGGAAATTTGCTATAAGGTTCTTGACTTTGTTGACGTTGGCAACTTTAAGACTTGTGGACTCCAACTCCCAGAATTCCTCAGTCAGCAACGCTGGCAGACTCCAACTCCGCAGATTCCCCTCACCAAGCAACACTTTGCGAAACTCCAACAACACAGAGTTCCTCAATCAAAAAAAGCTTGCGGACTCAACTCCCCGAATTCCTCAGCCAGCAAAGCTTGAAGAATTCTGGGAGTTCAAGTTCACAGGTCTTAAGGTTGCCAAGGCTGGAGACCCCTGCTCTAGCTCATATTTCAATTCTCCTGTTTGGGGGGTTTAAGAAAGATTTTTTTTTTGCTGAGCTGGAAGCAAATCATAGATTAGTACAAATTTAGCTCGTCAGCGAATTTGCTTCACACACAAGTTGGCACAAGCAGTGTAGTGAGAACAATCAAGGGAGTCCTGGACTTACAACAGTTCGCTTATTGACTGTTCAAACTTACAAGGGCACTGAAAAAAAGGGACTTACGGCCGTTTGTCACACCTATGACCATTGCAGCCTCTCCTTGGTCACGTGATCTAAATTAAGGCACTTGGGGACTGACTCGTATTTATGACGGTTTCGTGCGAGC
>CM042848.1:81368085-81418895 GCA_023653725.1 Bungarus multicinctus | reverse complement strand
GAATAGAGGAGGAGAAGAGGCAGCAGAGGAAAGAGGGGAGAAGAAGAGAAGACGAAGAAGAAGAGGAATAGGAAAGCGGCACCACGCAGCGGAGAAGAACGAAAGAAGCGGCAGCGGAGGCAGACGACGGACGAGGAGGCGGGGAGGAGGAGGCTGGAGGAAGACGAAGCAGAGGAGGAGGAGGAGGCCGCAGAACGAAGAGGAAGCGGACGACGAAGCGGAAGGGAAGAAGCGAAGAAGAAGAGGAGGAGGAGAGGAGAAGGAGGAGAGGAGGGGAAGAGCGGAGGTAGGCGAGGACGAAGCAGAAGAGGATAGGAAGGGCACAGAGAGGAAGAAGGGAACAGTACGCAGAAGAAGCGCGGTAGGCGGAGGCGGACGGGAAGCCCCGAACGAGAAAGACAGCAGACAAAAAGAAGACGACGGAAGAGGAGCAGGAGGCGGCCGAAGAGCACGGAAGACGAGAGAGGACGCGGAAGAAGCGGACGGGTCCGCCAAAGAAGAGGCAGACGCGCAGACGCGGCGGTATGGCAGGAGGAGGGAGGCGGAGGACGCGGAGAGGCGGCAGCAGCAGACGAGGACTCGGCCGAGGACGAAGCGGCCGACGCGGAACGAGGAGGGAAGCAGAACCGAGGAATAGGAAAAGAGGAAGAAGAGGCAAGCGAGGAAGGCGGAGGAAGACGAAGACGCGGAGGCGGCGGAGGAGGAGGCGGCGGACAGCCGCAGCAGCGGCGGGAGGAGCCGCCGCGGAGCGGCAGACGAGACGAAAGGAAGAGGAGGGCGGCGGAAGCGGGGAAGGAGGAAAGAAGAGGGACGAAGAGCCGCGGAATCGAGAGGCCGCCGAGGAGAGGAGACGAAGAGGAGGAGGAGGAAGAGGAAAGAAGCAGAGAAGAGACGACGAGAAGCGGACGCCGCAGACGAAGTCAGGCGGCGGAGGAGGAGGAAGCGGGAAGAAGAAGGGCGGCCGCCCGCCGACCAGAGGAATAGAAGCGGCCGAAGCGGCCGCAGAGGAGGAGGAGGAGGACGGCGGAAACGCGGAGGCGGCGGACGAGGCGGCGGCGCAGACGAGGCCCTAGGAAGAGGAAGAAGAGGGAAGAAGAGGAGGAAGGAGGAGGAGGAGGAGAAGAAGAAGAGGAGCCGAGGACGGAGGAAGAAGAGGAAGAGGAAGCGGAAGAGGAAAGAAGAAGAACGAAGAGAAGAAGAGGAGGCGGCGGAGGAGGAGGAGGAGGACGAAGAAGAAGAAGCGGAAGGAGGAAAGCAGAGGAGAGGAAGAGCGGAAGAAGAGGAAGGCCGCGGAGCAAGCGGTAGGAAAGGAAAGAGAGAGAAGAGGAAGAACGAGGAAGCAGGAGGATGAAGAAGAAGCGGAAGGAGGAGAGGAGGAGGAGAGGAAGAAGAAGAGGTGAGGGGAAGAAGAGGAAGAGACGAATTAGAGGAAGAAGAGAAGAGGAACGAGGAAGGAGAAGAGAAGAGGAGGAGGAGGAAGAGGAGGAGGAGGAAACGGGAGGAGGAAGAAGAAGAAGCGCATAGGACGATAGGAGGCGCAGAGGAGAGGAGGAAGCCGCAGAAGAGAAGAAGAGGAGGAATAGGAGGACAGAAGAAGAGGAAGAGGAGGAGAAGAGGAAGAGGAAGAGGAGAAGAAGAAGAAGAAGAGGCGGATAGGAAGAGGAGGGACGAGCGAGGAGGAGGAAGAAAGAGGAGGAGGAGGAGGACAGAAGAAGAGGGGCAGGACAGAAAAAAAGGGCGATGAGAAAGAGGGAAGAAGAAGAAGAAGGAGAGGGCCGAAGGGAGGAGGAGGCGAGAGAGGAGGAAGAGAAGAGAGAGGAGGGATAGGAGAGAAGAAGAAGGAGAAGGAAAGGAAGGAGGAGGCGGAGGAAGGACGGAGGAGACGAGGAGAAGAAGAAGAGGGAAGAGGAAGAAAGAGGAAAGAAAGAAGAGGCGAGAGGCGGCGGAGGAGGAGGAAGAAGAGGAAGAGAAGAAGAGGTAGGAAGAGAGGAGAAAGACGAGGAAGAAGAGGAAGGGCGGAAGAAGAGGAAAGAAGAGGAAGAAGAGGAAGAGGAGGAGGAGGAGAAGAAGAAGAGGAGGAGGGGAGGAGGAGGAGGAAGAAGAAGAAGAGGAGGAGGAGGAGGAAGAAGAAGAGGAAGAGGAAAGAAGAGGAAGAGGAAGAAGAAGAAGAAGAGGAGGAGGAGGAGGAGGAGGAAGAGGAGGAGGAGGAGGAAGAAGAAGAGGAATAGGAAGAGGAAGAAGAGGAAGAAGAGGAAGAGGAGGAAGAAGAAGAAGAGGAGGAGGAGGAGGAAGAGGAAAGAAGAAGAAGAAGAAGAGAGGAGGAGGAGGAAGAAGAAGAGGAAGAGGAAGAAGAGGAAGAAGAGGAAGAGGAAGAAGAAGAAGAAGAAGAAGAAGAAGAAGAAGAAGAAGAAGAGATTTGTGGAGAGGAGGAGGAGGGGGAGGAGGGGAAGGGGAAGAAGAAGGAGAAGGAAGAGAAGGAGCAAGAGAAGGAGGAGGAGAAGAAGAAGAGGAGGAGGAGAAAGAAGACACACCCACCCAATCACATGGCCACGCCCACTAGACACATCCACAGAACTGGCTGTTAACATTTTTGAATCTCACCCCCTTGGGATCCTGCGATCAGAATTCAGAGGCTTGGCAACTGGCATGTACTTGTGACGGTTCCCACGATTTCCCCTTTTGCGACTTTCTGGTGAGCCAAGTCAACGGGATGGAGGAAGCTGGATTCGCTTAACGACCGTGTGACTAACTTAACTAACGGCAGCGATTCACGTAAAAGTGATGGCGAGAGAGGTCGTAAAATGGAGCAAAATCCACTTAACGACAGCCTTGGCTGCTTAGCCGCAGGAACTTTGGGCTCCTTTGTGGTCGTAAATTGAGGACTACCTGGATTTAGGAACAAGTTAGAAAAATTGTGAATCGATCCTGGTTTATGCCCATCCCATCCAAAATCTCTGTTCATTGTTCCCCCCTAATTTAGGGAACACATTTTGATTGGATCAGATTAAGACCTAATGGCTGCATTTGGAATAACTTGCTAAATTTGGTTCCTTTTGATCATAATTCACTTTTCCCCTAATTTAATCCAGTGTTTCTCAATCTCAGCTTGTGTAGACTTCAACTCCCAGAATTCTTAAAGTTACTGGGCCTGGCTGGAGAATTCTGGGAGTTGAAGTCCACCCAGTTTACAGGACTAGCTGGGGAATTCTGGGAGTTGAAGTGCACACCGCTTAAAGCTTCTAAGCTGGCTGGGGAATTCTGGGACCTTAAGTCCACACAGTTTACTGGAATGGCTGGGGCATTCTGGGAGTTGAAATCCACCCAGTTTACAGGACAAGCTGGGGAATTCTGGGAGTTGAAGTACATACCGCTTAAAGCTTCTAGGCTGGCTGGGGAATTCTGGGACCTGAAGTCCACACAGTTTACTGGAATGGCTGGGGCATTCTGGGAGTTGAAGTCCACCCAGTTTACAGGACTAGCTGGGGAATTCTGGGAGTTGAAGTACATACCGCTTAAAGCTTCTAGACTGGCTGGGGAATTCTGGGAGCTAAAGTCCACACCACATAAAACTGCTGGAATGGCTAAGGAATTCTGGGAATTGAAGTCCACACAGTTTACTGGAATGGCTAGGGCATTCTTTGAGTTGAAGTCCACGGAATTTACTTGACTGGCTGGGGCATTCTGGGAGTTGAAATCCACACAGCTTAAAGCTTCTAGGCTGGCTGGGGAATTCTGGGAGTTGAAGTCCACACAGTTTAAAGCTTCTAGGCTGGCTGGGGAATTCTGGGAGTTGAAGTCCACACTGCTTAAAGCTACAGAGATTGGAAAACACTGGTTATGTGTTATGTTAGTTAATGCCAGTGTCAGAACTCAGAAAACAGCTTAGTTCAATAAACCAGGTTCAGGGTGTTGTGCGAATACAATATTTGGTTGCTCTTTCACTTAGTGCAGATTGAAACTATTTATTTTTCTCTCACAATGGCTAAAGGTAAATTTCAAAGTTTCTGCTATAAATGTGAGAGGTCAAAAAAGTACAGGTAGTCTCAATTATTGAGAAAATAACCTTATAATTATAGCTCATAAATTGAGAAAATTGTGGACTGAATTTTTGGCTATTTTTGCAAAGAACCACAAACATTAGTCAAATATTGCTCGATTAAAGTGATCTTTAGTCAGGTAAACATATAACAGTTAAACATACATACGTAAATATATTCTTATAAATGTAGGTAAAGCAAAGAGGAAGCTTGTTTGGTTCCACCCTGGTACTCAGATAGCCTGCCTTTTCCATGGAGGTTTTATTAAGCAGGGCTCAAAAAAGGATTCATTTGACCCACCTTTAAAATCATTGGAAGGAATCTAGAACAGATCCCAAATCCAGCAGGCCTTAGGCATTTCACCTTTCTCCAAACTGGTAGCCTCCAGGTAGTCAAAATTACAGCTCTCAGCACTTACTAAGGGTAGCAAAGCGAAGAGTGGCTTTTGAAATAGGAAAATACATTCTATTAACATTGGAATAATATGCAACTTTGATACGCATATACTTAATTTTTAACAACACACATCCGGTTTGCTTTCCACCTAATCTTCCTCAAAGCTGTTTTGAAATTTTACAATTAGTTTACAATCATTAGTCAGAGGGGAAACAGCTCCTGCAAGGTTTTATTATACTTGGAATAGAGGCAGAGGGAATATGAATGATTTTAGCCAGTTTCAATTTCTTCCTTGAAGTTTGTTTAGTGTTCAAGGTAGACCTGCAGCCTTCACACATCTTGAGTTGATGTCACCATGATGGGACTTCATGACATCAGCAGAAAACTCGCAGCTTCGAAGACATGATGGAATCAGCTTCATCTTCAGTTGCTTCCTTCTGGAGGCTGACCAAGATTGGCAGTGAAGAACATCAGTTGTCGAGTGGACAATACATCTTCCGTTGCTTATTTCTAGAAGCTGACCAATCCAAGATTGGTGGAGAAGAACATCGGTGGATGAGTGGACAATACATCTTCAGTTGCTTCCTTCTGGAGGCTGACCAAGATTGGCAGTGAAGAACATCAGTTGTCGAGTGGACAATACATCTTCCGTTGCTTATTTCTAGAAACTGACCAATCCAAGATTGGCAGAGAAGAACACAAGTGGAGAAGTAGACAATACATCTTCAGTTGCTTCCTTCTGGAAGCTGACCATCCCAAGATTGGCAAAGAAGAACATCAGTTGATGGAGAAAGAAGTTGGTGAGGGAGAACATTTTAGGTTCAGTTGGACAATCAAGTTCATGAGAAGAAAAATTACAAGAAAGGTCTGAGAGGAGATCAAGGGAATGGCTTTAATTCCAGATTCATTTTCTTGAAGATTCACGAAAACTGGCTTTCACTCCAGATCAATTTTCACGAAGGGTCATGGGACGTGCGTTGTCCTTTACTTAGGGTCCTTGAGTTGAGATTCTAATCGGACCATCTCCTGAGCTTTGTGGACACGGTCCTGAATGTACTGGTGGGCCTCATCGTCATCAGCTTCCTCGTGACTCGTTTCAGATGTATACATCAGATCATGATCAGAGATGCCAAACATCTCCAAGGAGTAAAGGTAGGCAATGTGTTCGTCTAAGGTGGCATCTGAGTTCCTTTGGGTTCCATGCAAAGACTGCAGTTGAAGTTGAGTCAACGACTGACTCGTGTCGGTCAGAACAAAGAGCTCTCTCAACTCCTGCTTGGTAAAATAGCGATAGGGGTTCTTCTTATCTCCCGTGCTTTGCCTGATTAACGAGTCCTTGAAGACCTGACGCCGGTAGATTTTCTCCTCAACCGTCCCGCACGTGATCAGACGGTAGATCACGACGTTCTCCTTTTGCCCGATCCTATAAACGCGGTCTACGGCTTGCATGTCCGTGGCTGGATTCCAACTCGGATCGAAGATCACCACTCGAGTGGCGGCTGTCAAAGTCAGGCCCACGCCCCCAACTTGTGTGGTCAGGAGGAAGACCGAGTAGCTTGGGTCCTTCTGGAAGTCCTTCACCCTCTTCTCGCGCTCCAACAAACACGTGACGGTGCCATCGATGCGCATGAACTTGACGCGCCGTTGAGTCAGGATGCATTCGATGATGTCCAACATTTTCCTCGACAAGGAGAACACTAGAGTTTGGTGGCCTTCGTCCCGGAGCTTCTCCAACAAGGCGATGAGGAACGTCAATTTCCCGGATTCTTGAATCAGAACCTTCTCAGATACGTTTTGGATCTCCTGCGTCAGGCCCACCGAGTCTTCTTCTCCATCCTCTTGGCTTGAGGTTTCCAAACCAAGCTGGAGACAAGCTTGAGAAGACAACAGCCGGGGGTGATCGCAGAGTTTCTTCAGGATGGTCAGCTCTGCCAACGGAGAACGAGTAGTCATCAGAAGTTCTTTAATGTGATCCAAGGAAAGGAAGTTCCTGTAGATTTCTTCCTGTACGTGCGATAAGTAGACCCAGACGATAAAGTCATTTTTTCTCGGAAGAGAAGGGACTTCAAGGGTATTAGGGCAGGGTGATCCCATTGGTTGGTCCAATCTCAGCTTCTGGATTTCGTCCTTACTTCTCCTCAAGAAATGAGGCTGTATGAGGGACATCAAGTTCTCCGCGATCTTGAGACCCAGAGCTTTCTCCCCCAAGGTCGCGTCCTTCTCCCTCGCTCTGGTGATCGGGTTCTCGTACTCCATCTTGAACGTTTTGGCTGTGCCAAGGAGACTTCCCTGACAGGCAAAATCAAACAGAGACCACAACTCTTGCAGGTTATTCTGTACGGGGGTCCCCGTGAGAAGGACGCGATTCCTGGCCGGGATGGCACCGAGGGCTTTCGTGGTTTTCGCCAAGGGGCTCTTAATTTTATGAGCTTCGTCTAAAATCAGGTAGTCCCAGATGAAGGCTTGCTGGTCGCAGCTGGACAGCTGTTCCCAGTTGGCCAGGATCATCTGGTAGGAAGTCAAAAGGACCCCCTTTCCGGTTTGGATCTGATGCAAATGTTGCCTGCGTTCTTTCTTGCTCGTCCCGTGGAAAGCCTTCACACGGATTCCCGGCGCCCACGTGGCAAACTCTTGCTTCCAGTTATTCACAAGCGTGACGGGCATCACCAACAAGACAGAATGGACCAGTTGGGCGTCGAACATCCCCGAAAGAAAAGCGATGATCTGGATGGTCTTCCCCAAACCCATGTCGTCGGCTAAAATGCCCCCCTTGCGCCCTTCACGGTAGAGGCGGTACAAGAACGCGACGCCCTCCTTCTGGTGTTCGAAAAGCCGGTCGTGCATCTCGCGGTAAAGCCGGAGCCCACTCTCAGCCACGTTGACACTCTCGTCCGACGCCTCCTCTTCATCCAAGGCCAGGGTGTCCAATTTCTCCTCCACCTGTCCTAGACCACCGGAGAGATCTTTGCCGAGTTCCACTTTTGGCTGCGTCTCCTCGCCATCCTGGGTGGCTTTCCTTACTGACCCCTTCAGGATCTTCTGGTCATCTTGGGATCCGTTTCTGCAAAAGACAACTTCCTTTGAAAGCAACAGAGGGGAAAACGCCCCCCCCCCCCCCCCCCCCCAAAAAAAAAAGGTAGAGGAAAATTTTCTCCTCAAAATCCTTAAGGGGAATAGAGTTGGAAGGGGCCTCGAAAGGTCTTCTAGCCCAACCCCTTAGTGAAGCAGGAGACCCTCTACCAGAGGTGGGATTCAAAGTTTTTAACAACCGGTTCTGTGGGCGTGGCTTAGTTGGTGGGCGTGGCTTGGTGGTCATGTGACTGGTTGGGCGTGGCCAACTCAACATCACTCACATTGAGGCACGCATCTCCTCGCCTGGCCTCTTGTGACTGTGGGGATGCTGCAACAGTCGTAAGTGTGAAAAATGGTCATAAGTCACTTTTTTCAGTGCCATTGTAACTTTGAATGGTGACTCCACACAAGCAAAGTACCAGCAAAGGAGGGGAAAATAACTCCAGATAAGTTCCTGAGACAGGAAGTCTAGTCCTGCCAAGAATGTAATAAGGGTTAACGGAGAGGCAGTTTCTGTAAGCAACCCCAGAATGTTTCCTTCCTGCCTTCCTTACAGGATTAGGCCAGTAATTTCTTCAAACAACTGGTTCTCTGAACTGCTTTGAACGTTAACAACCGGTTCTAGCAAATAGGTCAAACCAGTAGAATCCCACCCCTGCCCTATACCCGTGATGGTGAACCTATGATACACATACTGGAAGTGGCATGCAGAACCGTGACTGCCAGCACACGAGCCCTCATCCAGAGCAGGCCTATACTGCGCGTGTGTATGCACCGCCCACCCAACAGCGGATTGTCTGGTGCACATGCTCAGGAGGCAGGGGTGAATGGGAGATGCACACGCATGCAAAGGATCGTGTGGTGCATGCAGGGTGGGGGTCACGCATGCATTGCCTTCAGAGTGCTGGCACAGGAGCCTATAAAGGTTAGCCACCACTGCCCTATCCTATTTCAGACAGGTAGCTGTCCAATGATCATCTTTTTACAGACCCCCATAATCCCTTGCGGGGTGGAGTCTGGGCTACTAAACAAAGCTAGCAGAGTGTTTAATGGCCAGATGCCTTTCCTGTCACCAGTACGGAGTTTTTGTTCAACAGGTATATTCTTATTTTGCTGTCCAGTCTCTTCTTAAAAACCCTCCAGTGATGAAGCACCCACCCCTATTGAAATCCAGTATTGCTTCGTCTTTGGCCAATTTGGGCAAAGAATTCAGGGGGAAGTGGGCCACGCACCAAACCTGGCTTGTTTCAATTCTGGTTCAGCTTTTGGAATCGTTTGGGCCAATCCAGACTTTAAGGCGGACTCTGAAGGGTCCACAGGTTAGTCCTTGACTTACAGCCACCGTTGGGCCCGGCATTTCTGTTGCTAAGTGAGAAACAGTTGTTAAGTGAGTTTTAGTTAGAGAATTTTTTTTAGTTTGGAGAAATGTCGGACTGAATTGTGGTCGTAGGTGGAGGACCTATCGGTAATCTGCTGGGATGGTTTGCAACCGTGCTGATTGTGGGCTCCAGATTTTGAAAATTTAGAGGCAGGAAGTCTGTGGAGATCCTCAATCCTCCAGGTCACAGTTGTCCCAAAAGTGCTTTTTTTTTTTTTTTCAAGAGGCAACTGGACTTTCTGGTTTTTCCTCTGAAGACGTTTCGCTTCTCATTTGAGAAGCTTCCTCAGTTCTGACCGGATGGTGGGGAATGGAAGGATTGATACTCCTTGCAGACAGCTGGTTATTTGCATCCTTTTTAGAGAGTCATTGAGGCCACTTGGAGGTTTATCTGTGACCTCAGGGTCACCTAAGTGGAACAAATGGGTGTGGAGCCTTCTGACCTGGATGGTGGGGAAATGGAAGGATTGATACTCCTTGCAGACAAAGCTGGTCATTTGCATCCTTTAAGAGGGTCGTTGAGGCCACTTGGAGGTTTCTCTGTGTCCTCAGGGTCACACCTGAGTGGTGCAAATGGGTGTGGAGCCTTCTTGGAATTGCACAGTCCTTTCAGCAGTCCCAAGAAGGCGCCACACCCATTTGCACCACTCAGGTGTGACCCTGAAGACGCAGATAAACCTCCAAGTGGCCTCAACGACCCTCTCAAATGACCAGTTCTGTCTGCAAGGAGTGTCAATCCTTCCATTCCCCACCATCCAGTCCGAGCTGAGGAAGCTTCTTGGAGGAGAAGCAAAACATCTTCAAAGAAGAACCAGAAAGTCCAGTAGCCTCTTTAAAAAAAGCACCTTTGGGATAAAGGCAGGAAGACAGGGAGTTGTGGGCCAGGGGAGATCAGCCCCACAAGAACCAATCAAAATATCTATCTATCTATCTATCTATCTATCTATCTATCTATCTATCTATCTATCTATCTATCTATCTATCTATCTATCTATCTATCTATCTATCTATCTATCTATCTATCTCCCTCTCTCTCTCTCTGTCTGTCTGTCTATCTATCTAGTCTGTCTGTCAGTCTATCTATCTATCTATCTATCTATCTATCTATCTATCTATCTATCTATCTATCTATCTCCCTCTCTCTGTCTGTCTGTCTGTCTGTCTGTCTATCTATCTAGTCTGTCTGTCAGTCTATCTATCTATCTATCTATCTATCTATCTATCTATCTATCTATCTATCTATCTATCTATCTATCTATCTATCTATCTATCTATCTATCTATCTATCTATCTATCTATCTATCTTAATTGAGATTGGATCTAACGACAGCATCTTGCTGTAAATTGGGGACTTCCTGTATTTTACACCTGAAGGGATGGAGGGAGCAGTTACACAATTGCACCCTCTTCCCAACACTGTCTGAAATGCCATCTTCGAGACGCAGGCTTTCCTCCTCAATGAGAACTGGAACCTTGGCTCTTACCTTTGACTCTGCTTCCCCCGCCTGCTGTTTCTGGTTTTGGTTGCCATGATTCTGGTTTTGGTTGTCCACAGACCAGGATTCCAAGTTTACCTGAGAACAAAACAACAGCCTGTAATTCAACAGAAGACGTGCGTAGATGGAAGGCTAGAGAAAGAAATTTTAAATATTTGGGGTGGGAGGGATACAGCAGCAGCAGCAGTGGAAAACCAGGTCATCCTTGACTTACAACCATTCATTTAATGGCCATTTGAACGGATGACAGCACTAGGGGGGAAAAAAACCACAGCATTGATTTACAAGTGGTCCTCACACTTATAACCGTTGGAGCATTCCCACGATCCCATGATCGTAATTGGGGTGTTTAGTATGTTGGGTGGATTTAAAATGGCTGTAATGTCCTGGGATCACGGGATCACCTTTGGCGACTTTCCCAGCTGGATTCCAAACCAGCAAAGTCAATGGAGGAACAACTGGATTCACTTAATGACTGCCTGATGATTAAGGGCAGCTATTCTCTTAACAATGGTGGCCAAAAAAAAAGGACAATGCCCTCAACTTGCAAACACAATTGAGCCCAAAATGTATATTGCTAAGGGAGACATTTGTGGTTTTTTTTAATTAATACAAAAACTTTATTAAATATTAAAAAGATAAATACAAAATATAAAATACAAAACATTTTGCTAAAAATGAAAAACACTATACACATTACACATTAATTAGACGGTGCTTATATATCAAACATTATTCTAATACTTATTTCATATATCTGGTTACCACTCATACTTTAACCTCTTTATACTATTTCTTCCTGATTTATTTACTCACTGTTTCCTGTTGTTTATCCATTTGTACCAGTTTTCCCAGACTGTATAATAATACTTTTGAGTTCTTCCTTTTCTTTTAATTATAGAGTAAGTTGGTCCATTTCAGCGCAACGTAGAGTTTTTGGATTATTAAACTCTCTGTTGGCATAAGGTCTCCTTTCCTGCACTGCGCAAGCTCTAGTCTCACTGCAGTAACTATATGCAAAATTAAATATTTTATCTCTTTCGCATATTCACCTTTTATTATTCCCAGTAAAAATATGCTGTGCCCCAATTTATGACTTTTCATGCCACCAAAAAGGAATCACATGACCTCAGGATGTTGCAACCATCATAAATATGAGTCTGTTGCCAAGCATTTGAATTTTGACCCCGTAACCGTGCTGGGATGCTGCCACGGTCATAAGTGTGAAAAACGGTCATAACTTTGAACCCTCCCTAAATGGCCATAAGTCAAGGATTTATGTTGTAAAACCAGGCGTGTAACTCACTTATAAGAAACAATCCTTGCTTACCAGCAGAACTTTGGATTCCATTTGTGGATTATAATCCGAGGACTATCCATATGGGGTATAAACCACTTATCCTGGTTAATGAATCAAGCCATTTTCGGAGTTTGGCCATGGCATTCAAACAAGGTGGAATGCCATGGCCAAACTCTGAAAACCGGGTTAGTTTGCACGAGATGTTAAGCCCCAAACCCAGGGAAACAAATTAACCAAGGTTAATAAACCTAGTTTAGTAAAGTGAGCCAAGTTGTAACTGATCTAGTTTTCTGTGCCACGTATAATTGGACTGGTTGCTGAAATGACATTAAGTGGGGCTCAAGGTAAGTCATTTGAAACTTTAATTAAAACCAGTGAAATTAAATGCAATGAAAGTCACTTGAGACTTTCAAGAAAGAATTTTGACTGCCATTTGTCAGAAATGGTGTAGGTTTCCTGCTTGGGCAGGGGGTTGGACTAGATGACCTACAAGGCCCCTTCCAACTCTAATTATCCCTTATCTGTTACAGGCAGTTTGATAGCAAACAGGTAAAAGAATAAAAGCAAATAAATAACCCTCTTGGAATCGGGAGATAATTCTACAAGTTGAAACATGGTCAGTTTAGTATATAAAACTACTGCATAAAAGGATAGCAATAAAACCGTGTCCGGTAAGTTTCTACATTTTTGAGACGCAGGGCTCACCCCAAAAGTGGACGTTCTTCGGTTTTTGCCTAAAAGGAAGGATCCTTTCGCCCAAATGGATTGGGAGAGGAGCAGGAAGTGGGAAGATTTATTCAATCAGCCCATCAATCTATCAATGACATCACGAGTGGTTGTAGTGCAAGTAAAGGGACAGGGAGGTAAAGCATGGCCACCAAGAGAATGGAGTCGTAATTCTTACCTCTGTGAATTTGCTGCACAGGTTGTTTCTCTTTTTCCCCCTCCCTTCTTCTCTTTTTCCTCCCTCCCTCTCTTTTTCTTTTCTCCTTCCCTTTCTCTCATTTCTTTCTCTTTCCTTCCTTCCTCTCATTTCTCTTTTCCTATCTTCCTTCTTTTCTTTCTTTCCTTTTTCCTTCTTCCCTACATTCCCCTTCACTTCTTTTCCTCCTTCCCTCCTTCCCTTGATATCTCTCTTTTTCTTTCTTCCTTCCTCCCTCCCTTCCTCCCTTCATTCTCAAATTTCCCTCTTTTCCTTCCTGCCTCTCATTTCTCTTTTCCTTCCTTCCTTCCTTCTTTTCTTTCTTTTTTCTTTTCTTTTTTCTTCCTCCCTACACTCCTTCCTTCCCTTTACTTCTTTTCCTCCTTCCCTCTTTCCCTTGATATATCTCTTTCCCTTCCTTCCTTTTTCCTTCCTCCCTTTGTTCTCATATTTCTCTCTTTTCCTTCCTTCCTTCCCCTCATTTTTCTTTTTCTTCCCTCCTTCTCTTCTTTTTCTCCTTCCTTCCTCTCATTTATCTTTTCCTTCCTTCCTCCCTTCTTTTCTCTCCTTTCTTTTTCCTTCATCCTCCCTTCCTTCCTTCTTCCTCATTTCTTTTTCTCTTTCCCTTTCCCTTAATGTCTCTCTTTTCCTTCCTTCCTTCCTTCCTTCCTTCCTTCCTTCCTTCCTTCCTTCCCTTCTTCCTTCACTCCCTCCCTCCTTCCTTCCTCCCCTTTCTGTTTTCCTTCCTTCCTTCCTTCTCCCCCATTTCTTTTTCTCCTTCCCTCTTTCCCTTGATGTCTCTCTTTTCCTCCCTTCCTTCCCTTCTTCCTTCACTCCCTCCCTCTCTTGCTTCCTTCCTACACTCCCATCCCCCCCTTTATATTTTCCTTCCTTCCTTCCCTCTTCCTTCACTCCCTCCCTCCCTCCCTCCCTCCCTTCCTACCCTCCCATCCTCCCCTTTCTGTTTTCCTTCCTTCTCCCTCATTTCTTTTTCTCCTTCCCTCTTTCCCTTGATGTCTCTCTTTTCCTCCTTTCCTTCCCTTCTTCCTTCACTCCCTCCCTCCCTCACTTCCTTCCTACCCTCCCATCCTCCCCTTTGTATTTTCCTTCCTTCCTTCCTTCCTTCCTTCCTTCCCTTCTTCCTTCACTCCCTTCCTCCCTCACTTCCTTCCTACCCTCCCATCCTCCCCTTTGTATTTTCCTTCCTTCCTTCCTTCCCTTCTTCCTTCACTCCTTCCCTCCCTTCCTTCCTACCCTCCCATCCCCCCCTTTGTGTTTTCCTTCCTTCCTTCCTTCCCTCCCTCCCTCCCTCCTTCCTTCCTTCCCTCCCTCCCTCCCTCCCTCCCTCCTTCCTTCCTTTCCTTTCCTTTCCTTTCCTTTCCTTTCCTTTCCTTTCCTTTCCTTTCCTTTCCTTTCCTTTCCTTTCCTTTCCTGCCCTCCCTCCCTGAAAAGAAACACCCACTGAGCAATTTTTTAACATTGCCCGGGGTCGTGCACAACCACTCGCAACGCAATCCCATGGCAGGAGCCACGGATGCCTCCAAACAATCTAAGTTTCTGCATTTAACTTTCCCATCGCTGCCCCTTTGTGGAGATGGAACGACTTTTGCCTGTTTTCATCCCGGTTACAAGAAGAAAAAAAAGAAAGAAAGAACTTTTCAACCTGCCCGATGGCTGGAGAGTCAAAGGGTCAGCCAGGGCAGGACTGCTGGAGCCCCTGAGATCCAAAACCTGCTTTTCCAAGCAATGTTCCAACATTTCATGAGGGTTTCTTGTCAGCAAACCCCCATCTTCGGATCGTTCCTGGGTGCTGAACCGGTGGAAGGAAAGTTGCTTGCTTTTCTTTGTAACGTCCTGATATAAGGGTTGTTTTGTTCTGCTTTTGCTCTGGGACAGCATCCTCCATGTTGGCTTAATCATGGTTTGCTCACAAGTGACTGATAGCAGAGGTCGCCAACTGGTGGGCCAGGGACCACTGGTGTTCCGCGAGAAAATTTTGATGGTCGGCAGAGAAATGTCACCCCCCCCAAAAGCAATTAATCCAGGCTGCGTGGGAACTCAAGGCTGCGCCGCCCACATGGCCTGCAGGAACACAAGACTTGCGTCGCTTGCATTGTGAACCCCACGAGGTAGTGAGGGGAGGGGGGGAAGGGGGGAGGGGGGGAACTTGCCCCACTAGTCCCACGCGCCTGGCCTGGCCACCGGGCTGCTTCTTTCCGCTTCTTCCTTCTTCTGCTTTTGGCTGCACGCAAGGAAAGCAGCCAAAGTCTTTCTTTCTCTCCCCCAAACTCTGCCAGAAATGAGTCTTGGGGACCCTGCAAGGCCTCCTGCTCCAAGAGGCTGCGCCGGCAAAGACTCATTTCTGGCGGAGTTTAGGGGGGGGGAGAAAGAAAGACTTCTGTTGCACCTGCTGCTTTCCTTGCATGAAGCCAAAAGTCTCTCCCTCTCTCTCTTCCCCTTGAAAACGGAGCTGGAGACAATATCCTGAGATCCCAAATAAAGAACGATCGATCGGTAGGAAAACGGGGTGGGGGATTTTCCTGCAGACTTTTTTGGGGGGATTTTCCCAAGGTCTTTGGTCTGCAGGATTTAAAATGATGAGTTTGGGAGTCCCTGAGGTCCAAACGTTTAGCGACCCCTAACCTATAGGACCCAGTGCCCAGTGAACTGTATAGGTATTCCCGGGCTTACAATCACGGTTGGCACTAGAATCTTCTTTGCTAAGCCAGGCTGTGTGGTTCAATGAGTCCTGACTCACTTTACAACCCTTTTTTGGCCTTGGTTGTTAAACGAATCGCACCATTGTTAAACACACCCAGCTCACATACACACAAACACGCACCAGTTGACTTTGCTTGCAGGAAGCTGGCTGGGAAGGTCCCTAAATGGAGATCAGGCGACCACAGCATGCTGCCACCGTCATAAGTACAAGCCGCTTGATCACGCGACTGCGAGGATGCTGCAAAGGTTGTAAGGGCGAGGACTGGTCATAAATGGTTTCTCTTCAGCGTCCTTGTAGCTTTGAACCGTCATTAAAGGTAGCCCTTGATTTCCTTTGTCAAGGTAAGACAAGAACTACCTTGTAAGTCGCAGAGTAGAGTGGGATAGAAATAGGAATGGGATTAGGAATAGAACAGAAGAGAAAAGAAAAGAAATAGAATAGAAAAGAGGATAGGAATAGGAATAAAACAAGAATGGAATAAAACAAGGATGGAATAAAACAGGAATAGAATAGAATATTGAAATAGTTTAGAAAATCATCATCATCACATCATAGAATGTTGTAATTAAATAGAATGGAATGGAATAGAATAGAATAGAATATTGAAATAGAATAGAATAATAATAATAATAGTAATAGAATAGAATGTAGAAATTAAATGGAATGGAATAGAGGAATGGAGTAGAGTAGAGTGGAGAATAGAATAGAATATAGAATAGAATAGAATATAGAATAGAATAGAATAGAATAGAACAGAATACAGAGTAGAATAGAATATAGAATAGAACAGAACATAGAATATAGAATAGAATAGAATAGAATAGAATAGAATAGAATAGAGGACTCAAGTAGAGTAGAGTAGAGTAGAGTAGAGTAGAGTGGACAATAGAATAGAATAGAACAGGGAATAGAATAGAATTGAATAGAACAGGAACAGGAACAGGAATAGGAATAGAGCTGAAAGGGACCTTTGAGGTCTTCTAGTCCAACCCCTTGCTCTAAGTTGCTTAAATCCCAGCTCCCGATTTTCCTCTTCTGGGTCTGAACTCGGCAACCCTAGAAATGGCTGAATGGACAATTCTCACGTCCGCTTTCAAGTTCTGATAATGGGGAAAAACACCCCGCAGAGCCTTGACTTTGCTGACGCCTCTTATAAACTCATTGACTTTGTAATGGATCTTCCGACCCAGAGGATCTGTTGCAGGGTGAGCAATTTTACTACGGAAATAAAAACGGCTCCCCCTGGAAGACTCACAACCAGGCCATCCGGTTTCAAGCCCAACCAACCATCGCCGTAGCCCCCTGGACTCCTTCAACCGCATCGACCAGGGCAGAAATTGAATAAGGGTTGCCTTTGAGTACAGGCAGTTCTCCACTTACAAGCACTCACTTAAGGATGGTTCAAAGTTATTTATTTATTTATTTATTTATTTATTTTTGTCAATTGCTTACAAGATAATAGGTATAAGTAAAGACATAGTTATGAATACATGGATACATATAAGAAAAATAAAAAAAGAAACAATAGGACGGTAGGCACATTGGTGCGCTTATGCAGGCCCCCTACAGGCCTCTTAGGAAAGGGGTGAAGTCAAGAGTAGACAGTCTAAGTTTAAAGTTTTTGGGGTTTGGGGAAGAAACCACAGATTCAGGTAGAATATTCCAGACATTGACCACTCTGTTGCTAAAGTCGTAGTTCCTGCAATCAGGTTTGGTGCGATTAACCTTGAGTTTGTATCTATTGTGTGCTCTTGTGTTGTTATGGTTGAAGCTGAAGTATTCATTGACAGGTAGGACATTGCAATGTATGATTTTATATACTATACGTAGATCGGACCAAAGGCGGTGTAGTTCTAGATTTTCTAGGTCTAGAATTTCAAGTCTGGTGGCATAAGATATTCTGCAACGAGTAGAGGAGAGGAGAACTCTTCTTGTGAAATATTTCTGGACTTTCTCAACTGTGTTAATATCAGATACGTAAAGTCGGTTCCAGACTGATTCGCTGTATTCGAGTATTGGTCTAGCAAATGTTTTGTATGCTCTAGTTAGTAGCATAATATTACCAGAGAATTATGACAGAGAGTTACGACAGACCTCTTTAGGGTGAACCTAGAATGCCGGTTCTGAAGTTCTGATGGCTCAGCAACTGGCCTGTATTAAATGGGTCCTTGCAGGGTACTGTGGTCACGTGACTGCATTTCACTGTGCTTTTACCTAAAACTAGCATTTTAATTTTTGACAAAACGGACAGCATAGGGTTCGTTTAACAACCGCTGGGAAAAATGTCACACAGTTGGATCAATTGCACGGGCAAATCAATTTAGGGAACATGCTCAGTGCTTGAAGGCAGGGAGGGGGGAGGAGGAGGAGGAGGAGGCCATGAAAGCCAAATCTCATTCCGGTTCAGTGCAGTGTACGGATGCAGTTGCAAATATATTTTTTTTAAGTGATTCAGCAGGACAGCGCACACCCAACCCTCCCGCCCTCCCCTGTGGTTGCATCTTCTGCAGAGCACCTGCCCCTCCCTGCTCTGACAGGTCTCGAGTTCATTCATGGATGGCTGCAGCGGGTGGAAAGTGAAACTGAGGCTCCGATTATGACAACGGTTTGAACTGGGCCCCACTGATCAAGGGAAGGGAAATGGGGGTCTGGCCCCAGAGATAGATAAGCAGGAAAAGGAGGTCAGGTAGAGGGCAAGGTGAGCCAGCCTATTGAAACAGGTAGGAAATCAATTCTCTATTCTATTCTCTATTCTCTTCTATTTTCTATTCTATTCTATTCTCTATTCTATTCTATCCTATCCCTATTCTATTCTATTCTCTATTCTATTTTCTATTCTATTCTCTATTCTATTTTCTATTCTATTCTATCCCTATTCTACTCTAGTCTATTCTATTTTCTAGTCTATTCTCTATTCTATTCTCTTCTATTTTATTTTCTAGTCTATTCTATTTTCTATTCTATTCTCTATTCTATTCTATTCTCTATTCTATTCTATTATTCTCATTCTATCCTATTCTATTCTATTCTATTCTATTCTATTCTCTATTCTATTCTATTCTATCCCTATTCTATTCTATTCTCATTCTATTCTATTCTATTTTCTCTATTCTATTCTCTATTCTAATTCTATTCTATTCTATTTTTTTTCTATTCTATTCTATTCTATTTTCTATTCTGTTCTATTCTATTCTCTATTCTTTTGTATTATCTATTCTTTTCTATTCTCTATTCTATTTTCTATTCTATTTTCTATTCTATTTTCTATTCTATTCTCAATTCTATTCTATCCCTATTCTACTCTAGTCTATTCTATTTTCTAGTCTATTCTCTATTCTATTCTATTCTCAATTCTATTCTATCCCTATTCTATTCTATTCTCTATTCTATTCTATTCTCAATTCTATTCTATCCCTATTCTATTCTATTCTATTCTATTTTCTAGTCTATTCTCTATTCTATTCTATTCTATTTTTTTTCTATTCTATTCTATTCTATTCTATTTTCTATTCTGTTCTATTCTATTCTCTATTCTTTTGTATTATCTATTCTTTTCTATTCTCTATTCTATTTTCTATTCTATTTTCTATTCTATTTTCTATTCTATTCTCAATTCTATTCTATCCCTATTCTACTCTAGTCTATTCTATTTTCTAGTCTATTCTCTATTCTATTCTATTCTCAATTCTATTCTATCCCTATTCTATTCTATTCTCTATTCTATTCTATCCCTATTCTATTCTATTCTATTTTCTATTCTATTCTCTATTCTATTCTATTCTCTATTCTATCCCTATTCTATTCTATTTTCTAGTCTATTCTCTATTCTATTCTCAATTCTATTCTATCCCTATTCTATTCTATTCTCAATTCTATTCTATTCTCAATTCTATTCTATCCCTATTCTATTCTATTCTCAATTCTATTCTATCCCTATTCTATTCTATTCTATTTTCTAGTCTATTCTCTATTCTATTCTATTCTATTTTTTTTCTATTCTATTCTATTCTATTTTCTATTCTGTTCTATTCTCTATTCTTTTGTATTATCTATTCTTTTCTATTCTCTATTCTATTTTCTATTCTATTTTCTATTCTATTCTCAATTCTATTCTATCCCTATTCTACTCTAGTCTATTCTATTTTCTAGTCTATTCTCTATTCTATTCTATTCTCAATTCTATTCTATCCCTATTCTATTCTATTCTCTATTCTATTCTATTCTCAATTCTATTCTATCCCTATTCTATTCTATTCTATTTTCTAGTCTATTCTCTATTCTATTCTCTATTCTATTCTCTTCTATTTTATTTTCTATTCTATTCTATTTTCTATTCTGTTCTATTCTATTCTCTATTCTTTTGTATTATCTATTCTTTTCTATTCTCTATTCTATTTTCTATTTTCTATTCTATTCTAATTCTATTCTATTCTATTATTCTATTCTAATTCTAATCCTATTCTATTATTCTATTCTAATTCTCTATTCCTACCTATTCTGTTCTATTCTGTTCTATTCTATTCTATCCTATCCTATCCTATTCTATTCTTTGGAGCAGCCCCTTAGATATTGGATGGCTGCTACCACATCACCCCTGGACTTTTCACTCCCCTAGATTAGACCGACCCAATTCCGGCAAACATGTTAAAAAAAATTTTTTAATACATGAAGTGAAAATACCTGCGAAAAAGTAGCAAGATAAAAGGAACCTAATGCGGTTGAATATTTTTTATTTTTGAAATGATGATGTCGGAGGAATGGGAGGGAACAGCCCTGGGAAGCTGGCTGAGGAGAGATTGGGACTATTAATACCCTCTCCAGCCCAAATCCGTCGCGAGCTCAATGCCCCAGAGCTCCCCGTAGTAGGTTTCGGGTGTCAGCGGAGCTCATGAGTAAAATCCTGGCATTGAGTGTGGCGCCGGATGGGGCTTCAGGAAGAGACGAATCGCTGGCTGCACGTGTTCCCACATTCTTGGGCGGCCTCTTGAAGTTCCCGGCCCCTATTGAGGAATAACAGAATAACAGCAGAATGAGAGAGTTGGAAGGGACCTTGGAGGTCTTCTAGTCAACCCCTCCTGTTCGACAGGAGGCCCTTGGCAGGCCATCCTCACACGAGTTTCATTTAGTAGCCGTTCAAAGTTATAACGGCACTAAAAAACGCCCCATGTTCATATGATCAAAATTGACATGCTTGACAACCGGTTCATATTTATGACCGTTGTTGTGTCAGAAACCATAAAACCCTCCAGGTTTTCCTCCTCTTTCTCCTTTCTCGCCTCCACAAATCTCACTTCCTAAACTGCACCCCTTTCAGCACTGATGATGTTACCTAGTTGGGTCATGAAATGTCTGCAAGAAAGTCACCAAGCTCAGAGAGTGCCAAGCACCCATAATCCTCCTCCTCCTCCTCTTCGCCCTCCTCTTCCTCCTCTCCATAAACTCTATTCCCTTCTAGCACTGATGATGTTACCTAGTTGGGTCATGAAATGTCTGCAAGAAAGTCACCAAGCTGAGAGAGCGCCAAATACCCATAATCCTCCTCCTCCTCTCTGCAAACTCCACTCCCTCCTACACTGAGGATGTTACCTAGTTGGGTCATGAAACATCTGCAAGAAAACCACCAAGCTCAGAGACCACCAAGGACCTCACAGTCTTTTTCCTCTTCCTCTTCCTCCTCCTCCTCCTCCCTCCCCTCCACAAATCTCACTTCTTAAACCTCACTCCTTCGAGCACTGATGACGTTACCTAATTGGGTCATGAAATGTCTGCAAGAAAACAACCAAACTCAGAGAGCACTTAAGACCCCAAAGTCATTGTCGTTCTGCTCCTCCTCCTCCTCCTTCTCCTCCTCCTCCTCCTCCTCCTCTCCTCCTCCTCCCTCCCTTCCACAAATCTCACTTCTTAAACCTCACTCCTTCCAGCACTGATTACGTTACCTAGTTGGGTCATGAAATGTCTGCAAGAAAACAACCAAACTCAGAGAGCACTTAAGAGAGCACCACAGTCCCTTTTCCTCCTCCTCGTCCTCCACCACCACCTCCTCCTCTTCCTCCTCCCCCTCCCCCTCCTCTACTTCATAATTCTGTTCCCCTCCTTGTACAAACACACAATGTGGGTTAATTTAAACCCTGTTTCTCCAGCATGCTGTGGGCATGCAGCCCCTGTTTCCAGAATCTAACTTTCTGAAACTCTTAAAAAAAAAAAATAGAATAACAACACCCCATAATTCAATGCCTATCTTCAAAGCCTGTCCGTTTTTTGGGGGAGGAGGGGGCTTCCCTCGTGTTGATGATAAATCTATAATTTATAATTTATAATCTTCTGGCGCACAAGGACCCATGGCTCAAAACTGCTCCCCAGAGCTCCAGCTGTGGGACTTGGCAACCATATCCTGTCGGTCTGGAATGCGTCGGCCTGCCTGACCTCCGGCACAGTTGGACCCCCCCCCCCATTCTTTGCATGCACCTGTCCCCACATTTCTCTGCCCCCTTCCTGTATCTCTTTGCCCCGGGGAGGAACAGCCTTGGCTGCGCTCAAAGGACTTCACGAGACTGCAGTCAAGTCTCTGCAAAGGGCGGAGAGAAGAGCCACAAAGAGGATTAGATCAGATCCAGTTCGATTAGATTGACAGAGGTTGGAAGGGACCTTGTAGGTCATCTAGTCCAACCCCCAGCCCCAGCAAGAGATCCCACTCCATTTCTGACAGAAGGCAGTCCAATCTCTTCCTGAAAGCCTCCAGCGATGAAGCTCCCACAACTTCTGACTCACAGAATAATAACAGGTGAATGGAGGTTGGAAGGGACCTTGTAGGTCATCTAGTCCAACCCCCTCAAGCAGGAGACTCTACACCATTTCTGACAGATGGCAATCCAATCTCTTCTTGAAAGCCTCCAGTGATGAAACTCCCACAACTTCTGAAGGCAAATTTGTGTTCCAGGGGTTGATGGTTCTCACTGTCAGAAAGTTTCTCCTTATTTCCAGGTTGAATCTCTCCTGGTTCAGTTTCCATCCATGATTCCTTCAGGTGCCTTGGAAAATAGCTTGACCCCTTCCTCCTCTCTGTGGCAGCCTCTCAAATATTGGAAGGCTGCTCTCCTGTCTCCCCTGGTCCTTCTCTTCACTATTAGGATTAGGGGACTGGAGGCTAAAACATACGAAGAACGGCTGCAGGAACTGGGTATGTCTAGTTTAATGAAAAGAAGGAATAGGGGAGACAGGATAACGATTTTCCATTATCTCAGGGGCTGCCCCAAAGAAGAGGGAGTCAAGCTATTTTCCAAAGCCCCCGAAGGCAGGACAAGATGCAATGGATGGAAACTAATCAAGGTTAGAAGCAACCTGGAACTAAGGAGAAATTTCCTAACAGTGAGGACAATTAACCAGTGGAACTCCTTGCCACCAGAAGTTGTGGGGGCTCCAACACTCGAGGTTTTCAAGAAGAAATTGGACAGCTATTCATCTGATGTAGAACAGGTAGTCCACAACTTACAACAGTTCATTTAAAGACCACTTGAAGTTACAACGGTGGTGAAAAAAAGAGACTTATGGCCGCGTTTCACACTTATGACGGTTGTAGCGTGCCCAGTGCCCACGGTCACGTGATTTACATTCGGGTGCTTGGCCACCGACTCGCATTTATAACCCTTCTAACAAGCAGAGACAACGGGGAAAGCTGGATAAACTTCACGACCAGGGGACTCACTTAACAACGGCAGTGAGTCACTTAACCAACGCGGCAAGAAAGGTCGTAAAACGGGGAACCCAACACGCAACAAACTTCTCCCTTAACAACATCCCTTGTCGGGCTCCGTTGTGATTGTAAGTTGCGGACTGCCTGTGCGTAGGCTCTCCTGCTCGAGCCAGGGGGTTGGACTAGAAGATCTCTAAGGTCCCTTCCAAGCCTGTTATTCTAGGGGTTTTCTTTTCCTTTTTCTGAAGAGCAACCAGGCTGTTTTAGAGAAGGGAAGGCTGCAAGGGTGATAAAAGAAGCTTTTCCAACTTCCAGAGAATTTCCTTCCCAGCTGTTAAATTTTTACGGTGATTTATGAGGGGAAAAAATTGAGAGAGGGAAGGAGACTCTCGCAGGATGCCTGCCAACTGGGGGGGGGGGGGGAGAATGGGATCCCTTGGGCATAAAAGCCCATTTGAGCAGCTGCTCAGCCACCTGGTTGTCTCCCTCTGTGCCATCCTGATGTTCCCTAGAAAGCAGCAAGTCCTCGACTTAACGACGGCAGATTGGGGGCCCCACTTTCCCTTGCTAAGCCGGACGGAAAATCTCTCAGTGAGATTTGCCCCATTTTACTTGACACTGTTGCTTAGAATAGAATAGAATAGAAATAAAACTTAGAATAGAATAGAAATAAAACTAGAGTAGAATAGAATATAGAATGGAATGGAATATAGAATAGACTATACAATAAAATATAGAATGGAATGGAATAGAATAGAATAGAATAGAATAGAATAGAATAGAATAGAAAGAAGGATGGGAGGGAAAGAAAGAAAGACAGACAGAAAGAGAAAGAAAGAAAGAAAGAAAGAAAGAAAGAAAGAAAGAAAGAAAGAAAGGATGGGAGGTAGGGAGAGAGAATAGAATAGAAATATGGAACAGAAGAGAATGAAGTTTAGAACAGAATGAAATGAAGTTTAGAATAGAATAAAATAGAATAGAATGAAGTTTAGAATAGAATATAGAAAATGCAGAATAGAATAGAATAGAAAGAAGGATGGGAGGGAGAGAGAGATGGAAGAAAGAAAGAAAGAGAGAGAGAGAGAGAGAGAGAGAAAGAAAGAAAGAAAGAAAGAAAGAAAGAAAGAAAGAAAGAAAGAAAGAAAGAAAGAAAGAAGGAAGGAAGGAAGGAAGGAAGGAAAGGAAGGAAGGAAGGAAGGAAGGAAGGAAGGAAGGAAGGAAGGAAGGAAAGAAAGAAAGAAAGAAAGAAAGAAGGAAAGAAAGAAAGAAAGAAAGAAAGAAAGAAAGAAAGAAAGAAAGAAAGAAAGAAAGAAAGAAAGAAAGGATGGGAAGTAGGGAGAGAGAATAGAATAGAAATATGGAACAGAAGAGAATGAAGTTTAGAATAGAATAAAATAGAATAAAGTTTAGAATATAATAGAACAGAATATAGAAAATGCAGAATAGAATAGAATAGAATAGAATAGAATAGAATAGAATAGAATAGAATAGAAAGAAGGATGGGAGGGAGAGAGAGATGGAAGAAAGAAAGAAAGAAAGAAAGAAAGAAAGAAAGAAAGAAAGAAAGAAAGAAAGAAAGAAAGAAAGAAAGAAAGAGCAAATTAATTCTAATTTTTAAAAAAAGACTTTGCGAAGATCAAAAAAAGATCATTGTTCCTTTGTAATTTGCCTTGGGCTCTGGAGAAAAAAAAACGGAACAGAACGTAATCACAGATCTACAGAGTTGAAAGGGGACCTCGGAGGTCATCTAGCCCAACCCCCTGCTCAAACAGGGCAGCCTAGATGACTTCCAAAGTCTCTCCCAACTCTGGGATTCTAAGTTGAATGGGTATAAGTCGAGAACTGCCTGTCCCATGTTGCTCGGGGGGGGGTGTGTGTGAAAAAAAACACAAAACGGTGCATCCGTTTCACCTTAAAACACACACACACAAAAGGCCCTGATTTTCACCTCTAGCCATCTCACCCTCTCCCTTCCTACTATCATGGCTTCTGTCCCGTCTGTTCCCCGGTTTCTAAATTTATTTATTTTTATTTATTTATTTGTCAATTGCTTACAAGATAATAGGTATAAGTAAAACATAGTTATGAATACATGGATACATATAAGAAAAATAAAAAAAAACAATAGGACAGGGATGGTAGGCACATTGGTGCGCTTATGCAGGCCCCCTACAGACCTCTTAGGAAAGGGGTGAGGTCAATAGTAGACAGTCTAAAGTTAAAGTTTTTGGGGTTTGGGGAAGAAACCACAAAGTCAGGTAGAGTATTCCAGACATTGATCACTCTGTTGCTAAAGTCGTATTTCCTGCAATCAAGTTTGGTGCGATTAACCTTGAGTTTGTATCTATTGTGTGCTCTTGTGTTGTTATGGTTGAAGCTGAAGTATTCATTGATAGGTAAGTCATTGCAATGTATGATTTTATATACTATATTTAGATCGGACCGAAGGCAGCGTAATTCTAAGTTTTCTAAGTCTAGAATGTTGAGTCTGGTGGCATAAGGTATTCTGCAACGAGTAGAGGAGTGGAGAACTCTTGTGAAATATTTCTGGACTTTCTCAACTGTGCTAATATCAGATACGTAATGTGGGTTCCAGACTGATGAGCTGTATTCGAGTATTGGTCTAGCAAATGTTTTGTATGTTCTAGTTAGTAGTGTAATATTACCAGAGAAAAAGCTACGTAGGATTAGGTTAATGATTCTTAATGCCTTCTAATCACTGCCTTTTTGGCTATCTAGTTACAGTGGCCTCTAGCACTTAGATCAGTAGAGATGAATACTCCAAGATCCTTGACAGAGTTTGGATCATCAACAAGGTCTTGACTATTCAGTCTGTATTTTATTTTCTGATTTATTTATTTTTTTGCCAATATGTAGGACAGAGCATTTATTTATTGAGATCTGAAGTTGCCATTTGCTTGACCATTCTGATACATACTCAAGGTCTTTTTGAAGGGTAGCAGTATTGTCAGTAGTGTTGAATAGCTTTACATCATTAGCGAAGAGAACGCAGTTGCTCTTATTATGATCACAGAGGTCATTTATGTAGAGTATGAAGAGAGTTGGTCCTAGAACGCTGCCTTGGGGGACACCACTGTTGACACGTACAGAATTTGATAGGACACTCCCAATTTTGACCATTTGTTGTCTGTTTGACAGTTTCTATCCAGTTATGCAGTTGTCCAGAGATACCGTAAGATTTTAGTTTAGGAGTAGTTTGTCATGTACCACTGAATCAAAGGCTTTACAGAAGTCTATGTAGATTGCATCTATTGCTTTGCCCTGATCGAGTTGTGTAGTCCATATGTTTTTGCAGTGTAAGAGTTGCAGATTACAGGATAGTTTTTTCCTAAAATTCTTTGGGTCGGCTTACTCCAGGCTCCTGTGCTGTACAGATAGGGTGGTTCCAGCACAGACTAACCACTTGCTATAATGAGAACAGTGCATGTGTGTGTGTGTGTTTGTGTGTCACGGGGAGGGGTCAAGCAGGCTGTGTTTGTGCCGACTGAAGTCATGGGCATATTATGTTCCCAATCTTTGAGCTATTCTGGCTCCAGTGAGCCTGGAGCTCAGCTTTCAAGGGAAGAATATATATATATATATATATATATATATATATATATATATATATATATATATATATATATATATATATATATATATATACCTGCTTTTTCAGCTGTTCTGCAAGCACATTTGCATATGACATCACCCACCTGGGGTTAACCCCTTGAGATGCCCAGCCAGCTGCCAGCACCTGTCTCTCCCAAGACCACGAAGTTGGGAATCCTGACCTGGGTCAACGAATCACCTGTGAATCTCACTAAAGATTAACCACCGTAATACTATTTGCTTCTCCATTTTTAACAAACCTCCCTTGTATCATCAGTCCTTTCTTTTTCTTTTTCATTATTTCTTTTTTTTTAAAAAAAATTAACTACAAGAATACAACACGATGCAGCTGTTCTGGCATTACAATTGTTATATACATATATAAATTTTACTTCACCATTTGCAATCTTCTTTTTTGATGCACTGTTTACTCATTATTCTAATCCTCATAGCGACTTACGTTGCCTTCTTCTATGCAACCACTGGTAGAATTTATTCCACCTTTCATAGTATTCAGATTCCCCCCTTGTTTTTTTTAATTCTAGGGTCCGATTCTGTACAGGTTATAATTTTCCTTATTATCTCTATTTTAAGCGGTGTGCTTTCCATCTTCCAGTATTGCCCATATATTATTCTAGCCACCATCAACACATGTAACTATTAGATAAATTAAATCCTTCCTGTATCCTTCTAGGAGAAATCATCATAGTCAGTCCTTTTTTTTTACATCTACATTTTTCTAATTTCTGTTTTTATTAGCTAGCCAATCCCCAGGCCCCGAAAGGGAAGTCGGAAGACTATCAGGGTTTGCAGTCATTCACGCTCGGTGTGGGTCACTTGATGCTCGGCCGAGCCTCTCGCCCACCACAAAAAAGGTCCTTTTGCTAAAATTAGGTGCCGTTGTGTTGCCTCTCAGGTCTCAAATACCGAGAGCGATGAGGTCAGCAAGACAGACAGCCCAAGTCTCAGCTTTCTCATTCCTGAGTCCCAGGACGGCAGGGCGCGACATGCAATACAAGCCAGGATAAGTATGTCGGCCTCCTTGTCTCTCAACGGGCCTCGTCTACCATCAACTTCTCTGTCTCGCTCAGATCGAAAAAGAGGATTTAACCTGTTTGAAACCCTGACGCCTTTCTGGGGAAATCCGAAGAGCGATGCGGCAGAAATAACTCGGGCAGAAAAACTAGAAAGCGCCCAGTTTTGGTCACCACGGTGTAAAAAAACAAAAAAACGTTGAGACTCTGGAAAGAGTGCAGAGAAGAGCTACAAAGAAGATTAAGGGGGCTAAAAGCTACGAAGAACGGCTGCAGGAACTGGGTAACAATAGACGCGGTGGCTCAGCGGCTAAGACGCTGAGCTTGTCGATCAGAAAGGTGGGTGGTTTGGCGGTTCAGATCCCCAGCGCCACATCACAGAGTGAGCTCCCGTTACTTATCCCAGCTTCTGCCAACTTAGCAGTTTGGAAGCATGTAAAAAAATGCAGGTAGAAACACTTTGGTGGAAAGATAACAGTGTTCCTTGTGCCTTCGGTGTTTCATCATGCTGGCCACATGGCTACAGAGACGTCTTTGGACACCGCTGGCTCTCTGGCTTTGTAATGGGGATGAGCACTGCCCCCTAGAGCCAGAAACGACTAGCACGTAGTAACGATAGAGTAAGATCTTAGGGTGTCCCAGAAACTGGTCATATCCTGCATTCTGGTGGTCAGTGTTTTAAAAGCAATTGGTTCTAACTGTGTGACTTATTTCCATGTGTCTATGGAGGTTCTCAGTCCTCCAGCTCATGGTGGTCTCAAAGGGGCTTTTTTCCCAAGAGGCAACTGGAACTTTATGGTTTTTCTTCAAAAGCGTTTCACTTCTCATCCAAGAAACTTCTTCAGCTCTGACTGAAGCTTTGACTTACTTCTGTAAAAAAATGGCATCAGAAGCTGCAAAGTATGATTAAAGGAGATATTTATGGAGAAGAGGAGAGAGGGGAGGGGAGGGGAGAGGAGAAGAGAAGAGAAGAGAAGAGAAGAGAAGAGAAGAGAAGAGAAGAGAAGAGAAGAGAAGAGAAGAGAAGAGAAGAGAAGAGAAGAGAAAAAGGAAAAAATGGAAGGAAGAAGAATGGAAAGAGAGGAGAGGAAAGAGAAGAGAAGCAGGAGAAGAGAAGGAGGAAGAAATGGAAGGAAGAAGAATGGAAAGTGAGAGAAGAGAAGAAGGAGAAGAGAATAGGAGGGAAATATGGAAGGAAGAAGAATGGAAAGAGGAGAGGAGAGAGAAAGAGAAGAGAAGAGAAGGAGGGAGAAATGGAAGGAGGAAGAATGGAAAGAGGGAGAAGAGAAGAAGGAGAAGAGAAGAGAATAGGAGGGAGAAATGGAAGGAAGAAGAATGGAAACAGAAGAGGAGAGAGAAAGAGAAGAGAAGGAGGGAGAAATGGAAGGAAGAAGAATGGAAAGAGAGAGAAGAAAAGAGAAGAAGGAGAAGAGAAGAGAGAAGAGAATTCTTTATTGGCCAAGTGTGATTTTGACACACAAGGAATTTGTCTTTGGGGCACAAGCTCTCAATGTACATAAAAGCTACTGTATAAGTGATAAGTCATAAAAATACATTCATCATGAATCATAAGATACAACACTTAGTGATAGTCATAGGATACTAAATAAGCAATCGACCTAAGTCATACTAGGAAGCTCAATAAATAAAAATCGTAAAGATACAAGCAACAAGGTTACAGTCATAAGTAGGAGGAGATACAGGTAGTAGGGAGGATGAGAAAAATAGTAATGCAGTCTTAGTAAATAGTTGGACAGTGTTGTGGGAATGGGTTGTTTAGCAGAGGGATGGCATTTGGGAAAAAACTATCCTTGTGTCTAGTTGTTCTAGTGTGTAACAATGCTGTGTATAATGTCATTTTGAGGGTAGGAGTTGAAACAGTTTATGTCCAGGATGTGAGGGGTCTGTAGATATTTTCACAGCCCTCTTTTGGACTCGTGCAGGATACAGGTCCTCGATGGGAGGCAGGTTGGTAGCCATTGTTTTTTTTCTGCAGTCCTAATTATCCCTCAAAGTCTGTCTTTGTCTAATAGTTATAAAGGTTCATATAACTATATATGCAGTTGTAGAGGTGCAGATGTCAGATTGCATCATTGCTCTATGGAACTGGATCAGCAGCTCCTTGGGCAGTGTGTTTCCTGAGCTGATCGAAAAGGGTCCTAAAATGGACAAAGAGACGAGAAGGAGCCCAGGATTAAAACTCACGTGCCAAAGCCTCACTTCTCCTCCCCAGCACACAAAGACACAACAACACACACACACACATATCTCCATCAACGGTGCGGTTTGGAGCACGCTGAATGTCAACAATCTGTTCTGTTTTTTTTAAAGGTTGCAGGAGGGAATCCAAACAGATGCCTGGGATTGACAGAGCAAATCCTTCTTGGCAAAAAACAAAAAAAATTCTCTCCGTAAAGAAAAGCAGGCCGGATTAAAAAAAGACATTTGCTTGACATTAGCAATTGGAGAGGAAGAAGACAAAGAGTTATTATAAAATTTGGGACTTATTTTATCAATGGTTCCATAAGAAAACAGGGAAATAAAATACAATACCATATAAATACAATATTATAGTAAAGATAAGACAATGTAATGATACGTTATAATTGACTATAATGAATGTTATAATTGACTATTATGAACTAGGTTTTGTAAAAGTTGAAATTTGCTAGAAAAGGATGATGTGAATTTGCAAGTAAAGTCCAATAAGGTAGTAAATCAACTAATATACATAGTTGATTTATATAATATGAATTTTAATAATATATCTAGAAGGGAAAGACTGTCAATATTGTGCACAAGAAGATACAGTATGCACCAACCGACAGGCCGTACAATGGAAAGATGGTTTTATGCTTTGTGTTTAGGTTTGTTGTTAAAAAATAAAAAAATTGGAAAAAAAAAAGACATTTGCGTCCTCAATCCCTCAAATATTGGAAGATTGCTATCATACCCTCCCCTCACTCTCAGTCCTTCCCTTCTCTAGACTGGCCAAATCCTGCAACCATTCTTCGGATGTTTTAGTCTCCAGGGCTTGGAGCATCTTTTTATTTTATTTTAACAATAGGACAGGGACGGTAGGCACGTTGGTGCGCTTATGCACGCCCCCTACAGACCTCTTAGGAAAGGGGTGAGGTCAATAGTAGACAGTCTAAGGTTAAAGTTTTTGGGGTTTGGGAAAGAAAGCACAGAGTCAGATAGAGTATTCCAGACATTGACCACTCTGTGGCTGAAGTCGTATTTCCTGCAGTCAAGTTTGATGCGATTAACCTTGAGTTTGTATCTATTGTGTGCTCTTGTGTTGTTATGGTTGAAGCTGAAGTATTCATTGACAGGTAGGACGTTGCAATGTATGATTTTATGTACTATACTTAGATTGGACAGAAGGCGGCGTAGTTCTAGGTTTTCTAGGTCTAGAATTTCGAGTCTGGCGGCATAAGGTATTCTGCAACGAGTAGAGGAGTGAAATATTCTTGTGAAATATTTCTGGACTTTCTCAACTGTGTTAATATTAGATACATATTGTAGGTTCCAGATTCATGAGCTGTATTCGAGTATTGGTCTAGCAAATGTTTTGTATGCTCTAGTTAGTAGTGTAACATTACCAGAGAAAAAGCTATGTAAGATTAGGTTAACAACTCTTAACGCCTTTTTGGCTATGTAGTTACAGTGGGCTCTAGCACTTAGGTCATTAGAGATGAGTACTCCAAGGTCCTTGACAGAGTTTGGATCATCAACAAGGTCTTGACTATTCAGCTTGTATTTTATTTTCTGATTTTTTTTGCCAATATGTAGGACAGAGCATTTATTTGTTGAGATTTGAAGTTGCCATTTGTTTGACCATTTTGATACATAGTAAAGATCTTTTTGAAGGGTAGCAGTATTGTCTGTGGTGTTGAATAGCTTTACATCATCAGCGAAGAGAATGCAGTTGCTCTTAATATGATCACAGAGGTCATTTATGTAGAGTATGAAGAGAGTTGGTCCTAAAACACTGCCTTGGGGGACACCACTGTTGACAGGTAGAGAATTTGATAGGACGCTCCCTATTTTGACCATTTGTTGTCTGTTTGACAGGAATGTTTCTATCCAGTTATGCAGTTGTCCAGAGATACCATAAGATTTTAGTTTAGGAGTAATTTGTCGTGTACCACTGAATCAAAGGCTTTACAGAAGTCTATGTAGATTGTGCTTATTGCTTTGCCCTGATCGAGTTGTGTAGTCCATGTGTTTTTGCAGTGTGATCCTAGTTGCTCTCCTCTGCACTCCTCTGCTTGAAACCTGAAGGCCTCCAGACTGGGGGATGCAGTATGACATCACAAAATTTTGCAGATGTGAAGCTGTCTGAATCACTCAGAAAACCTGATTGCAACACTATCTTGCAAACATCACCCTTCCTAGACAGGACTAGAAAGTGATTGTTATGTTCGCTGTCTGGGTTTTCCAGATGTTTTCAATTTTAAAAACAACAACAACCCAGCTCTGAGCAACGATCAGGGAAAGGGTAACCCAAAAACATCTGGAAAGGGGCCAGGTTCTTTGCCTCCACTCCAAGACAACCTGGATTCATTAGATAACGCCACATCTGGATTTAGCTTCGCTTTCCTAAAGGGGTGGGATTCAAAGGGGGTTTCGTGAACGTAACAGATAATCAGGGTTGGAAGGGACCTTGTAGAGTCCCTTCCCGCCCAAGCGGGAGACTACACCATTTCTGACATAATGGCAGTCCAGTCTCTTCTTGAAAGTCTCAAGGGATGACATGTGGGAGTCTATCTCAACAGATGTGTTTACCAGATGTGCTGCAGCTCCTGGAATTCCTGGGTGTCTAGAAAATCTGGAGATTCCATTCCTAACTCAGCAAAGTTTCTCAAAACTCGGCCACTTGAAGAGGTGCGGACTTCAACTCCCAGAATTCCCCAGGCAGCATTTTCTAAGGGGGAGAAATTGGATGGGGAATTCCTCGACGGCCAGAACGATGAATGAGCAGCACAAGGGGATGCTTCATTACTGGAAGTTTTTAGGAGGAGATTGGGGATGGCTATTTGTCTGAAATTGTATAAGGTATCCTGCTTGAACAAGGGGTTGGACTAGAAGACCTCCAAGGTCCCTTCCAGCCTTTTATTCTAGGATTCTGCGATAGATAAAATACATGATAAACAGAAGGTAGGTTGGATGGATGGATGAAGGAAGGGGAAGGGAGAGAGGAAGGAAGGAGAACAGAAAGGGGAGGGAGGGAGGGAAGGAAGGAAGGAAAGAAGGAAAGGAGAGGAAAGGAGAGAGGAAGGAAGGAAGGAAGGAGAGAGAAATAGATAAGAGGAAGGTAAGAAAAGGAAAGGACAAGAGGAAGGAAGAGAAAGGAGAAGGAAGGAAGGAAAGAAAGAAAGAAATGAAAGAAAGGGGGAAGGACGGAAAGAAGTAAGGAAGGAGAGGAAAGGAGAGAGGAAGGGAGGAAGGAAAGGAGAGGAGAGAGGAAGGAAGGAAGGAAGGAAGGAAGGAAGAAAGGAAGGAAGGGGAGAGAAATAAATAAGAGGAAGGAAGGAAAAGAAAAGGACAAGAGGAAGGAAGGAAGAGAAAGGAGAGGGAAGGAAGGAAAGGAAGAAAGGAAAGAAAGGGGGAAGGAAGGAAAGAAGGAAGGAGAGGAAAGGAGAGAGGGAGGAAGGGAGGAAGGAAGGAAGGAAGGAAGGAAGGAAGGAAGGAAGGAGAGAGAAATAGATAAGAGGAAGGTAAGAAAAGGAAAGGACAAGAGGAAGGAAGGAAGAGAAAGGAGAAGGAAGGAAGGAAAGAAAGAAAGGAAAGAAAGGGAGAAGGAAGGAAGGAGAGGAAAGGAGAGAGGAAGGGAGGAAGGAGAGAGGAAGGAAGGAAGGAAGGAGAGAGAGAGAAATAAATAAGAGGAAGGAAGGAAAAGGAAAGGACAAGAGGAAGGAAGGAAGAGAAAGGAGAGGGAAGGAAGGAAGAAAGGAAGGAAAGGAGAGGAAGGAAGGAAAGAAGGAAGGAGAGATATTTATTTATTTATTTATTTATTTATTTTATTTTATTAAACTTATATACCGCCCTCTTTCCCTGGCAGGACTCAGGGCGGTAAGATAGATAAGAGGAGGGAAGGAAGAGAAAGGGGAAGGAAGGAAGGAAGGAAGGAAGGAAGGAAGGAAGGAAGAGCTTGTTTCCAAACGTTGTGGGTACTCCCAACAGGAGTAATTAATTTCGAAGAACAAGATTGGACAACTATTTGTCTGAAATGGGATAGGAATGTCCTGCTGAAGCAGAAGGTTGGACTAGAAGACCTCCCCTGGTCCCTTCCAGCTCTGTTCCGCTTCCCTTTGCAGCCAGTCGGTTGTGCAAGGAGTTTATTTTTACCTCTGACTTAATCCCAGCGGCCCGCAAAGGTTTATAATTCACGGCCTAAACTTAGCAATAATTTTGGCAGCCTTTGCTGATGATGGCTTCTCGGATACCTACCGATTCTACCCTCCTCTAAATATTTGGAAGAAGGATTTGCACACAGACACAAACACACAGGCACAGACAGACAGACAGACAGACAGACACACACACACCGAAACACACACACACATCTTGTCTCCGTCTGAATTCCATATCTAGCCACGTTCTTCATCCAACTTCAAGCTGGGGTTTTTACAAGCGTGTTTTGTTTTGCTCTGAACATGAAGAAGCCAGATGTGTTATTTGTCATCACTTTTTAACGCTCCAGCCAAGAATTATTGTGGGAACCATGTGCTCTTCGGAGGAAATTCAACTCTTCTTTGGGCTGCTGCCCCTTAAATTGCAGGAATGACGCCGTCAAACCCTCCAGAACGGGTGAGAAGCTTTCAAAAGGATAGCACACTTTAAAAAAACACACACACATACACACACAGGTTGTTCTCAACTTACGACCTCAACTGGGGCTCCCTGTTACTAAATGAGACATTAGTTAAGGGAGCTTAAATGTCGTGTATTATTAGATGGGAAGCCAGACCAATGTGTGGATTAATAAATAAAGGTAACGTTAAGGGAGCATTTCTCAACCTTAACAAACTTAAAGAAGGGTGGACTTCAACTCCCAGAATTCCCCAGTCAAGAAGACCTCAATTACTTCGAAATGGGTGGGCAACAGCCAGAATACTCCAGCCAGAAAAGACCCCAGGGACTTTAAAATGGGTGGACTTCAACTCCCAGAGTTCCCTGTCCAGGAAAACAATGACTTCAAGATGGGTGAACTTCAACTCCCAGAATTCCCCAGTTAGGAAGACCTCAGTAACTTTAACATGGGGTGACTTCAACTCTCATAGTTCCCCAGCCAAGAAGTCCTCAACTTCAAGATGGGTGGACTTCAACTCCCAGAATTCCCCAACCAGGAAGACCTTGACAACTTCAGGATGGGTCTACTTCAACTCCCATAATTCCCCAGGCAGGAAGACTTTGGTGACTTCAAGATGGGTGAATTTCAATACCCAGAATTCCCTAGCATGAAGATTTCAGCAACTTCAAGAGGGGTCGACTTCAATTCCCAGAATTCCCCAGGCAAGAAGACTTTGGCAACTTCAAGATGAGTGAACTTCAACTCCCAGAATTCCCCATCCAGGAAAACATCAATGACTTCAAGAGGGGTGGACTTCAACTCCTGGAGTACTCTACCTGACTCTGTGGTTTCTTCCCCAAACCCCAAAAACTTTAACCTTAGACTGTCTACTATTGACCTCACCCCTTTCCTAAGAGGTCTGTAGGGGCCCTGCATAAGCACACCAATGTGCCTACTGTCCCTGTCCTATTGTTTCTTTTATATTTTATTTTTCTTATATGTATCCATGTATTCATAACTATGTTTTTACTTATGCCTATTATCTTGTAAGCAATTGACAAATAAATAAAAATAAAGATATCAATATATGCTTTTTTATTTTTATTTTTCTTATATGCATCCATGTATTCATAACTATGTTTTTACTTATGCCTATTATCTTGTAAGCAATTGACAAAAATAAATAAATAAATAAATAAATCGGACCGAAGGCAGCCAAAGTTACAACGGCATTGAAAAAAAAGGGGGCTTAGGACCACTTTTCACAAATGTGGGGGTTTTTTTCCTCCTCTTTTGATCCGAAGATGGCAAGATGCTTCTTCTCATTTTAAGTTAAGAGATTTGGCTGATTGGGGGATTTACATCATTGGGTTTAGAGAGCGCCAACCATTTATAATTTCCCAACTTGGTGCACGATTGCCCTCTGCTGGCTGGCCTTGTATTGTCCTTTTAAAAACAGAACAACAGAATAACCGAGATGGAAGGGACCTTGGAGGTCTTCTAGTCCAGCCCCCTGCTCAAGCAGGAGACCCTAGCCTAGACCATTTCAGACAAGTGGCTGTCCAGTCTTGTTCTCCAAAATTACTTGTGTTGGAGCACCCACAATTTTTGGAGACAAGCTGCTCCTTCATTCCTTCCTTCCTTCCTTCCTTCCTTCCTTCCTTCCTTCCTTCCTTCCTTCCGTCCTTCCTTCCTTCCTTCCTTCCTTCCTTCTGGACTGCGCAACCAACCATAGCGATAATACCAGCATTGACCATATCACCATCAGTCAATTGCAAAAGGCAGCTTCCCTCGGAATAGCTGACATCCTGCAAGGGGAACATCAAACATCCACATCTGACTATGCCAGGTCTTTGAGGAGGACTCGATAGGTAGACCAAAAGGTCACATTCAATTTGAACATCTGGCTGACTTCTGCAACCAACCCTAATCGTTCATGAAACCTTTCTGTCGACAACTCTGAGCGGCTCACAACCATCAATCAAAAAGGACATTACAATTGCCGGTCATTTTGAAGAACCCGTCTACATTTCTTCCGTTGGCATCATCTTCCTTTTCCATGCCAATCTGTAAAATTACCCCTCTCCTTTTTTGAAATGAAAATGCAAGCATTACAAACATTAAGCCAGGAGGTTTATTCACCAAGGCTGTGTTCTGCCACCTGGTGCTTATCGATCCAAATCATGCCACCAGCTGCCTCAAGGAGAGACGGTTGGGTTTCCAAATGCAAAGGAGCAGAAGGGATCCTTCAAATATGTTGGCAAGGAAACCTGTTTATGCGCACACAAAGTCTGCAGGGCTAAGTGTAAACATGTGTCATGCCAAGGGGTGTTAAGTTATCTGTAAACATTTGAGCTTAAGCTGGCTCTGTTTTTCTGCTCAACAAATGTGTTTTGCTCCCGCGAAGCCACGGTCATCGTACGAATCAATAATACCGCAAGTCCACTTAAACAGACGCCAAGTTACTTAACAACATTTAACAGATAATCAGAGTTGGAAGGGACCTTGGAGGTCATCTAGTCTAGGGGTCGGCAACCTTTTGGACGTCAGGGACCACCAGATAACAGGTAATCAGAGTTGGAAGGAACCTTGTAGGTCATCTAGTCCAACCCCCCGCCCAAGCGGGAGACCCTACACCATTTCTGACAAATGGCAGTCCAATCTCTTCTTGAAAGTCTCAAACTCATCATTTTAAATCCCACAGACCAGAGACCCTTGGAAAACCCCAAAAAAACTCTGCAAGAAAATCCCCCACCCTGTTTTCCTACCGATCGATTGTTCTTTATTTGGGAACACAGGATACTGTCTCCAGCTCCGTTCTTAGGGGGGAGAGAGAGAGAGAGAGAGAGAGAGAGAGAGAGAGAGAGGGACTTTTGGCTTCATGCAAGGAAAGCAGCAGAAGCAGCAGAAGTCTTTCTTTCTCTCCCCCAAATTCCGCCAGAAACGAGTCTTTGCAGCCTCTTGGAGCAGGAGGCCTTGCAGGGTCCCAAGGACTCATTTCTGGCAGAGTTTGGGGGAGAGAAAGAAAGACTTTGGCTGCTTTCCTTGCGTGCAGCCAGAAGCAGAAGAAGGAAGAAGCGGAAAGAAGCAGCTCGGTGGCCAGGCCAGGCGCGTGGGGCTAGTGAGGCCAGTTCTGTCCCCTCCCTTTCCCCCCCTCCCCTCACTACCCCGTGTTGTTCACAATACAAGTGATACAAAGGCCTGTGTTCCCGTGTAGCCTGGATTAGTTTCCTTTATTGTCATTGCACGTCATACAACGCAATCAAACATCATCTTCAGTGCACATCGTGACCATGAAAATAAAGACAAAACACACATCCTTCACACTCCACATGAATTGCTTTGTGGGGTGACATTTCTCTGCGGACCACCCAAATTTTCTCACGGAACACCAGTGGACCTTGGCCCATTGGTTGGCGACCACTGGCCAAGTTGGCCTCCTGCCCAATTGGGGGACCCTACACCATTTCTGACAAGCATGTGACTTATGGCCATTTTGCACATGAGCATTGCAACCTCCACCACCGTCCTGTGATCAGAATTCAGCTGCATGGCAACGGACTCATATTTACGACGGTTGTAGTGTGTCCTTTGGGTCGTGTGAGAAGATCCCCTCTTGCGACCCAACGAGGTCAATGAGGAAGACGGATTCACTCAACGATCGTGTTACCAATGCTAACAGCGGTGATTCACTTAATAACTGTGGCAAGAAGGGTCGTAAAATGGGGCAAATCCCACTTAACAACCCTGTCGCTCACTAACATAAATTTTGGGCTCCAATGTGGTTGTAAGTCAAGGACTACCTGTATAGTTTCCCCCACCAGTCCCTGAATGCTAATATTCATGACGTTTGAAGTTGAGAATAGATTTAATAAGAAGGAACACACAGGATGGAAAAGCCTCATTCATACCTAAACTATATTTATTAAGTTTATGATGGTTAAAACTAATAAATACACCAGAAGATTCTGGACCAATGGCTCTTCGTAGCTCGTAAGTGGGTGGACTTCAACTCCCAGAATTCCCCAGACAGCATGCTTTGAGATGGGTGGACTTCAGTTCCCAGAATTCCCCAGCCACCATGATTTAAAATGGGTGGACTTCAACTCCCAGAATTCCCCAGCCAGCAGACTTTAAGATGGGTGGATTTTCACTCCCAGAATTCCCCAGCCAGCAGGCTTTAAGGTGGGTGGACTTCAGTTTCCAGAATTCCCCAGCCAGCATGCTGTAAGATGAGAGGACTTCAACTTCCAGAATTCCCCAGCCAGCAGGTTTTAAGGTGAGTGGACTTCAGTTCCCAGAATTCCCCAGCCAGCAGGTTTTAAGATGGGTGGACTTCAACTCCCAGAATTCCCCAGCCAGCCATGCTTTAAGGTGGGTGGACTTCAACTCCCAGAATTCCCCAGCCAGCATGCTTTGAGGTGGGTGGACTTCAACTCCCAGAATTCCCCAGCCAGCAGGTTTTAAGATGGGTGGACTTCCACTCCCAGAATTCCCCAGCCAGCAGACTTTAAGATGGGTGGATTTTCACTCCCAGAATTCCCCAGCCAGCAGGCTTTAAGGTGGATGGACTTCAACTCCCAGAATTCCCCAGCCAGCATGCTGTAAGATGAGAGGACTTCAACTTCCAGAATTCCCTAGTCAGCATGCTTTGAGATGGGTGGACTTCAACTCCCAGAATTCCCCAGCCAGCATGCTTTGAGGTGGGTGGACTTCAACTCCCAGAATTCCCTAAAACTCTGGATTTTAATTCCCAGAATTCCCTAGCCAGCAAGTTTTAAAATATGTGAATTACAATTTCCAGATGTTAATACGGGAAGTCCGCAACTTACAATTACTTGTTTAGTGCCCATTCTGAGTTACAACGGCACTGAAAAAGTGACTGATGTCCATTTTTCACACTTAATGACCGTTGTAGCATTCCTCCACAGTCATATCGTCAAAATTCGGATGCTTGGCAACTGACTCATATTTACGATGGTTGCAGTTTCCCCGGGGTTACGAGATCCCCTTTTACGACCGGGGAAGCAAAGTTAATGGGGGAAGCCAGATTCATTTAACAACGGTGCTGCTCATTTAACGACCGCAGCAATTCACTTAACAACCGTGGGAGGAAAGAATGGGACCACATTCACTTAAGCAAGAGACATGTGGGGCTCCATTCTATAAGTTGAGGACTACCGGTAGACCAAGCTACGAAACGGCGCTAAACGAGGTTTTATCAAGATTTGGGCTCAGTTGATGTTCCGCCTCTCCAACATGGAGGTGAAGAACTGCACCATTACCAGGCGACGCTAAAAGTATTTTGCCCAACGCTCTTGGAGCGGCAGCCGAGCTGGAAAGGAGACCACCAAGTAACTCTCTCTTCCAGCCACAGTCTTAAAAATCCTATTTACATTCCTTTGAGGAGAAAAAAGTCATACGTGTTTCGAGTCGCTTGAGAAAAGCAGAACATTGTAGAGGGGCGATTCGGGGGACACCCCAAAATGCCCCCCAAGTTTTTTTTTGGGTAGGGGAGAGACACGCCCAAAATTCCTGGGACTGCGGCCCCGCGGGCCACTCATTGACGGTAAGAGAGGAATTCGATGAATTTCGTGGGGATGTGGAGATGAGGGATTTTCTCCAGAGCTTTTCGGCCGAGAACCTGTCGTAGGCTGAGACGACAAAGCTGAGATAGCCGCAGGGGATTTCCTGGCAGGTTGGGAGAAAGAAAAAAAAAAAGATTATTAAATGACATTAATTTAAATGGCAAATACATACGAGGTAAATCAAGGGTGGCCATTTTAAGACTTGTGGACTTCAGTTCCCAGAATTCCCCATAATAATGAAGAGGTTTGTAGAACAGTTGCAGGATTTGCAACTGTTGCCTAGAGAAAAGAAGGATTGTGGGGAGACATGATAACAGTATTCCAGTATTTGAGGGGCTGCCCCAAAGAAGAGGGAGTCAAATTATTTTGCAAAGCACCAGAAGGGCAGGACAAGAAACAATGGATGGAAACTAATCAAGGAGAGAAGCAACCTGGAATTAAGGAGAAACTTAATTAGCCAGTGGAACAACTTGCCACCAGAAGTTCTGGGGGCTCCAACACTGGAGGTTTTAAAGAAGAGATTGGACAACTATTTGTCTGAAATGGTATAGGGTTTCCTGCCTAAGCAGGGGGGGTTGGACTAGAAGACCTCCAAGGTCCCTTCCAGCTTCTATTCTGATTGAGTTGGGGTTGACCCAGGCTCTGGTGTGCAGAAGGGAGGGAGGGGGGGAAGGAGGGAGGAGAATTCTGGGAAGGAAGGAAAAGGAGGGAGGGAGGAAGGAAAGGGAGGGAAGGAGAGAGGAAGGGAAGGAGGGAGGGAGGAAAGGGAGGGGGGAGGGAGGAAGATAGGAAAGGGAGGAAGGGAGAGAGGAAGGAAGGAAAGGGAGGGAGGGAGAAAGGAAGGAAGGAAAGGGAGGGAGGGAAAGAGAAAAGGGAGGAGGGGAAGAAGCGGAGGAAGGGAAGGAGGGAGGGAGGAGAATACTGGGAAGGAAGGAAAGGAAAGGAAGAAGAAAGGAAGGGGAGGGAGGGAGGGTGGAAGGAAGGAAAGAAGGGAGAAAGGGAGAGAGGGAGGGAGGGAGGGAAGGAGGGAGGGAGGGAAGAAGGAAGGAGCAGCTTGTCTCCAAAAGTTGTGGGTGCTCCAACATGAGTAATTTTGAAATGGTAGGTAGGATCTCTTGCTCAAGCAGGGGGGTGGACTAGAAGACCTCCAAGATCCCTTCCAGCTCTATTCCAAATCAGATTCTGATTCCTGAGGTGACCTAACGCATTTCACCTGGAGGAGACAGACAAAAGAAAGACAAACTTGAAAAAAAACAACAACTCACGTTCATAGTAGGCAAAGCATTTTCCTGTTGAGCTGTTCCCCCGGCTGTAATCGGAGGGCCTTTTGCCTCGATTGTCCCGTGCGTAAACATTTCCTCCGAATTGGATCAGCATCTCTGCCAGGTCAGCGTTTCGCACTTTGGCGGCGTGATGAAGGGCCGTCTCGTGTAGTTTGGCGGCGTTCACGTTGGCTCCTTGGACGTCGGGATGGGAAGAGAAGGTCAGAGATGCATTGCAGACGGTCCTTGATTTACAACGGTTCTGTCCTGACCCAGGCTTCCCGAGGTCATGAAGCCGACTCCTCGTCTCGATAAAACCTCTTTTATTTAGGTTAAAGGGAATTCCCCTCCAGCGAAGTCCCGATAACCAGTCTTTCATGAGATTTCACCATGACAGACCATTATCAGGCTGGGAGAGTTGCCAGGCCGATAGCTTCCAAATGCCACGCTGTAGCAGTAATGACTTGGCAAGAAGTCAGGAACAGATTTATCCATTAATTAAACGAACTAATTGTCTCCTGCAAACTACACTCCCCTTTCGCTCCTATTTATTCTCGAGGGGAGGGGCCATTCACCATCCACCTGTGGCTTTACTCCCAAGTTGACCCTTGTTCCTTAGCGGTTCCCTTCTCCTGGCAGCTCTGTGCATGCGCACACTGGGAAGAGGCTCCAGCTGTTCTTCTTCCCCACTGATGTCCGACTCCGAAGGCAGCTGATAACTGTCAGACAGCCCTGGCCCCATCTCTGCCTCCGACGCAGAGCCCTCCTCAGAGCCTTCCCCAGACCCTTCGTCTGGCAGCTCTGTGCATGCGCATATCAGGAATAGGCTCCAATAGGCTGATCTCTGAATCCAAACGTAGCTGATAATTGTCAGACAGCCCTAGCCCCATCTCTGCCTCCGACACTGAGTCCTTGTCAGAAGCTTTCCCAGACCCTTCATCTGGCAGCTCTGTGCATGGGCACACTGGGAACAGGCTCCAGCTATTCTTCTTCCCCACTGGTCTCTGATTCTGAAGGCAGCTGATAACTGTTGGACGGCCCTGGCTCCATCTCTGCCTCCGACGCAGAGCATTCGTCTGAGCCTTCCCCAGATCCTTCATCTGGCAGCTCTGTGCATGCGCATATCAGGAATAGGCTCCAGCTGTTCTTCTTCCCCACTGATGTCTGACTCCAAAGGCAGCTGATAACTATTGGATGGCCCTGGCCCCATCTCTGCCTCCGACACAGAGCCCTTCTCAAAGCCTTCCCCAGACCCTTCATCTGGCAGGTCTGTGCATGTGCACACTGGGAACAGGCTCCAGCTGTTCTTCTTCCCCACTGGTCTCTGACTCCGAAGGCAGTTGATAACTGTTGGACGGCCCTTGCCCCATCTCTGCCTCCGACACAGAGTCCTTGTCAGAGGCTTCCCCAAACCCTTCATCTAGCAGCTCTGTGCATGCGCATATCAGGAACGGGCTCCAGCTGTTCTTCTTCCCCACTGATCTCTGATTCCAAAGGCAGCTGATAATTGTCGGACAGCCCTGGCCCCATCTCTGCCTCCGACACAAAGTCCCTGTCAGAGGCTTCCCCAGACGCTTCATCTGGCAGCTCTGTGCATGCACATATCAGGAACAGGCTCCAGCTGTTCTTCTCCCCAACTGATCTCTGATTCCAAAGGCAGCTGATAATTGTCAGACAGCTCTAGCCCCATCTCTGCCTCTGACACAGAGTCCCTGTCAGAGGCTTCCCCAGACCCTTCATCTGGCAGCTCTGTGCATGGGCACACTGGGAACAGGCTCCACCTAATCTCATTAGACCAAGGCAGGATAAACCTTTGACACCCCCCCCTGCCCCAAGCAGGTTTTATTTGAAGACTAGGCCAGGTAAGGGGTACCTGAACCAGGTTGGGTCTCCTGGTTTTTAATCTCCAGCACTTTGACCCTAACCGCCTCCTCGGTCGTCCCTGCGACGCTCACCTGCGTTGAGCAACAACTTGGCGCAATCCAGGTGTTCTCGCGCGCAGGCCACGTGCAACGGCGTTCCGAAATGGCAGTCGTGGGCTTCGAGGTTCGCGCCGACTTCGATCAGGAGGCGGACACACGCGGCGCTGCCTTAGAAACAGAGAGAGGGTCAAGGAGGACCGGTCATTCTCGGAAGGCTTGTGCCAATCACCCGCTGGATTCCGAAGAGCGACGGCTAACGCTGTCTTCCAGCCGACATCCAGGAAGCCCGTTCCGATTCAGTTCAATCAGAAACACAGCTGGGAGGGACCTTGGAGGTCTTCTAGTCCAGCCCCGTGCTCAAGCAGGAGACCATTCCAGACAACGGGTTGTCCAACCACTTCTTGAAAATTACTTGTGTTGGAGCATCCACAACTTTTGGAGACAAGCTGCTCCTTCCCCTTTCTCTTCTTTACTTCCTTTTGTCCTTTCCTTTTCCTTCCTTTTGTCTATTTCTCTCTCCTTCTTTCTCCTTTCTCTTCCTTCCTTCCTCTTGTCTATTCCCCTCTACTTCCTTCCCCTTTTTCTTCCTCCCTCTTATCCTTTCCTTTTCCTTCCTTATGTCTATTTCTCTCTCCTTCCTTCTCCTTTCTCTTCCTTCCTTCCTCTTGTCTATTCCCCTCTACTTCCTTCCCCTTTTTCTTCCTTCCTCGTCCTTTCCTTTTCCTTCCTTATGTCTATTTCTCTCTCTCTCTTTCTTTCTTTTCCTTCCTTCCTTCCTTTTTCTTTCTTTTTTTCTTTCTTTCTCTTCCTTCTTTCCTCTTGTCTATTTCCCTCTTCTTCCTTCCCCTTTTTCTTCCTTCCTCCCTCTTGTCCTTGCCTTTTCCTTCCTCTTGTCTATTTCTCTCTTCCTCCCTTCCTTCCCTCCCTCCTTCCTTCCTTCCTTCTCCTTTCTCTTCCTCCCTTCCTCTTGTCCTTGCCTTTTCCTTCCTTCCTTTTGTCTACTTCTCTCTTCTTCCTTCCCCTTTTTCTTCCTTCCTCTTGTCCTTGCCTTTTCCTTCCTCTTGTCTATTTCTCTCTTCCTCCCTTCCTTCCCTCCCTCCTTCCTTCCTTCCTTCTCCTTTCTATTCCTTCCTTCCCCTTGTCCTTGCCTTTTCCTTCCTTCCTCTTGTCTATTTCTCTCTCCTTCCTTCCTTCGACCCTCCTTCCCTCCATCCCATCCCTTCTTCCCTCCAACCAATCTACCTTCTGTCTGTCATGTTATTTTATCTATCTCAGAATCCTGGAATCCAAGGGCTGAGAAGGACCTTCGAGGTCTTCTAGTCTAACCCACTGCTCGAGACCTTAGGCCACTCTTGACAAATGACTATCTAAACTCTACGAACCGTAAATAAATGGTCCAGGAATTCATAATCCCTGTTTTTTATCGGGCCAGGCCAGACCTGGAGGCCACACGGAATACAGGCAGGGGAATGGTGGTCTGAATTTGAATCCAGAATCCGCGACAGTCCTTCCCATGGATTTGGGGGGGAGACGGACAGAAACCCTCCCGGTCCCCCAGAGTGGTCCCGCCTGCCCCCCAATTAACCCCTGCAAAATCCCCCTTACCGTTTAAACAGGCTTCATGGAGGGGCGAGGCGATGTACAATGGCGGGTTGACCTTGGCCCCATGAGAGAGGAGGACTTTCACGCACTCGATGCTCCCCGAGGCACAAGCGTCGCAGAGCGGGGTGCTCCCATCGATGTTTCTGGCATCCACCTGTGGCAGAAAGGGAGAGAAGCAGAGGTGGATATTCAGCCGTTTCTGGAGAACCGGTAGCATAAATGTTGAGTGGTTCAGAAAACCGGCCAATCCCGCCTCTGACTGGCCCTGCCAACCCCATCTATTCCCTGCCTCCCGTTGAGTCCCAGCTGATCGGCTGGGTCTTCTTGGGTTGCCCTGCACAGGAGAACGGAGCTGGAAAGCAGGTTAGAGAGGCCGGGAGGGAATGGGGATTTTACAGTATCCTTCACCCACCAAGCCACGCCCACCAAGCCACACCACACTCACCAAGACCACTAGCCTTCTTCCTTCCTTCCTTCCTCCCTCCACTCCTTCCTTCAGCCTTCCTTCCATCCTTCCATCTATCCTTCCTTCCATCCTTCCCTCCCTCCCCTATTTCCTTCCTTTCTTCCCCCCTATTTCTCTCCTTCCTTCCTCTCTCCACTCCTTCCCACAGCCTCCTTTCCTCCCTCCCTCCCCTATTTCCTTCCTTCCTTTCTTCCTCCCTCCCCTATTTCTCTCCTTCCTTCCTTCCATCCACCCTTCCTTTCACCCTTCCCTCCTTCCTTTCCTTCCTTCCTTCCCTTCGTTCTGTGAGATTTAAATTTGCTTTCTTTACAGAAATAATTATTATTTTCCTTCCTCCCTCTCTTCCCTTCCTTCATTTCTTTCTTTCCTCCCTCACTTCCTCCCCTCCTCCCTTCCTCCCTCCCTCCCCTATTTCTCTCCTTCCTTCCTCCCTTCCATGAGATTTAAATTTGCTTTCTTTACAGAAATAATTCTTATTTTCCTTCCTCCCTTCCTCCCTCCTCTTCCTTCCTTTCTTTCCTTCCTCCCTCCCCTATTTCTCTCCTTCCTTCCTTCCTTCCTTCCCTTCGTTCTGTGAGATTTAAATTTGCTTTCTTTACATAAATAATTCTTATTTTCCTTCCTCCCTCCCTCTCTTCCCTTCCTTCCTTTCTTTCTTTCCTCTCTCACTTCCTCCCCTTCTCCCTCCTTCCCTCCTCCCTCCCTCCATTTCTCTCCTTCCTTCCTTCCTCCCTTCCTTCCGTGAGATTTAAATTTGCTTTCTTTACAGAAATAATTCTTATTTTTCTTCCTTCCTTTCTTTCCTTCCTCCCTCCTTCCCGCCCTCCCCTATTTCTTTCCTCCCTTCCTCCTTCTGTATCTCACCTATCTCAGAGAATCCTAGAGACCAAGGGATGGGTAGGGTCCTTGGAACACACCTAGAAAGGCTGGCTGGCCGTCTGGGACCAATCTGAAACCTGCACCCCGAACCCCTCAGGAGCCAACCTCGGGGCGACAGAAGCGCTCGCTGGCCTCCTTCCGCCAGTGGTTTCAGATTCCCCCCCCCCTGGCTCCCCCTCCGCCTCCCTTCGCACCTGGGCTCCTGCGGCCAGCAGGATCTCCACACACCGCGTCTGCCCACGCAGGCTGGCTTCGTGGAGGGGCGTGATGGAGTCGTAGGTGACCAGGTTGACACAGGCGCCGTTCGCGATCAGCTCTTGGAGGTGACGGACCTCCCCGCCTCGGACGGCTTCGTGAACCGGGGTCCTCTCTGCCCAAAAGGCTACAGGGGGACAGAGGGAGGGAGATGGGGGGGGGATGCCCGTTTAAAACTGCCATGACCAATAAAGGAAAAGATTTGCAGCTCAGGGTTGGACCCAACTAGGGAACATTATCAGTGCTAGAAGGGAGGGGGATTGTGGAGGAGGAGGAGGAGGAGAACAGTGGGGTTCTTGGCACTCTCTGAGCTGGCTGGTTTCCTTACAGACGTTGCATGATCCAAGTGGGTAACACCATCAGTGCTAGAAGAAAGGAGAATTGTGGAGAGGAGGAAGAGGAAGGAGGAAGGAGGAGGAGGAAGGAGAAGGAGGAAAAGGAGAAGAAAAGGAGGAGGAGGAGGAGAAAGGAGAAGAGGAGGAGGAGGAAGAGGAAGAGGAGGAACAGCAACTGTGGGTTCCTTGGCGCTCTCTGAGCTGGCTGGTTTCCTGGCAGACGTTTCAGGACCCAACTAGGTAACATCATCAGTGCTAGAAGAAAGGGGAATTGTGGAGAGGAGGAAGAGGAAGGAGGAAGAAGAAGGAGAAGGAAGGAGAAGGAGGAAAAGGAGAAGAAGAGGAGAAAGGAGGAGGAGGAGAAGAAGAGGAAGAGGAACAGCAACTGTGGGTTCCTTGGAGCTCTCTGAGCTGGCTGGTTTCCTGGCAGACGTTTCAGGACCTAACTAGGTAACATCATCAGTGCTAGAAGGGAAGGGGTTTGTGGAGAGGAGGAGGAGGAAGGAGAAGGAGGAGGAGGAGGAGGAGGAGGAGAACAATATCTCTGGGATCCTTGGTGGTCTCTTGTTTTCTTGCAGACATTTCATGACCCAACTAGGTAACATCATCAGTGTCAGAAGGGAGCAGAGTTTGTGGAGAGGAGGAGGAAGAAAAAAACTGTGGGGTGCTCTGAGTTTGGTGGTCTTGGTAGTCTGTAAGGGGGCCTGCATAAGCGCACCATCGTGCCTACCGTCCCTGTCCTGTTGTCCCTATTTATTCGAACCTATTTCCTGTATTCTTACTCGTGTTTATACTTATAACTATTATCTTGTAAGCGATTGACAAATCAAATAAATAAATCAAATAAAAAATAAAAGAAGGAAAAGGGGAAGGAAGGAAGGAAGGAAGGAAGGAAGGAAGGAAGGAAGGAAGGAGAGAAAAAGGAAGAAAGGAGTGGGAGGGAGGGAGGAAGGAAAGAAGGAAGGGGGAAGGAAGGAGAACAGGGAAGGGGAAGGAAGGAAGGAGAGAAAAGAATGGAGGGAGGGGAGAAAAGAAGGGAGGGAGTAGGAAGGACGGAAGGAAGGAAAGGAAGGGAGAGAATACCCCATTCCTAAGAGGTCTGTAAGGGGGTGTGCATAAGTGCACCATCGTGCCTACCGTCCCTGTCCTATTGTCCCCATTTATTCGTACCTGTTTCCTGTATTCTTACTCACGTTTATTCTTATACCTATTATCTTGTGACTGACAAATCAAATAAATCAAATAAAATAAATAAATAAAGAATAAGTGGAATTATTCCCCCTCCCCCCTTGCTTTGAGGAGCTTTGGGCAAGATTTTAAGGAACCCCTACCCCGTCTTTCTCTCTCTCTCTCCCTTTGCAAAGACCCTCCGTTCTCCACTTCCAGAGTCTCCTTCTCCCTTCGGGAGCTGCTGCGCATGGAAGCTTTTCCAACCCCTGAGCCAAAAAAATAAAACATAAAAATACCCCCCCCCCATGCCCCCCCCCCCCCCAAAAAAAAAAGTGTCCCTCCCATTGACTCCAAATAACCTACAACCGTTTTTCTTTTTTTGCATCCCGGGTCGACCTGGGATCAACCCAAGTTTGCCAAGTTGCAACCGGAGCCCCCTCCGGATTCCCCGGGCACTTCTGGCTCAGCTGACCGGGTGTTGTTGTTGTTGTTGCTGTTTTGCTTTCCAAGAACCGCACCTCGTGACCCCTTTTCCAGGTCAAGAGCGGATAAACAGCGGCCGACACGCGTCACCCCAAGCATTCACACGACACGTTAAACTCGGGAGCGTGGGTTTTCGTTTGCGGGGAGAGGAGGGGGCTCGCTTTGAGGTGGAATGGGGCGGGGGCTTGGGGTTAAACCCAGCCCAGCTAATGATCTATCCACCCCATGGCTGTCCCCCAGTAACCAGGATTAGCAGATTGTGTGGAAACGCAGCTTGAAAGCCAGGTCAAGAGCAGAGGGGGTGGGGGGGAGGGAGCCTACGCTTTTCTGCACCCACCCACCCACCCTTTCAAATTTGCACGATAATAGAACGAATGCACCGCTGCAAAGCTCGAGAGCCCCACTGAGGTCTAGCAGCATGAAAAGGCTGAATTTTGCACCCAACGGCGATTCCTGCGGGGGGAGCGAGACGCCCCCTCGCTCTTCTGCAACCTGCCGGACCCCCTCCCCGCAATATCGACTTGCAAGGCGCTCCCGGCTCACCGATCTCGCCCAGGAAAGAGCCGCCGGCTGACAACGGCTCCATGACTCCGTCAACCGGACTACAAGTCCCAGCGGTCTCCGGGCCTCGCCGAGCGAGACAGGAATCCCAGAGCCGGCTCGCGAGGGTTACTGGGAGGTGTAGTTCTCCCGCCTCTCCCGCTTCCTGGTCGCTGCTTCGGATGTTGAGGCCGGCAGGTGTTTTCCCGTCCTTTTCTCTGCGAGGTTTCCCTTTCTTGACCCGCGAGATTTTGCAAGCTCGGGGCCTGCCTTTATGGCATCACCATTGGCTGCAGGGTTGTCAATCAATCAACAAATAAACAAATAAGTTTCATAAATAAACACATCACTTTAATAAATGAGTAAGTACATTTTGCAACCAAAAAAAACACAATTTTACAATTTTGCAATCAATATTGCAAATAAATTTCATAAATAAACATGTAACTTTTATGAATGAATGCATTTTGCAAATAAATCAATTTTACGAATCAATCAATATTGCAAATAAATTTCACAAATAAACATAACTTTTATGAAGAAATGCATTTTGCAAATAAGTAAAACAATTTTACGAATCAATAAGCATTGTAAATAAATTTCACAAATAAACAACTTTTATGAATGAATGCATTTTGCAAATAACCAATTTTACAAATCAACCAATGTTGCAAATAAATTTCACACACATAACTTTTATGAATCAATACCGTTTGCAAAGAAATAAATCAATTTTACAAATCAACCAATATTGCAAATAAATTTCACAAATAAACATAAATTTTATGAATGCATTTTGCAAATAAATAAATTTTACAAGTCAATGTCGCAAATCCATTTCACAAATAAACACATAACTTTTATGAATGAATCAATACTTTTTTGCAAACAAAGGTATCGATCAATTTTACGAATCAATCAATATTGCAAATAAATTTCACAAATAAACAAACATTTTTTATTAATGGATAAATACGTTTTGCAAATAAACTAGTTTCGTCAATAAATACACACATTTTACCAATGGTTAAATTTTGAAAATGAACCAATCAGCTCAGGAATTCTGGGAGTTGAAGTTCACAGAGCATGAAATGGCCACAGATTCCCCAACCTTGGCCTACAAAATGGCCGCCGAGTGTGCAAGAGGTACAATTATGCCTCACACTGAAAAAATTGTTGTCATGTTTTCCCTCTGAGGAGAGGAACATCACACCCACAATTGTAAAAAGTACACAAATAGTTGTGTAGCTGAAAGTGCTAACCTAGCTGGAAAAGAGAATCAATATAGTCGGTTAACAAAAGTAGTCCTCGACTTACGACCATTATTGAGCACCCCCCATTCCTGTTGCTAAGCGAGACATTTCAGGGAGATCCGACCCATTTTTACCAGCTTTCTTGCCACAGTCGTTAAGCAGACCACTGCCAGTTGTTAAGTTAGTGACATGGTTATTAAGTGAATCTGGCTTCCCCCCATTGTCAGAAGGTCATAAAAGGGGATCACGAGACCCGGGGACGCTACAACCGTCATAAATATGAGTCAGTTGACAAATATCTGAATTTTGGTTTACGTGGCCATTGGGGATGCTGCGATGGTCCTAAAAATGTGAAAAACCGGTCATAAGTCACTTTTTTCAGATGTAAATCCAAATGGTTGCTAAACAAAACCTTATAAATCGAGGACTGTGTATATTTCCAATCCCCCTCAGAATCCCGGGATTTCTTAGTGGTCTTCCATCCATAATTATATTTATTTTTAGCTTTTTAAAAAATTAGCTAAGATTTGTTATGTGTTGCCACAGGATTCTGTCCTGGCTGTCAGAACTGAAATTTGGGTATCAATATCTTGTTTT
>CM042848.1:81338444-81368072 GCA_023653725.1 Bungarus multicinctus | reverse complement strand
ACAAAACAAGAAGAAGGAAAAGAAGAAAAAAAGAAGAAAGAAAGAAGAAGAGAACGAAAGAGAAAGAGAAAAGTAGAAAGGCTTAAAGAGAAAGAAGAACAAGAACGAAAAAAGCAGCAAAGAAAAGAAAGAAAAAGAGAAAGAAGGAAGAAGAGAAACAATGAAAGAAGAAAGAAGAAGAAAACAAAAGAAAGAAATATAAAGAAAGAAAAAGAAGCCAGAGAAAGAAGAAGACAAAGAAGAAGAAGAAAAAGATAAGAAAAAGAAAAGGAGGCAGGATAAGACAAAGACAAGAAGAAGAAATATCAAAGAAAAAGAAAAAGAAAAAAGAAAGAAAAGAAAGAAGATAAGATGAAAGAACAAAGAAGAATAAACGAGAGAATAAAGAAAGAATTAAGAAAGAAAGAACGAAAGAAAACAGAAGATATAAGAAGAAAGAAAAAGAGATAAGAAGAAAAAGGAAAGAAAAAAAGAAAGAAAAAAAAGAAACATAAAAAAGCAGGAAAGAAAGAAAAAGAAAGAAAGAAATAAGATAAAGACAGCGAAGAAGAAAGAAAAAAGGAAAAGATAAAAAGCGAAAGAAAAAAAGAAAAGAAGAAAGAAAAAGAAAAGAAAAGAGTAAAAGAGAAAGAAAAGCGAAGGAAAGAAAAGAAGAAGAAAAAAGAACGGAAGAAAAGAAACGAAGAGAAAAGAAAGACAGAACGAAAGAAAAAGAAAGAAAGAAGGGAGAAAAAGAAAGGAGAAAGAAAAAAGAAAGAAGAAAAGGAAGGAAGGAAGGTAGGAAGGAAGGAAGAAAGAAAGAGAGAGAGAGAGAGAGAAAGAAAGGAGAAAGAAAAAAGAAAGAAGAAAGGAAGGAAGGAAGGAAGGAAGAAAAGGTTAAAAAAAGAAGGGAATGCTGGAAAAATGAAGGAGGGTCGTTCAAGGGAAGAAAGGGAAACCAGGAAGGAGTTTCACAAATAAAAATAAACGTTTTTGGGGACCCGCAAACCAAGATTAGAACACCCCGTTCGGTTGAGAAAGGAAGAGAAAGAAAAACCACCAAGAGAGAGAAAAACAGCCTCCAAGAGGTGATACGAGGTTTGCCGGAAAGCGATGAGCCATGAGTAGTTTTCTTGCAGACTTTTCGTTTCACCTCTCTCTCTCTCTCCCTCTCTTATACATCTTAACTAATCTGCGTCATAGAATCATAGCTATATACGTGACCTGGAAGGGACCGTGAAGGTCGTCTAGTCAATCCCATGCTCACTGAGGAGACCCTGTTCCATTGGGGACACATGGCTGTCCAATCTCTTCTTGACAGCACCCACAACGTTTGGAGGCAAGGTGTTCGTTCGTTCCTTCCTTCGTTCCTTCCTTCCTTCCTTCCTTTCTTCCTCTCCCTCCCTTCTTTTCCCCTCCTTCAGCCTCCTTCCCTCTTTCTTCCCCCTCCCTCCTTCCTTCTTCCCCTCTCCTCCCTCCTTCCTATGTATCTTATCAATCTGATAGAATCCTAGACACCTAGGGTTGGAAGGGACCTTGGAGGTCATCTATTCTAGCCCAACTCAAACTCCTAAGCCGAGGAGCCAAGCAAGAAGAGACCCTCTGCCCCATTTCCAACTGGCTGTCCCATCTCTTCTTAAAAAAAAAAATCCAGGGACGGAGCTCCCCCCCTCAACCCCACCTTCTGGCTGCCCTTCCCCCATCCCTTCTTTTGGGGAAGGGACCAGGAGGAAGGGGGGGAGGTATCTCTCCCAAAGGCCTTGGCTCAACCCTTCCAGATGGGATGAGACCCCCCACCCTCCCTCCCAGCCTCCCCTCCCTCCCAACCCTGCTTCCCCGCCCCCTCCCTCCAAGCCCCCCTCCCTTATAGTCCTCCTCCCTCCCTCCCTCCCGGGCCCCCTGCTTCCCAGCCCCCTCCCTCCAAGCCCCCCTCCCTCCCTCCCAATTCCCCAGCTTCCCAGCCCCCTCCCTCCCTCCAAGCCCCCCCTCTTACAGTCCCCTTCCCTCTCTCCCAGACCCCCTGCTTCCCAGACCCCCCTCCAAACCCCCTCCCTCCCTCCAAGCCCCCCCTCTCTTACAGTCCCCCTCCCTCTCTCCCAGGCCCCCTGCTTCTCCGCCCCCCTCTCCTCAACCCCATTTCCCAGCCCCCTCCCTCCAAGCCCCCTCTCTTACAGTCCCCCTCCCTCTCTCCCAGGCCCCCTGCTTCCCAGACCTCTCCCTCCAAGCCCCCTCCCTCCCTCCAAGTCCCCCTCCTCCCAACTCCCAGTTTCCCAGCCCCCTCCCTCCCTGCAAGCCCCTCTCTCTTACAGTCCCCCTCCCTCCCAGGCCCCCTCCCTGTCCCCCCTCCCTCCAAGCCCCCTCCCAACTCCCCAGCTTCCCAGCCCTCTCCCTCCCTCCCAGCCCCCCACTCTCAGCCCCCTCCCCCCCAAGCCCCTCCCCGTCCCCCCCAACCCCCCCCCCCCCCGGGAGCGCGCAGAGCCGCCCCTCCCCTCCTCTAAAGAAAGTGGGGGAGGGAAGGAAGGAAGGAGAGACAGGCGGGGGGGTGGGGGGGCCCGAGCGCTGCCGGGCGGAAGTCCAACCCTCCCCCCCGCGACCCCTTCCGGGTTAGTTTTCACTTTCTTTCTTTGGCTGCGGGCTCCCTCGGCCGTTTTCACTTCCTGGGGTTGCCGCCGCCTCCTCCTCCTCCTCCCGCGCCCGACATGATGTTTCCCTCCGGCTCCGCCGCCCGACGGCTCTGAGCTCGGGGAGGGGTCCCCGCAGCCCCCCACCCACCCACGCCCGCCCGAGGGGGCTTCTTCGTCCTCCCCGCCCAAAGGGCCCCGTGGGAGGGAGGGAGCGAGGAAGGGAGGGAGCCAGCCCCTCCGCTGGAGACCCCCCCCCCGAAGAAAAGGAAAAAAAGAGGAGGGGGCTTGCCGTGCCCCCTTCCCCCCCGAAACCCCCCACCCCACCCCAAAGGGTCTTCTCGGCCCTGCCTATCGCCCCCTTTGCCAGGGGACCCACCCGACCCCGGAACCCGGGTCGGCGCGCTCCGACGTGCCTAAAGGACCGAGAGAAGCGAGTCAAGCGCGTGGAGGGGGGGCGTCTCGCTCCCCGGCATGGCCGGACTCGGGAGCGGAGGGCCGGCAGGTCGGACAGCTGTCAGCGGTGAGTGCGAGGACGAAGCTGGGGAAGAGGAGGAGGAGGAGACGACGACACGTGTCGGACGAGGCGTCTCTTGGGCGGGGGACGGGGGGGCTCCTCCGGCGGCCCTTGAAGGGCTTTAGGATCGGGGCAGCCGGGCGAGGAAAGAGCGCCGGGAGGGGAGGGGAGGGGGGGGCGTTTAAACGGGGGGGGGGAGCCCAGCGCTGAATTAGGATCGCGTTGACGGAGCGCAAGGCTGCTTCTCTCTCTCTCCCCCTCCCCGCGCCTCGCCTTGCGCCGGTTTGCCGCCTGCTTTGGGGATCGGGGGTGGGTGGGGGGGCTTGTCAAGCGCAAGCAGGGAGGCAGAGAGGATCGCGCAGAGGGGAGAGGATCGCGCGGCCTCCGGGAAAGGAGGAAGGGGGGTGGAAAGGCTGGCCGATCCTCTGCTTCCTGCGTTTCTGGCTTCTGGCACGCAGCTGACGGCTTTGGAAAGGGAGCTGCGCGCGATCCTGCGCGCCTTTTGCACCCGGTCTCCGAAACCCCCCTCCCGCTGGGCTTTAACTTGGGCCCCTTGGATCGTCTGGGTGGAAATCCAGCCATGGGGTTTTGCCCGAAGGAGGAACCAAGAGGGAACTTCCTCCAACTTCCTTCTCAGCTGTGTAAGAGGTCTCTGGATTCAACATAGAGGTAGTCCTCGACTTATGGCGGTACCTTTAGTGACCGTTCCAAGTTACAGCGGCACGGCTGGGGAGAGGGGGTGGAAGCGACGTGGGACCGTTTTTTCCCCCCCAGGTTTACAACCAGTTGCAGCGTTCCCCGCGATCAAAATTCAGAGGCTTGACAACTTGATGCGTACTTACGACGGTTGGGGTCCCGGGATCCCCTTTTTGCCTCCTTTGGACAAACAAAGTCAAAGGGGGGGGGGAGAGGGAATCCGGATTCACTTAACGACCGTGTTCCAGTCTTGAAAAACTGCAGGGGATTCACTTAAGGTCAAGAAAGGCCGTAAAATGGGACAAAACTCACTTAGCGGTATAAAGGCTGGGCTCGGTTGTCGTCATAAGCCGAGGACTATCTGACTATCTGTTAATTCTTTTTAATTCTCTTAATCTGTAAATAGCGCAGTTTTGGAGTTGGGTGGCCTTGAAACTGAGTTAATTAAATTGACAACGATGGTGATACTCTGAGGCCAGGATTGGTGGAGCCTCAACTGTTTGAATCCACGAATGTTGGTCAACTTTAAACTCGGGTTTTTCTGGAACTTGTGACTCTTCTGCCTACGCAGAGCAAACTACTAAAAGGATCCTCTGCTTTGTCTGCTGTGCTTTTGGTGGAGTTGAATGCAGGACACCCCCCCAGCCAAAGGTGGCTAACTCAACAAGCTATGATTAAAATCCAGTATATCTTAATGTAGTATGTGTGAACTATGGTGTGGCTTGATTTGTTCCAGAGAGTAAGTCATAATGCGATAGGCTTCCTTCTAGCCTAAACCAAAATATGATGCCTTAATTGTTTTTTTTTTTACTCACTCCCATGTTGGCCTCCCTAACATTGTGATATTATTTTTTAATGTTTGTTTGTTTGAAAATGACCCTTGTTGGAAGGGGTTGCAACTGAAGAACGTGTGGATTGAGCAAGTAGCTCCTTCTCAGTAATGCCTTTACCTAAAACTGAAGCTTTATTCATGATGTACTAAAGCAGGGGTCGCCAATCTTTTGGACCTCAGGGATCACTAAACTCATAATTTTAAATCCCAGGGACCACTAACCAGTTCTGTGGGCATGGTCTAATTTGTGCTTGTGGCTTGGTGGTCATGTGACTGGCTGGGCATGGCTTGTATGTAAATATTATAAACATTTATATAAATATTGAATTTTTTATTAAAAAAAGAGCAACTTTTACCCAAAATAAGGCAAAGCAGGCAGGCAGATTGAGTGGCTCACAGAATCATTCACCGATCTATCTATCTGCCATCGGCTAGCTCAGTCTGTCACATAAAATTGGCTTGAGTGAGTCTGCACTGAATAATAGAACCTTCAGTCCTAAGGGAGGTTCAGCTGTGCTTAAAAGCAGAGCCAAAGATTTAAAAACTAGCTAGAAAGCTAGAAATCCAACCATTTCCTGCTTCCTAGCTAATCTAAATCTCCCGGTGCAGCAGAACAGATGATGGTTGGAAAAAGGAAAAATAGCAATTTAGCAGGCAAGTTTGCCGGGTAAGGAGTGAGTGGGCGGAGAGGGTTCCAGTGGGCCGCGGCCGACCAGTTGGCAACCGCTGCATTAAAGTACCTTCGCATTGTGTTCACACAACACAAATAATTAGGCCAGGTAAACCTTCAACATAGAAGTTTAATTAAAAATAATTCCTTGCTTGTTTGGGTGGGTGAGTGTGTGCCCAAATAATCTCTAGGATCCACCCACCCAGACAAGTAAGACACCAGAATATAAACTGACAGCAAACTGCACTCCTTACTATCACTGATGCTGTTACCTAGTTGGGTCATGAAATGTCTGCAAGAAAACAACCAAGTTCAGAGAGCACCAAAGACCCCACAGTCCTTCCTCCTTTTTACTCACTTTCATTCCTGCTCCTTCCTTCTTTCCCCTTCTCCTCCTCTTCCTCTTCCCCCCCTCCTTCTAGCACTGATGATGTTACCTAGTTGGGTCATGAAACATCTGCAAGAAAGCCGCCAAGCTCAGAGAGCACCAAGGACACCTCAAAAGCACATTGCTTTCAGATTTGGGTGCTGGCAATAAACAGACTTTTTTTTTTCCCCCTAGGGAATTTTCTCCCTTTTCAGGAATTAGCAGGAAAAACAGAAAGGGATAATCCCACCCTTTAACCAAACCAAGGAAAACAATTGCGCCTTCTGCTGAGTGTCGCTAGCATTAAACCCGAGTTAATTTGTGGTCGCTTTTGTGTGTCGCAGAGATTCAGGCAGTCTGGTAAGATGTTGGTTTAATATCTTGGTTCAGTCCAAGAGGTTTCATTGGATAAACCGAGTTAAGGGGGTGCATTCATGGCAGCTGAAACACAGGTAGCCCTCAGCATTGATCCCCAAGTTTTTTTTGTCTGTGTGGCTAAGCAAGACAGTTGTCCAGTGAGATTTGCTCCATTTTATGACCCTTCTGCCCACTGTTGTCAAGCGAATCAGGCTTCCCTGTTGACTTTGCCTGTCAAGAAGTTCTCAAAAGTTGGAGGACTTGAAGTCCAAAAGTGGCTACGTTTGAGAAATGTTGCCTTAAACCACCTTTGAAGTTGGTTAAGAAAGATATTCTACCGTTTATCCTTGTTTCTTTCTGAATCCTCTCCGAGGAATTTTTAATGCCGTTTTCTTTGAAAGCAGGCCGGCTATGATATCCCGATGGTTGATATTCCAGAAATGGATCTATTCTAGTTCCAAAATGGCCATCGGTTCCATCCCACGGTAGCAAATTGCAGTGAAGGGGAATCTTATCAAATCCTTCTCCAGGTTTCCTCTGGCAGATCCTTCTCCTTGTTTATTTCCATCATCGGAATTCTCGGCCTCCCAAGCCTGCAAAAAAAGGATATATAACCTGTCCTGCAAGATTGCAACAGGTTACGCCGGCCGAGGAAGTTTGGTTTAAATGGAATTTGGAATCTTCTCGCCTTACATTTTGCAAATAACGGAGAAGAGAAGGAAGCGATCTCTTTTGTTTTCTCTCTTCCTCTTATCAGCAGAGGTGCTCATTGCAAATTAATTTGTCCTTAGGGAACTGTGTGCACCGCACAAGCCATAATCATAGGGCTTTGGAGATGGTTTCGAGATCAGGGGTGGGCTTCAAAAAATTATTAGCGACTGGTTCTCTGCCCGGTGGCTGGGTGGGCGTGGCCATGGTGGGCGTAGCCTAGTCCAGGGTTGCCCAACCTTTTGGACCTCAGGGACCACCAAACTCATAATTTTAAATCCCTTGGACCAGAGACCCTGTGAAAATCCCCCCCCAAAAAAAGTCTACAGGAAAATCCCCCACCCCATTTTCCTATCGATCGATCGGTCTTTATTTGGGATTGCAGAATACTGTCTCCAGCTCTGTTCTCAGGGAGGGAAGAGAGAGAGACTTTTGGCTTCATGGCAAGGAAAACAGCAGAAGCTGCAGAAGTCTTTCTTTCGCTCCCCCAAACTCCGCCACAAAGGAGTCTTTGCCAGCCTCTTGGAGCAGGAGGCCTTGCAGGGTCCCAAAGACTCATTTCTGGCGAAATTTGGGGGAGAGAAAGGAAGATTTTGGCTGCTTTCCTTGCGTGCAGCCAACAGCAGAAGAAGAAAGAAGCGGAAAGAAGCAGCCTGGTGGCCAGGCTAGGTGCGTGGGGCGAGTAGGGCAAGTTCCCCCCCCCTCCACCCTTTCTCCCCTCCCCTCACTACCTCGTGTTGATTCTCAATGCAAGCAACGCAAGCCTTGTGTTCCTGTGGGCCATGTGGGTGGCGCAGCCTCGTGTTCCTTGCAGCCTGGATGAATTGCTTATGGGGGGGGGAACATTTATCTGCGGACCACCCAAATTTTCTCACGGACCACCAGTGGTCCCTGGCCCACTGGTTGGCGACCATTGGCCTAGTCAGCCTCCTACACCACAGCCAGGGGGGTGGGGGTTGTTTTCGTCCTTCCCGGGCTCTGGAGGCTTTCCTCAATCTTCCAGGAGGACAAAAACAACCTCCCCGGGCTCCGGAGATCCTTTGGAGGCTGGAAATGGGCTCGTTCCTGAACTTCTCATTTTTTGTCCTTCCTGAGCCTCCGTATAGGTCCTGTACTTGCCTGGCATCCAAAACGGGCCGCGTGGGGACTCCTGGGAGAGGCAGGGTGGGCGGGGCCAGCCAGGGGTGGGATTTACTGGTTCGCCAAAACCAGTTATTAAAAATGATAACCTTAGCTACCGGTTCGCCTAAACCGGGGAGAACCGGTCTTAGCCCACCCCTGGTTTCGAATCCCGCAGGATGCAAAGAGGTTTTGCCTGGCTCAGAGTTAGACCAGGACTCTCGGCTGGGCGAAGTGAGTTTCGTAGGCTGGGAATTGCAGTCAGCGGAATAAAAATTCTAAGAACACAAAGGAGGGAGATTCGGGTTAGAAATCGAGGGGAAATTCCGGACTGCACGATGAGCCGGTGGAACAACCTGCCACATGACGTAGGGAGTCTTCAAATAGGCACCCGGAGATACAGGTATCCTTTAACTTAATGACCACCATCAATCCGAAGATTACCTGTGGTTAAGTGAGACCTTTGTTAACCAGGTTTTGCTCCGCGTTACTTGATTCCGTTGGATCACTGCCGTTGTTAAGGGAGTTACCGGGTTGTTAAGTGAATCTGGCTTGCTTGTCAGAAGGCCCCAAAAGGGGATTGTGTGACAATGGGACAGAGCCACCGTCCTAAATATGAACCAGTGGCCGGACATCTGAATTTTGATTGGATAATTGTGGGGATGCTATAAAGATCGTAACTGCGAAAAACGGTTGTAAGTCACTTTTTCGGGTGATGTCGTAATGTTGAACGGTCACTAAGTGAACTGTTGTAAGTCAAGGACTGCCTGTAAAATTAAGGTCACCCGGAGGGAGATTTCAGGTTAGAAATCAGGAGGAAATTCCGTACAGCCGGTGGAACAACCTGCTACATGAAATCTTCAGATAGAGGCTGGAGGTATTTGGATCATAGACGATTGAGTGAAAGGGTCTCCCAACATGGCAACATTAAGACTTGTGGACCAATTCCCAGCATGGCTGGCTGAGGAATTCTGGGAGTCCACAACTCTTTAAAGTTGCCATGTTGGGAGACCCCTGCTCTAGGGCAGCAATTTTCAACCTTGGAAAATTTAAGGCAGGTGGACTTCAACTCTCAGAATTCCCCAGCTAGCATGCTTTAAGATGGGCGAAGTGGGGAATTCTGGGAGTCGAAGACCATCTATTTTAAACCTAGCTGGCTGGAGAATTCTGGGAGTTGCAGTCCATCCATCTTAAAGCCAGCTGGCTAGGGGATTCTGGGAGTTGCAGTCCACACCCTTTAAAGTTGGCATCTTGGGAGACTCCTGCTCTAATGTAGCAATTCTCAACCTTGGCAAATTTAAGGCAGGTGGACTTCAGCTCCCAGAATTCCCCATTCAGCATACCTTAAAGTGAATGGACTTCAACTCCCAGAATCCCCCCAGCCAGCATGCTTTAAGATGGGTGGACTTTTAACTCCCAGAATCCTCTAGCCAGCATTCAGTCCTGGGAATTCTAGAAACCCAGAAGTCTTAAAATAGCCAAGTTTTGCAAAACACCTATTTATCATTTACCTGGGGAACATAATCCGTTTGCAAAAACACCTTTTTATCAATTACCTGGGAAACATAATCCCCCGGGTGTGTTCGTTATTGGCAGCCTACAAGTAACCAAGCCTCTTCTGGCGGCCTTAAAAGTTTTAAGAAGCAAAAATGGTTGCTTTTAAAATAATATTCAGCAGCCTTAAGATGTGTGGAACTTCCAACTCCCAGAATTCCCCAGCAACCTTGCTGGCTGGGGAATTCTAGGAATTGAAATGCACACATCTTAACGTTGGTGGTTTGGAGAAATGCAGCTTTAAACCGATGATGTTTTTGTTCCGTGCTGCGATAGTTTCACTTTTGCCTCCTGCTTAAAAGAGGAGGACGCCTATTCGGTTTGAATCAGTTTCGCTTTCTCATTCCAAGGTCAGAAAAGACGAACAATGTTCCAGTTATAAATAAAACAAACCCGATAAATGCAGAAGTTTTTCTTTCTTTTTTTTTTAAACTGAAGCCAAGCATGAGCTGTCGGCAACTCCCAAGGCTCTGGTATCTGTTATAATTTTCTCCCTGCGAAGGAACTGTTTTGAACAAATGCAATTAATTGGTTAGAATTAGAATATTTCGAAAGGACTTGGGATTTTATAAATGGGAGGGTTTATTTGTTTTATTCTTTTTTTGGGGGGGTGGGGGGGTGGGGGGAAACTGACAGTTGGACAGATTTAAGGAGCCAAGGACAGTTATTAGCTCCTGAGGGTGGAAATGAGCCTCCATTGGCAGGAGCAGTGTACCTGAGAAGCTGGGCAGAAGTGAATGGGAAAAATGGTTGCTTTTTTGTTTGAGATTGAAGGCAGTGTTGGAAATAGAAAAGCTAGCGGGTCCTATAGTTTTGATCCGATCCCCTGAAGTTTTTAACAATATTAAGAAAAGGAAACAGTACAATATGCTAACCGTTCTTTGTTAAATCAGAATTTCTTGTTGTCTTGAAGATGAATTTAGCAAAGTACCCTGTTTCCCCGATAATACTGCCTACCCTGAAAGTAAATCCTAGTTTGATTTTTACACATCTGCCCAATATAAGCCCTACCCCCCCAAAATAAGCCCTTTATTAAGACCCCCACCCACTCCAGAGTCAACAGGTAACAATTAAGCTAGGGTGGGGATAAGGGGGTGGAGCTGCCCTACTACTTAGCTTTGGACAGGTGTAGCCAGGCCTCGCACACCCCAACACCTGCCTGGCTGGCCCATTTCTTCTGCAGCCGGCAAGTCTTTCCTGAAGGCCTCTGGAGCTGAGAACAAAGCTCTGGATCGATCCTGAAGGCTAGTCCGTGGATGACATCCCCCCAAAATAAGACCTGGTGCCTTTTTTTGGTGGCAAAAAAAAATTATAAGACAGGGTCTTATTTTCAGGGAAACACGGTACATGGAACTACGCAGGTTGAAGTCCACCAGTCTTAAAAGTTCCACGGTTAGACACCTCCACGTTCTTAGCGCGCAGCTCAGAGCATCTCCGTGCCAAAGGAGGATGTGGACCTAACCGCGGTTGGTCTAACCATGGTTAACTTCACTGGGTGCCCAGAGTCAATGAACCGTTATTGTGTCTCCTCTTGGATTCCAATGCAGGACCAGCCTCCCTTCTCGGCGCAATAGGAAGCAGGCGCCGACAGCTAGGGAGAACGTGAGGAGGGCAACCGTTCCCCACCCGTTGAGCTGAGGAACCGAGGTAAGGCGTGTCCCAAGGAAAGCCCGGGCACCCCAACCCCTTTTTATTTATTTCGTGCATTGATTAAATAATTTAATATCCTGCCTTTCTTATTTCTTTAACCAATAACTCAAGGCAACGGATATATATCCAACACTCGGTTCTCCTACTTTCACCACAACAACCCTGTGAGGGAGGTTGAGCTGGGGGAGAGAGAGAGGGACCGGCCCAAAGTCACCCAGTTGGCTTTTTGCTCTAAGGCGGGATTAGAACTCAGCGTCTCCTGCTGATTGGCCCAAAGTTACCCAGGTGACAGTTCTAATCCCACCTTAGGCATGGAAGCCAATTGGGTGACTTTGGGCCAATGACCAGGAGAAGGTGAGTTCTAGTCCCACCTTAGGCATGGAAGCCAGTTGGGTGACTTTGGGCCAATCACCAGGAGACGGTGAGTTCTAGTCCCACATTAGGCATGGAAGCCAGTTGGGTGACTTTGGGCCAATCACCAGGAGACGGTGAGTTCTAGTCCCGCCTTAGGCATGAAAGCCAGTTGGGTGCCTTTGGGCCAATCACCAGGAGACGGTGAGTTCTAGTCCCACCTTAGGCATGGAAGCCAATTGGGTGATTTTGGGCCAATGACCAGGAGACAATGAGTTCTAGTCCCGCCTTAGGCATGGAAGCCAATTGGGTGACTTTGGGCCAATGACCAGGAGACGGTGAGTTCTAGTCCCACCTTAGGCATGGAAGCCAATTGGGTGATTTTGGGCCAATGACCAGGAGACAATGAGTTCTAGTCCCGCCTTAGGCATGGAAGCCAATTGGGTGACTTTGGATCAATGACCAGGAGACGGTGAGTTCTAGTCCCACCTTAGGCATGGAAGCCAATTGGGTGATTTTGGGCCAATGACCAGGAGACTGTGAGTTCTAGTCCCACCTTAGGCATTGAAGCCAACTGGGTGACTTTGGGCCAATCCTCAGGAGATGGTGAGTTCTAGTCCCATCTTAGACATGGAAGCCAATTTTTTTCACCACAAATCTTATCATATATCACATAACAGATTAACGGAGTTGGAAGGGAACCCGTAGGTCATCTAGTCCAACCCCCCACCCAAGCAGGAGACCCTACACCATTTCTGACAAATGGCAGTCCAGTCTCTTCTTGAAAGTCTCAAGTGATGGCGCTCCCACAACTTCCGAGGGCAACTTCTGTTCCATGGGTTGATTCTTCTCCCTGTCAGAAAGTTTCTCCTTATTTCCAGGTTGAATCCTCTCCTTGTTCAGTTTCCATCCATTATTCCTTGTCTGGCCTTCATGTGCTTTAGAGAATAGCTTGACCCCCTCCTCTTTGTGGCAACCCCTCAAGTATTGGAAGACTGCTATCATATCTCCCCTGGTCCTTCTCTTCTAGACTAGCCAGGCCCAGTTCCTGCAACCGTTCATTGTATGTTTTAGCCTCCAGTCCCCTCATCATCCTGGTTGCTCTTCTCTGAACTTTTTCTAGAGTCTCAACATCTTTTTTATAATGTGGTGACCAAAACAGGATGCAGTACTCTAGGTGTGCCCTTACTAAGGCATTAAAGAATGGTATTACTACTTCCCTTGATCTCGATTGTCTCCCTCTGTTAATACAAGTTAGGTTTGCATTAGCTTTTTTGGCTGCTGCTGCACACGGCTGGCTCCTATTTAGCTGGTTGTCTACTAAGACTCCAAGATCCCTCTCACAGTTACTGCTATTAAACCTGGTTTCACCCAGTCTATATGTGTACTTTTGGTTTTTCTTGCCTAAGTGTAGGACTTTCCTTTTCTCTACATTGAATTTCATTTTGTTAGATACAGCCCAGTGTTCTAGTCTGTCAAGATCCATCTAGACCTTGAGCCCATCTTCTTGGGTGTTGGCTATTCCTGCCAGCTTAGTATCACCTGCAAATTTGGTAAGTTCCCCTTCTGTTCCCTCATCTGAGTCGTTAATGAAGATATTGAACAGTACTGGGCCTAAGACGGAATCTTGTGGCACCCCACTGCTTACTTCCCTCCATGTAGACTTAGACCCATTAAGGACTACTCATTGAGTATGGTTTGCCAGCCAGTTGCGAGTCCATCTAGTGGTGGTGCTATCTATTCCACTTTTTTCTAGCTTACTAAGAAGGTTGTGGTCTACTTTGTCGAATGCCTTGCTGAAATCTAAATATATTATGTCCACAGTATTTTGCTGGTCTATTAATTTAGTCACTGTGTTGAAGAATGAAATAAGATTGGTTTGGCATGATCTGTTCTTAACAAACCTGTGCTGACTGCTAGTTATTACTTTACTTGTTTCTAGATGATGGCAGATCTGTTTTTTTATTATATTTTCCAATATCTTCCCGGGTATTTTTTTTTTTAAAGAAAACGTTATTGAATTTTATTACAAAAAGAAAAAAACATTAAAAAGTATATAATTCAATGATAGCTGTTGGTGGTGCATTATCATATAGCAATCATTTGTGCGATAGTGATAGTTTATACATAACTATATTCTTAATCTATCTATGTTCTATATTTAATAATCATCTATCCTTAGTCTGTCTCCGATCTATCCAATTGTACCATTGTTCCCATACCTTATAAAATATTGAAGATTCCTTATCTTTTAAACTCACGTTAATTTATCCATTTCAGCACAATTCATAACTTTTTGTATAACCAGTTCTTCTACAGGTGTGAATGACTGTTTCCAACACTGAGCAAAAGCAATCCTGGCCGCAGTCAATATATGTAGTAATAAGTATTTTGTAGTCTTTACATATATTTTTTTTAAGATCCCCAACAGGAAGAGCTCTGGTTCTAAATCTAATTGTTCATTGGTGATTTCTTGTAGCCAATTTTGGATTTTAAGTCAATATTTTCGAGCCCCTGAGCAAGACCACCACATATGATAATATGTTCCCTCTTTTTTTCTACATTTCCAACATGTGGGATTCAGTTTAGGGTACATTTTCGCTAATCTCGAAGGGGGTAAGTGCCACCTGTAAAACATTTTATATGCATTTTCTTTGTATGTTACTGATTTTGTTAATTTATGATTTCTATTCCATATAGTCTCCCAATCTGCTAACTTTATATTATGTCCAATGTTTTGAGCCCAGGCAATCATACATCCTTTCACGACTTCTTCTTCCAGTTCTACTTCTAAGAGATACTTATAAATTTTAGTAATATTTTTTTTATCTGGTCCTAATAAGATTTTATCTAATTGTTGTGGTTTCAAATATATTCCATAGTCTTTTATATCCTTATCGTATCGGCTTTGTATTTGAAGATAAGCCCACCAATCTATTAGTAGCCTTGTTCTTGGAGTTCCTGTTTTATTTTTAAATTTCCATTTATATCCAGTAGATCTTTATATTTTAACATTTAATTCAGATTTAGGTTATTTGGGTGAATCATCGCTTCCATTATATAGCCAAGTTGGGATTTTTATATAATGTTTCTTTTTAACCTTGATCCAATTGTATATCAGCGAATCTCTGATCAAATGTCTATAAAAATATTTTTGTTTTGTAGGTCCTATTTCCCAAAGAAATGCATGCCACCCCCTTTGAAGGTCCTGACCTTCTATAACTAATATTCTTTTGTTCTTTAAATTAATCCAGTCTTTTAGCCAAACTAATGCTGCTGCCCTATAGTATAATTCCCAATTTGGCGATTCCAAAACCACTTCTGCTCTTCATATCTTGTAACAATCTTCCCGGGTATTGATGTTAGGCTGATTGGTCTATAGTTTCCTGGGTCTGTTTTTTTTCCCCTTTTTTGAAGATGGGAACCACATCAACTCTTTTCCAGTCCTCTGGTAGTTCCCTGGTGCTCCAGGATTTTTGAAAGATATGGTGCAGTGGTTCTGAGATGACCTCTGCCAGCTCCTTTAAAACTCTGGGATGTAATCCATCAGGCCCCGGTGATTTGTTTTCATCAAGATCAGACAGATGTTCTCTTACTATTTTTTTGCTTATTTTAAGTTTTATTTCTGGTCTGCCTTTTTACAGTTATGGTTTTGGTGGGTTGAGCTGTAGTTTCTTTTGCATGAAGACGGATGCAAAGAATGAGTTAAGCAGTTCTGCTTCCTCTCTGTTGCCTGTTACTTCCTTACCATCTTCTCTCTTTAGTGGACTGACTGTTTCCTTGATTTTTTTCTTGTTATTTATATGTTGGAAGAAACTTTTGTGTATTATCTTTGACTTTTGTTGCAAGTCTTTGATCGTTCTGAGCCTTTGCTATCCTGACTTTGTCTTTGCAGATTCTGCTGATATTCTGCCTTAGCTGTATGTTCTTTCCATTTTTTGTACTTGTCCTTTTTTTCCTTCAATTTGCCAGAGAGATCTTTGTGCAGCCATGCTGGTTTCTTCTTGGATTTCTTGTTTATCTTTCTCAGGCGTATTGTGCTGGTCTGGGCTTCTACGATCATACTTTTCAGAGTTTTCCAAGATTCTTGAGTTGTTTTCCCCTTTAGGATTTTCATCCATGGAATCTTTCCCAAGTTCTCTCTGAGTTTATTGAAATCAGCTCTTTTAAAATCCAAGACTCTGGTGTCATTATGTTCTGTTGCTTGTGTTTGTGTTGTGATGAACTCTAGTATGACATGGTCACTCTCACCCAAGGGTTCATGCAGTTTCAATTCCCTCTATCACTTCTTCTCTGTTTGTAAGAATTAAGTCCAGTATGGCTGTCCCTCTAGTTTCACCCTCTACCTTTTGGACAACAAAGTTGTCAGCTAGGTTGGTTAGGAACGTATTTGATTTCTTACTTGGTGCAGAATTAGTTTTCCAATTGATATCAGGATAATTGAAGTCTCCCATTACTATTGCTGTGTGTTTCCTGCATTATGTGTGTTAGTTGGGTGACTTTGGGCCAATGACCAGGAGATGGTGAGTTCTAGTCCCGCCTTGGGTGACTTTGGGCCAATGATCAGGAGATGGTGAGTTCTAGTCCCGCCTTAGGCATGGAAGCCAATTGGGTGATTTTGGACCAGTGACCAGGAGACAATGAGTTCTAGTCCTGCCTTAGGCATTGAAGCCAATTGGGTGACTTTGGGCCAATGACCAAGAGAAGGTGAGTTCTAGTCCTGCCTTAGACATGAAAACCAATTGGATGACTTTGGGCCAATGACCAGGAGACGGTGAGTTCTAGTCCCACCTTAGGCATGGAAGCCATTTGGGTGATTTTGGACCAATGATCAGGAGATGGTGAGTTCTAGTCCCGCCTTAGGCATGGAAGCCAATTGGGTGATTTTGGACCAGTGACCAGGAGACAATGAGTTCTAGTCCTGCCTTAGGCATTGAAGCTAATTGGGTGACTTTGGGCCAATGACCAAGAGAAGGTGAGTTCTAGTCCTGCCTTAGACATGAAAACCAATTGGATGACTTTGGGCCAATGACCAGGAGACGGTGAGTTCTAGTCCCACCTTAGGCATGGAAGCCAATTGGGTGATTTTGGACCAATGACCAGGAGACAATGAGTTCTAGTCCTGCCTTAGGCATGGAAGCCAATTGGGTGACTTTGGGCCAATGACCAAGAGAAGGTGAGTTCTAGTCCTGCCTTAGGCATGGAAGCCAATTGGGTGACTTTGGGCCAATGACCAAGAGAAGGTGAGTTCTAGTTCCGCCTTAGGCATGGAAGCCAATTGGGTGATTTTGGACCAGTGACCAGGAGACAATGAGTTCTAGTCCCACCTTAGGCATGGAAGCCATTTGGGTGATTTTGGACCAATGACCAGGAGACAATGAATTCTAGTCCTGCCTTAGGCATGGAAGCCAATTGGGTGACTTTGGGCCAATGACCAAGAGAAGGTGAGTTCTAGTCCTGCCTTAGACATGAAAACCAATTGGATGACTTTGGGCCAATGACCAGGAGACGGTGAGTTCTAGTCCCACCTTAGGCATGGAAGCCAATTGGGTGATTTTGGACCAATGACCAGGAGACAATGAGTTCTAGTCCCACCTTAGGCATGGAAGCCATTTGGGTGATTTTGGACCAATGACCAGGAGACAATGAATTCTAGTCCTGCCTTAGGCATGGAAGCCAATTGGGTGATTTTGGACCAATGACCAGGAGACAATGAGTTCTAGTCCTGCCTTAGGCATGGAAGCAAATTGGGTGACTTTGGGCCAATGACCAGGAGAAGGTGAGTTCTAGTCCTGCCTTAGACATGAAAACCAATTGGGTGACTTTGGGCCAATGACCAGGAGACGGTGAGTTCTAGTTCCGCCTTAGGCATGGAAGCCAATTGGGTGACTTTGGGCCAATGACCAGGAGACGGTGAGTTCTAGTTCCGCCTTAGGCATGGAAGCCAATTGGGTGACTTTGGGGCCAAATGACGCATGAGAAGGTGAGTTTTCTAGTCCTGCCTTAGACATGAAAACCAACTGGGTGACTTTGGGCCAATGACCAGGAGACGGTGAGTTCTAGTCCCACCTTAGGCATATAAGCCAACTGGGTACCTTTGGGTGAATTAGTCCCATCCTAGGAATGAAAATTTGCCAGTTGACCTTCTCTGTGCTCACCCACCTCACAGGGTTGTTTTTGTGGGGAAAATAAGAAAGAGGAGGAAATATTAGGTAGGTTTACCTTGAATTACTTGTAATGAAGATGGGATAAAAATCTTAATTCATAAATAAATACATTCTTAATACCTAAATAAATAATATTTTATTTAACCTATCAGTTTATTTAATTTTTTTAAAAAAGTTAATTTATTTCACTTTTTTCTTTTTTTGAACATTTCCTCCTTGACCCCTAGAAACTTTTCGAGGCAGTAGGTAGTAGAATCGCTTCATGATCCTCGAACCAGGCCTCTCCGTAAAACTCGTCCGGCTGGGTGGAGACCTTAGAGAATGTTGCCTCTCGGTTACAAAAGCTTGTAAGTAACTTCTCTCTCCAAGGGTCAAAAGCCTTTTTCTTTTGATTTTTCTTCAATGCACCGTTTTCCCCGGGTTTGAAAGCAACTTTTCGTTTTTTTTTCTTCTTCTTTCTTTTTCACTTCTGCAGAGCTGACCGTGAGATGAAAGGTAAAAACAAAAATAATATTTTTTTAATGTTTGTTTTGTCCTTCCTTTTCTCCCTTGTCCTCCCCTTTCTCCCTCTCTCCATCTCCCTCTCTCCCTCCTCCCTCTCCCTCTCTCCCTCTCCCTCTCTCCTCTCCCTCTCTCCCTCTCCTCCCTCTCCCTCTCTCCCTCTCCCTCTCCCTCTCTCCCTTTCTCCTTCTCCCTCTCTCCTCCCTCTCCCTCTCTCCCTCTCCCTCTCCCTCTCTCCCTTTCTCCTTCTCCCTCTCTCCTCCCTCTCTCCTCCCTCTCCCTCTCTCCCTCTCCCTCTCTCCCTTTCTCCTTCTCCTTCTCTCCTCCCTCTCCCTCTCTCCTCCCTCTCCCTCTCCCTCTCCCTCTCTCCCTTTCTCCTTCTCCCTCTCTCCTCCCTCTTCCTCTCCCTCTCTCCCTCTCTCCCTCTCCCTCCCTTTCTCCTTCTCCCCCTCTCTCCCTCTCCCTGCCTCTCTCCCTCTCCCTCCCTTTCTCCTTCTCCCTCTCTCTCCCTCTCTCCCTCTTCCTGCCTCTCTCCCTCCCCCTCCCCCTCTCCCTCTCTCCTTCCCTCTCTCCCTCTCCCTCTCTCCTTCCCTCTCTCCCTCTCCCTCTCTCCTTCTCTCTCCCTCTCTCCTCCCCCTCTCCCTCTCTCCCTCTCTCCTTCTCCCCCTCTCCTTCCCTCTCTCCTTCCCTCTCTCCCTCTCTCCTTCCCTCTCTCCCTCTCCCTCTCTCCCTCTCTGTGTCTCTCATTTCGGCTTAATTTCCAACACTGCCAATTGCTGCTTGAAGTAGTATAAGGTTTCCTGCACTTGAGCAGGGGGTTGGGCTAGAAGATCTCATGAAGTCCCAACTCTGTCACTCTCAGTTCTCTGCCCCCTCGGGCTTTGCAGCCAATTGATTGGATGCTGGATCCAGAAGGGGTGGGGTGGGAATGACAGCGGAGCTATGGCCCCTCCCATCTCTCCTCCCACGGGTTTATGGGAAAATATACGGGGAGTCCTCGAATTACGACCGCAACCAAGCCCCGCATTTCTGCTGCTAAGCGAGACCGTTGTGAAGCGAGTTGTTTTGTCCTGTTTCGCGACCATCAATTGAGATGCCGGGCAACCGACTCCTATTTATGACGCTCGCGGCGGCGCCTTTTGCGACCTTCTGGCCAGCAAAGCCAGCGGGCAAAGCCTGATTCTCTTAACAACCGGGTTACTAATTTAACGACCGCCGTTGGTTCGCTTAACAACCGGGCGGTAAAATGGGGCAAAACTCACTGGACAAGCGTCTGACTTAGCGGCAGAAAACTTTGGGGGCTCGATTGGGGTCGTAAGTCGAGGACTACCTGTTGTATAGGTAGATAAATAGGAATAATTGGGCTGCCTGCCTCTCTTTGAACTTCTCAGTGCTGTATCGTGCCTGGGAAGGGCAGCTTTTCGTTCAGAATCAGCGGGTGTGCGACATCGTCCTTCGATCGCCTTTTCAGGCTTCGATCCCGGCTCAGTTGTAAGTATTCGTTTCTCTCCCGCTGGAATTAAGCGGGATGGGGGTGGGTGGGAAAGGGAGGTTAAAGGTCTTATTAAAAAAGTCCAGTTTGGCTCCAGAAATCGTGGATGCTCCGTCACTGGAGGTTTTTAAGAGGAGCCTGAGCAGTCACTTATCTGAAATGGTAGAGGTTCTCTTGCTTGAGCAAGGGGATGGACTAGAAGACCTCCAAGGGCCCTTCCAGCTCCTCTTCTCTTCCATTCCCTTGCAATTCCTCTATTCTATTCTTATTCCTCTATTTTATTCTATTCTATTCTATTCTTATTCCTATATTTTATATTATTCTATTCTTATTCCTATATTCTATTCTATTCTTATTCCTATATTTTATTCTATTCTTATTCCTATATTCTCTTTTATTCTATTCTATTCCTATATTCTATTCTATTCTATTCTTATTCCTATATTTTATTCTATTCTTATTCCTATATTTTATTCTATATTTTATTCTATAAAATATTTTATTCCTATATTTTATTCTATTCTTATTCCTATATTTTATTCTCTTTTATTCTATTCTATTCCTATATTCTATTCTATTCTATTCTATTCTATTCTTATTCCTATATTTTATTCTACTCTATTCTTATTCCTATATTTTATTCTATTCTATTCTTATTCCTATATTTTATTCTATATTTTATTCTATATTATATTTTATTCCTATATTTTATTCTATTCTTATTCCTATATTTTATTCTATTCTTATTCCTATATTTTATTCTATTCTATTCTTATTCCTATATTCTATTCTATTCTTATTCTCTATTCTATTCTAATTCCTATATTCTATTCTATTCTATTCTATTCTATTCTATTCTATTCTATTCTATTCTATTCTAATCCCTATATTTTATTCTATTCTTATTTCTATATTCTCTTCTATTCTGTTCTTATTCCTCTATTCTATTCCTATTCCATTCCATTCCATTTTACATAGCTTCAAATTTGTGCTGAATAGAGCAGGGAAATATATCCATTCCCCCCCGCCCCCCGCCCCCGGCATTAAAGCGGTGGTTTTTATGAACCGGTAAATATTTTATGTTTGAAACTTTCCATCAAGATCCTGAAAGTTGAGAAATGAAGAATGGATAGAAGAAAAACCTTTGCAGCTCAGGGTTGATTTGTGAGATCCTGGGTGCTTTCTGAGCTGGGTTCTTTTCTTGTAGACGTTTCATGACCTAACTAAGTACCATCATCAGTGCTGGAAGGGAGGGGGGTTTGCAAACCACTTATATATAAACAGAACCAACCCACTTCCTCCTAATATTGATGATGTTACCTAGTTGGATCATGAAACGTCAGCAAGGAAACAACCAAGCTCTGCACCTACAAATAAGGAATTGTTCTAGACTCCAGTTCTGGTGTTTCTCCAGCTCTTTGGGATGGATTTGAGTTTCCTCTTTTTCCCTTTTCTCCTTTCGTAGGCCAGCCAAGCTAGAATTCAAGTATATCGTGCGGATATCAGAATTGCGAAAAAAACTGCCGGAAGCTGCATTTAAAAAAAACAGTTATTCCAATGATGAAGGTTTGCTTTCCAATTGTGTCATTCGTTGAGGTTATCTGGGTTAGGATGGTGAGCTTTGGTTCTTCCCAACCCAGTGGGATTTTTTGAGGAAGGGGGGGAAAAAGTGATTTAAATACGCCTTCAGCCCATCAACGGGATGGCAGCGCAGAAGGGAACCAAATTTGAAACCATAGTCACTCCCATAGTGAGGTATGGGCTGTGTGTAAATTGGATGGATGGATGGGCAAAGTTACAGACAGATGAACAAGGATGAATACACAGACAGATAGATGATAGAGAGAGAGAGAGAGAGAGAGGGAGAGAGAGGGAGAGATATGATTGATACAGTAGACAAACAGACACTATAGATAGGTTGGTAGATAGGTAGACAGATGATAGACAGACAGAGGAATGGATGAATACGTGGATGGATGGATGGATGGATGGATGAATGGTTGGATGCATAATTGATACAGTAGACAGACACAGACACCATAGATAGATTGGTAGATAGGTAGATGACAGACAGACAGACAGACAGACAGAGAGGAATGGATGGATAGATGGTAGATAGATAGATAGATAGATAGATAGATAGATAGATAGATAGATAGATAGATAGATAGATAGATAGATAGATAGATAGATAGATAGATAGATAGATAGATAGATAGATTAGATAGACAGACAGACAGACAGACAGACAGATTGGTGGATGGGTAGGTGGATGGGTAGGTATAGGTAGATAGGTAGATGATAAATGGACGGATGCATGGATGGATGGTAGAGGGAGGGAATGGATGGACATTGTTTAATAAAAGTGTGGGGTCCTTGGTGCTCTCTGAGCTTGGTTGTATTTTTGCAGACGTTTCATGACCCAGCTAGGGAACATCATCAATGCTCAAAGGAGTGGGGTTGTCTTAAACATAGATTTATTGGACTCTTAACTTTGGCTTCTTTTCGGCGGCGTCTTTCTTTCTTCTTTCCTTTCCTTTTTAAAGCGTGCTTGGTTTTCCTTGCAGTCTGTTGTCAGCAGTTGTCGTTTCGTTTATATCAAGTGGAAATATTAGACGAGAGCGAACGGAAAGATCAGCTCATTGGGAGCATGAAAGAGAAAAACCTGGTAAGCTCTTAAGAACCTTCAGAATTAACTGTCTGCTTTTGCAGGGTGTGCCATTTGCCAAAAAGGCCCCAGCAAAATAGGAATTTAAAAAATTTAGGAAGTCTTCCCCTCCTGGTGATTTCTCAGCCTTGTTGGCAGCTGGACTTCAACTCCCAGAATTCCCCAGCATGGGAATCTTAAACTATTCTGGCTGGGGAATTCTGGGAGTTGAAGTCCACCCATCTTAAAGCCTGCTGGCTGGGGAATTCTGGGAGTTTATTTATTTATTTATTTTTATTTATTTATTTTAGGTTTTATATACCGCCCTTCTCCCGAAGGACTCAGGGCGGTGAACAGCCAACTAAAATACATGTAGACAAATATAAATAGTTAAAAAAGAATTAAACCCTAGGCTGTCCCTATAAAAATCTAAAAACCCCAATTAAAATAAATTAAAACTTTGTACACCCATCCCAACTAATCTAAAAACCCCATTTAAAATCCCATTTGAGTCAGCTCAGGCCGGCCTGCTCGAAGAGCCAGGTCTTCAGGTCACGTCTGAAGGCCCTCAGGTCACTGGTCGTTCGTAATCCAGGGGGCATCCCATTCCAAAGGGCGGGTGCCCCCACAGAGAAGGCCCTATTCCTCGGGGTCACCAGACGACACATAGAAGGCGTCGGGACCCGGAGGAGACCCTCTCTGTGGGAGCGCACCGGTCGGTGGGAGACTACTGGCAGAATGCGGTCTTGTAAGTATCCTGGTCCGATGCCATGGAGCGCTTTAAAGACCAAAACCAGTACTTTAAAGCGAACCCGGAAGGCCACTGGCAACCAATGCAGCTCGCGCAGGAGGGGCGTCACGTGGGAGTATCTCGACGCCCCCATAACCACCCGCGCGGCTGCTTTCTGTACCAGTTGAAGCCTCCGAGTGCTCCCCGCAGGGAGCCCCATGTAGAGGGCATTACAGTAGTCCAGACGGGAGGTGACCAGGGCATGAGTGACTGTGCGTAAGGCGTCCCGATCAAGAAAGGGCCGCATCTGGCGTATCAGGCGAACCTGATAAAAAGAGTTGAAGTCCACCCATCTTAAAGCATGCTGGCTGGGGAATTCTGGGAGTTGAAGTCCACCCATGTTAAAGCATGCTGACTGAGGAATTCTGGGAGTTGAAGTCCACCCATCTTAAAGCCTGCTGGCTGGGGAATTCTGGGAGTTGAAGTCCACCCATCTTTAAAGCATGCTGGCTGGGGAATTCTGGGAGTTGGAGTCCATCTTGAAGTTGCTAAGGGTGGAGAAACACTGGCTTAGCACGTTATACACCAAGGGTCTTCAAACTTGACAAATTTAAGACTTGTGGACTTCAACTCCCAGAATTCCCGAGCTAACATGAGTGGAGGAGGAATTCTGGGAGTTGAAATCCACCAGTCTTAAAGCTGTCAAGTTTTGAAGACCCCTGTTATACACAATTATAACGTACTGTCGCACTCAATATATTACGGTAGACAAACCACAGCTCAGAAAAAAACCCAGCTATTCTAAATATGCACGTTGGCAGCATCCCCACACGATGCCAGGCCATTATCTTCATCAGTTTCTTGAATAAGCCGGGATGGTCTCCATCTCCCCCCCCCCCCTCCTCTCCCCCCATTGCGCAAAAACCAACAACAGATTTTTCAATGAAACCCCAAACCGGCCACGTTATAGTTCAATATTCCATCTAAAGGAGAAAAGAAAACGAAGTGGAATTCTGAGATTGATGGGGCCTGAATGAAGCCAGACTGAATTCAATCTGAATTAAGCGAAAGGGGCTATTTTTTTAATTTAAAAAAAAAAATTCACTTTTTTCTCTCTCTGTTTACAGGCCCTTGTCAAATATTTAAATGACCGCGGAATCCTCCTCTTCCTCACCTCGTCCGTCTTGGCGAACGAGAAAGGTAAGAAGGGAAACGGAGACCTGTGTGGCACAGTCGAATCCAGGTGAGTCCTCCGTGGAAGATTCAGGTGCAAAATGAAAAACGTGGCTCCTTGTTCTCTCTTTTTTTCAGACGCCGAAGCGAACGACTTGGGCTCCCTCCTAGCTTTATTTTTATTTCCATCCCAAGGGCTCAAACATTTAACAGGTAAACATTTGTTTTTGCAAACGCTGGGAATCCCTTCATCCCCCGTCGTCATTTTTGTCGTCTTCTTATATTTACATATTTATTTATCCACTGGAATTTTATTCCACTTTCATTATTGTTTTTATAAATAAGTCAAGATGGCGAACATGCGCTAATAATCCCTTTTTCCTCCTGTTCTCCCGGCAACAACAACAACCCTGTGAGGTGGGCTGAGCTGAGAGAGTGATTGGCTCAAAGTCACCCAGCCGGCTTTCATGCCTAAGGCGGAACTAGAAATTCCCAGGCTCCTGGTGATTGGTCCAAAGTCACCCAACCAGGTTTCGTGCCTAAGGCAGGACTAGAACTCCCAGTCTCCTGGTGGTTGGTTCAAAGTCACCCAGATTGCTTTCATCACTAAGGCAGGACTAGAACTCCCAGTTTCCTGGTGATTGGCTGAAAGTCACCCAGCCGGCTTTCGTGCCTAAGGCGGGACTAGAACTCCCAGTCTCCTAGTGATTGGTCCAAAGGCACCCAGCCGGCTTTCGTGCCTAAGGCGGGATTAGAACTCCCAGTCTCCTAGTGATTGATCCAAAGGCACCCAGCCGGCTTTCGTGCCTAAGGCGGGACTAGAACTCCCAGTCTCCTAGTGATTGGTCCAAAGGCACCCAGCCGGCTTTCGTGCCTAAGGCGGGACTAGAACTCCCAGTCTCCTAGTGATTGGTCCAAAGGCACCCAGCCGGCTTTCGTGCCTAAGGCGGGACTAGAACTCCCAGTCTCCTGGTGATTGGTCCAAAGTCACCAAACCAGCTTTCGTGCCTAAGGCGGAACTAGAAACTCTCAGTCTCCTGGTGATTGGTCCAAAGTCACCCAACCAGCTTTCATGCCTAAGGCAGGACTAGAACTCCCAGTTTCCTGGTGATTGGCTCAAAGTCACCCAGCTGGCTTTCGTGCCTAAGGTGGGACTAGAACTCCCAGTCTCCTAGTGATTGGTCCAAAGTCACCCAGCCGGCTTTCGTGCCTAAGGCGGGACTAGAACTCCCAGTCTCCTGGTGATTGGTCCAAAGTCATCCAGCCAGCTTTCATACCTAAGGCGGGATTCCTGGTGATTGGTCCAAAGTCACCCAGCCGGCTTTCATGCCTAAGGCGGGACTAGAACTCCCAGTCTCCTGGTGATTGGTCTAAAGTCATCCAGCCGGCTTTCATACCTAAGGCGGGACTAGAACTCCCCATCTCCTGGTGATTGGTCCAAAGTTACCCAGCCGGCTTTCGTGCCTAAGGAGGGACTAGAACTCCCAGTCTCCTAGTGATTGGTCCAAAGGCACCCAGATTGCTTTCATCACTAAGGCCGGACTAGAACTCACTGTCTCCTGGTGATTGGCCCAATCAATTCACAAGCTATCTATTTCACCGATAAAACAACTCTGCATGGCTTACAAAACCATAAGCGCTTGTTTGGTTTATTATTTGGGGGCATGACTGAAGTCAGTTACAAACAGCTTTTCTTTCTTCCCCATTAGCCACGGATTGGAAACATGAAGAGGGGAGGAGCGAGGTCCCCCAGCAGCTGCCCCTGATCCTTCCCCTCCTTCACCAGGCGTTGGCCGGAGCCGCGAAAAATCCGAATCCCAAGCAATCCCCTTCTAGCGCTTTGGTCAAACTGCACATGGAGGAATTAGCAAACCTCGACCGGAGTGCAGCGCCCAACTGCGATAACGCGGCCGGCCCACCCTCGACTCCCAAACTTCCTTCCGAGACCCTTAAGGGGGACCCCGCGGACGATACGCGCTCCCCGTCCTCGTTTTCCGACTTGGCCTTTTATCTCTCGGATCCCGAAAGTTACACTCTGGAGGTCTCTTCCACCACGGCCTCTTTGAAAGGCCGCTCTCGGGTGTCCGACGGGGGCGCGGGTTTAAATTCGGACCCGTCGCCCTCGGAGGGACCGGGCCAAACTGTTGGAACGGGTAAGGAGGCTTCCTTCGACGGACGCGGCCCGAGTCGAACCGCCGCCGCGTCGAAAAGCAGCCCGACCGGAGAGCGATCCTTGCAATGGACAAAAAGGAAATCCAGCCGGATTCTCGGGGCCACTTCGAAGAAGAAATGGTCGCCGCTGAAGATGTACTGCCTCTTGGAGAGCGGCAAGAAGAAGGGGAAGGGGAAGGAGAAAAGGAAGAAGAAGAAGAAGAAGAGGAAGAAATTGCCCAAGGAAGCGATGACCCTCAACAGCCCTTTGGCTAATGATCCCGGATCCCCACCCGATCCTAAAAAGCCTACCCTCAAATTAAAAAATATCCAGAATCCACTGAGAAGGAAGAGGGGTGAGTGTTGCTTCAAATAAGCCTCAAAATGATCCTGACGGGTTAATTTTTTATCCCAGAAAAAACCATAATTTCGGCAGGTTATCATCATTATCTTTTAACGACCCCGTAATCCCTTGTGGATTTTTAATGGCCAGATGCCTTTCCTGTCACCCAGGCGGAGTTTTGTTCAGAAGATCTATTCTCAGTGTGGAAAGTGGTGGGATTCAAAAATTTTTTTTACTACCGGTTCGGTGGATGTGGCTTGGTGGATGTGGCTTGGGTATGGCAGGGGAAGGTTACTGCAAAATCCCCATTCCCTCCTCACCCCACTAACCTGCTTTCCAGCTCCATTCTCCTGTGCAGGGCAACCAAAAAAGACCCAGCCGATCAGCTGGGACTCAATGGGAGGCAGAGAAGAGATGGGGTTGGTGGGGCCAGTCAGAGGCGGGGTTTGCCAGTTCTGCGAACGACTCAAAATTTCTGCTACTGGTTCTCCAGAACTGGTCAGAGTTACATGTAGTCAGAGTTACACACAACAGAATGTGCCCGGAGAGAGAAATATCTGCCTAGAATCGAATTCACAGCCTCCTGATTGTGAGGCGAGAGCACCACCTCTAGGCCACCGCACCACACCATAATTTCGGCTGATTGTGAAGCTATTATTTTACAGGTAATCCTCGACTTACAACCGGCCACGTAGTGTCCAAAATACGCTGAAAAAAAGCGACTGATGTCTGGTTTTTCACACTTAACGACCGCTGCAGCGTTCCTTATGGTCACGTGATCAAAATTCAGGCGCTTAGCAACTGCCATGTACTTATGACGGTTGCAGTATCCCGGGGTCATGTGATCTGCTTTTGCGACCTTCGGAGTAGCAAAGTCCATGAGGGGAGCCAGGTTGGCTTGACAACCGTGTGACTTAACGTAACATCCGGAGGGATTCGCTTCACAACTGCGGAAAGGGCGGTCGTAAAATTGGGTGGGGGGGAGAACTCACTTTATTCTCTTGCTCAGCGTTGGGAATTTTGGGCTCAATTGTGGTCATAAGGCGAGGACTACCTGTATTCATTTATATCCTGCCTTTATAATGCTTTACAAATTTGATATTCTTGTTGTGGCCTGTCGGCTGCCAGCTCCTCCAGCAGCCAAATCAGAGGAGGAGGAGGAGGAAGAGGCGTGGGAGTCAGGGTCAGCATCCGGGCAACCTGGGAGCTCCGAGAGAGAAGAGACGGAGCCTGAACCGTCAGCCCTCAGATGGAGAGTCAACAGCTCCCAGGTCTGGAGGTGGCTGATGAGGAAGAGGAGGAACAGCCGAGCCCAGTGCCTAACGCGCGAATGTGCAGAAGGCAGAGGAGAGGAGAGCAGTGGAAATCTATGGGCCGGTCTTTGGGATGGAAGAGCCAGGTCTGGAGGTGGCTGATGAGGAAGGGGAGGAACAGCTGGGTCCAGTGTCTGACGCACGGATGTGCAGGAGGCAGAGAGGAGAGGAGAGCAATGGAAATCTATGGGCCGGTCCTTGGGACAAAAGAGCCAGGTCTGGAGGTGGCTGATGAGGAAGAGGAGGAACAGCTGGGTCCAGTGCCTGATGCATAGATGCTCAGAAGGCAGAGGGGAGGAGAGCAGTGGAAATCTATGGGCCAGTCCTTGGGATGGAAGAGCCAGGTCTGGAGGTGGCTGATGAGGAAGGGGAGGAACAGCTGGGTCCAGTGCCTGACGCACGGATGTGCAAAAGGCAGAGAGGAGAGGAGAGCAGTGGAAATCTATGGGCCAGTCCTTGGGATGGAAGAGCCAGGTCTGGAGGTGGCTGATGAGGAAGGGGAGGAACAGCTGGGTCCAGTGCCTGATGCATAGATGCTCAGAAGGCAGAGGAGAGGAGAGCAGTGGAAATCTATGGGTCGGTCCTTGGGATGGAAGAGCCAGGTCTGGAGGTGGCTGATGTGGAAGGGGAGGAACAGCTGGGTCCAGTGCCTGACACACGGACGTGCAGAAGGCAGAGAGGAGAGGAGAGCAGTGGAAATCTATGGGCCGGTCCTTGGGATGGAAGAACCACCACTGCTAGTGAAGCTCCACTCTAGTTCTGGGGATAAAAGGCAGGGGGAAGAGATGAATAGGGGTGGCAGACAACTATTTATCTTCCGGATGGATGGACTCGTCAGCCTACGAGAGAAACTTTTTGCCGCTCCTAATAAAGGAATCTTTGAGTTAATTTCAGAGGGTTTGTCGAGTTTGGGGAGCTGGCTCAGAACAATTCTGTTTAAACTTCAGGCTTTCCTTTTCCTGTCCCCCAAACCTTTTATGGAACCAGCCCCTCCCCCATTTCAACCCGATGCCCCCAATCGGCTGTATATTTTGGGGTCAAATTGAGACAGAGAAACCCTCAATACGGTACGGTAGACTCTGGAGTCACAAAACATCGTCGGCTGGGTGGTTTTCGGTTAACCTTCCTGTGGTTTAGAGTGTGTTGTGTGACATCCGACCGACCGGGATGTTACTGGAAAGCCGTGAGGCAGTTTGGCACCGTGAGGCGGTGTGAATAGTGGGGTTAACTCAGGCAGGGGTGTTAGTTTGTGGGTTGTGGGTTGTTTGTCTCCATCCATTGAATGCAAAAGAAAAAAAAAACTAGAAGTGCAATTCTGAAGAAAATGAAAAATAAGAGAGAAGCGGAAGAAGTGGGATATATATTCACAGTCCTATATGTATCTATATCCATATTTATATACCTATGTCTGTAGCTATCTATAGCTACTTATATTTATATCCATATCATCCATCCATCCATCCATCCATCCATCCATCCATCCATCCATCCATCCATCTATCTATCTATCTATCTATCTATCTATCCATCTATCCATGTCTCCTATCTATCCATCCATCCATCCATATATCTATATCCATCCATCTATCTGTCATCTATATCGTCATCTACACTTATCATCTCTCTCTCTCTCTCTCCATATCTCTATCTTCTGTCTGTCTGTCTGTCTGTCTGTCTGTCTGTCTGTCTG
>CM042848.1:81250944-81335944 GCA_023653725.1 Bungarus multicinctus | reverse complement strand
CCTAATTGCAGTCCCTAAATGAGGACTACCTATAAATCCATTGTGCTGGGCAAATGAGTAGGTCAGTCAAAGTGGCTTGGGCAGCTGAATTTGAGAGAGAGCTGAATTTTTAATGCTTCCTGGGATGCCACCGCCTGAAACCATTGCTACTCCCCGGGTTTCACTTAGCGACGGCTTCACTTAAGGACCACACTGCCAGCCCTAATTGTGGTCTGCCTTTCATCCTTTGCGCTGTGCCATCACCAGAAAGCCAAGGTGCACACTGGGCTTCATTTAGCAATTGCTTCACTTAAGGACCACGTTGTCCTGTCCCAAATCGTCGCTAAACGAGGACAGCTTATAATTCCTTTAGCGCCACAGAAACCATCGTTACTCACCGTTCTTCCGCCCTCTGCCAGGGGCCGAAGTTTTGTCCGCAGAATTCATTCAAGGACCGAGGAGCGTGTCGCTTGAGGGAGCCACGGGGTCTTCGGCAGGCCTTGCCACGGAGGAAAAGAAACCCCGGCTGAACGTGGCGGTGAAAGTGAAGAACGTGGACAAAATGGACGCCTACGAACCAAGTAAGATGGCGGCGATTCAAATACGGAAACCCTAGCCGGGGGGGGGGGGGGAAATAATAATAATTTTGCTTCCTCGTCCTCCATACCTTCTCCTGTTTTTTTTTTTTTTTTAAAGGTGGGGCAGGGATGAGAAGCTGGTACAGGTGGTTCCTCACTTAACAACCATTCGTTTAGTGACTGTTTGAGGTTAGCACTAAAAAAATAGGATTTTACAAATGGTCTTCGCATTTTGGCACAGCGGGCCCTTGGCGACGGGTTCAGATAATAAATAATAATAATAATAATAATAATAATAATAATAATAATAATAATAATAAAAAATATTTATTTATTTATTTACCGCTCCTCTCCCGAAGGACTCGGAGCGGTGCACAGCCATACAATTAAAACAATAAATATGTGAAAAGTTAAAACTAAATTAAACTAAGGCCCTGGCTATAATCAATTAAAACCCCTCCCTAAAACTCTAAAATTTAATATAACAATTAAAACACCCAAATCTAAAATCAGCCCAAGCCGGCCTGGTCAAAGAGCCAGGTTTTCAAGGCACGCCTGAAGGTCCCCAGGTCCGTGGCTATAACAGATAATCGGAGTTGGAAGGGACCTTGTAGGTCATCTAGTCCAACCCCCCGCCCAAGCGGGAGACCCTACACCATTTCTGACAGAGGGCAGTCCAATTTCAGATTTATGAGGGTTGCATTGCCCTGGGATCGCCATTTGTAGCCTTCCCAGCCAGCTTCCAACAGGGCAAAGTCAAAGGGGGAGGGAAGCTGTTCACTTAACGACTGCCTGATTCGCTTAACGAACGAGCAGGAAAAGTTAGGGATCTAACTGTAGAAGCACGGCATCATTTATATGAAAAAAATAAAATAAAACCTCACTGAGTGGAAGATACGAATGCGAATCCTATTCAGGATCATCCATTGCTGATGTAGTTTAAAGCTTGGCACCTTTTGAGAGGGGTCATTTGTCCATTTATTTTACCCATTTTAATCACACTTGGCCAATAAAGAATTCTAATTGTAATTGTAATAACTCTAATCCTAATAATTCTAATTCAGTTCCAATTCTAATTCAATTCTAATTCTAATACAACTCTAATAATTCTAACACACCTCCAATTCTAATTCAATTCTAAATCTAATTCAATTCTAATTTTAATTTAATTCTAATTCTAGTAACTCTAATTCTAATCATTCTAATTCAACTCCAATTCTAATTTAATTCTAATTGTCATTCAATTCTACTTCTAATACAACACTAATTCTTCCTGTTAATCTGTTAATACAACTCTAATTCTAATCATTCTAATTCAACTCCAATTCCAATTCTAATTTAATTCCAATTCCAGTAATTCTAATAATTCTAACTCCAATTCTAATTCAATTCTTTCTCATTTTATTCTAATTCAAATACAACTCTAATTCTTTCTGTTAATCTGTTAACACAACTCTAATTCTAAACATTCTAATTCAACTCCAATTCTAATTCAATTCTAATTCTAATTTAATTCTAATTCCAATCATTGTAATTCTAATAATGCTAATTCAACTCCAATTCTAATTCAGTTTTAATTCTAATTTAATTCCAATTCAAATGCAACTCTAATTCTTTCTGTTAATGCAACTCTAATTCTAATAATTCTAATTCAACTCCAATTCTAATTCAATTCAATTCTAGTTCTAATTTAATTCTAATTCTAGTAATTCTAATTCTAATAATTCTAATTCGACTCCAATTCTAATTCAATTCTAATTCAACTCTAATTATAATTCAATTATAATTCTAATACAATTCTAATTCTAATAATTCTAACTCTAATACAACTCAATTCTAATTCTAACTAAATTCTAATTCTAATACAATTCTAATTCTAATAATTCTATCCATCCCTGCCTCCTTGTTTTTGCTGTTCGGGGCATTGCATGCAGCCGTTTTCCACCTTCCTAGATTTATCCACGCGGAGTAGATTCAGCTGAACGAACCCACCCAGAATTATCTTGGATGCTCGTGATCAATTTAAAACCAAGTCACCATCGGAGACAAACCTACTTGCTCCATCCCTAATATTTTTTTGTCTTTCCTTGCACAGCTCCAAGGAAAAACCTCCACATCATTTCTTCGGAAAAGCAATGGACCGAGGCTGCCTCCGTAGAAAAGGACACGGCTGCCCTGGATGCCTACCGGATGCCCACCGGAGGGGAAGAGTGTGATTCCCACGCATTGAACTTGTTGGCTGATTTAGCACTGAGTTCCTGTAACTCTCCTTTGGACGGGAACAGTCGAAGAGATTTCGGGCGTTTCCGTCTGTCCCGGGAACATCGTCTCCCCCGTGGGAAATTTTTGCACAAATCGTTGGATCACGAATATCACAGGGCCACCAAGAAACGGAAAGGCGCTTTCCTGCCAGGACAGATGTCCCGATCGTCCCTTTGGCCCGCCAAAGAAACCGGCCGGGATAAGGACTGGCCTTCGAACACGAAGGACCGAAGCGCCCTCAATCCCGCCAAAAGGAAAAAGGTGACCAGCCCCGTCAAAACACTTCCAGCACTTCTGAACGAGACCGGGGATCTGTCGGACTCGAGCGTCATGATTTCTTTAGAGCACTCGTACGCCTCTCCCATCTCCGAGACTTCTAAACAGGGGACGCCGCATTCTCCAAACTCGAGGAACGGGGTGAATCAGGATAAGCCGGGTCCGCTGGTTGGGAAAGTGCTTCCTTTCCAGCACCAGGAGAATTTGGGCAAACCGGTTTCGAACCATTTACCGCCCGCTCGCTCCACTGTCCTGGCCACCCGGCTGAGGGAGGACTTCTCCACCAGTCGCCAAGTGACTTCGTGCGACAAAACAGTCCAAGTCACGTTCCAGTGGGAGGCGGAATACGTCTTCAACTTGGACAGCAAATATACGAATGATTCCTTAGAAAAAACCGTCATCCGGGCGGTACATGGGTAAGTGAGGTTCTCCTAGACGAAAGAAATACCCGGTGTGGATTGGGAGTAAATGTTGTGGTTCGCCGGCACCCTACAGAACCAGCAGAATCGGACAGTGGGGGAAGAAAGGGGACCAGGCCGGGAGTCTGGGGAGAACTCAGATGATGGTCCTGCGCCCGATGTGGAAATGGGGCCAGGACCATCTGGGATTGGGGTGCTGACTCAGGAGCCTCCGGAATCTGACAGCAGTGAGGCAGAGGAACAAAGGGAGCCTGTTCCCAGTGTGCGTGTGCACAGAGCTGCCAGGAGGCGAGAGCAGCTGAGACAACAGGGAAGACTCGGGAGTAAGGCTTAGAGGTGATTGCCCCTCCCATCAGGGATAAAGGACAGGCAAAGGTGAAGAAACCTTTGCAGGAAGCAAAGTCGTTCGCTCTATTTGGATTCAACCTTGAAGTTCTGTGTGGACTTTGTACTTCGGTTGGGTTTTTTCTTTTTCAGTTAATTTAACACTTCAGTTGTTGGCAGCCATTCAAAGGAGGGAAAGGTGGGTGCTTATCTCCAGGGACTGTTTGGGACTCATTATGGGATGGGAATTAATATAATTCCCAGCATTGAAGTAAAACAAGAGTTGTTTTAACTAGGCGTGTGCTTAAATACGGTCTCAGGAAGCCTTGGTCAGAACAGTAAGACAAGTTTTTTTGCGGTGTGTGTGTGTGTGGATTCAAAATCATGTCTTTCTAGTTGTTTTCCGAAATCAATTTGGGAGCTGAACTGATGGATCTGAACTCTGGTTTGATCGTTTAGCGAAAACTTTGATCCAGCAAACACTTCCAGCTGTAAAGACGACAATTCTTCGTTGGGATTGTTAGAAAAAGGATCACCTTTGCCACAAATAGTCCTTGACTTATAACAGTTCGTTTAGTGACCGTTCGAAGTTACAACGGTGTTGAAAAAAAGAGACTTATGGCCATTTTTCACACCTAACAACTATTGCGGCCTTCCCGTGGTCAGGTGATCAAAATTCAGTCACCTGGCAACTGACTCATATTTATGACTGCCACAGTGTCCGGGGGGTCACATGATTCCCCTCTTTTGTGACCTTTGGACAAACCAGGTTAACAGGGGAAGCTAGATTCACTTAAGAATTGGGTTTCTAATTTCACAACTGAAGCGATTTATTAACACCTGTGGCCAGAAAGGTCGTAAAATGGGGCGAAACTCACGTGACAACTGCCTTGCTTAGCAACGGAAATTTGGAGCTCAATTGTGGTTATAAGTCGAGGAGTTCTATGGGCGGAAAGCGGGAGATCTCAACGGACATTATTGCTGGTCGAAAATAAATCCATTTTTTGGGCAGACTCTGTCAAGGGTTTTGCTGAAGTGAAGATCTACTACGTCTGCAGCATTCCCTCGGTCTACTAAGCTAGTAGTTGAGTTGAAAGTCATAAGTTGAGTTTACTACAGGGGTGTCAAACTCAATTTCATTAAGCTGTGGTTGTCCTTGGGGCACCGGGCAGGCATGGCCGACTGGGTGGGTGTGGCCAACTGGGTGGGCGTGGCCAGCTTGATGCCACTCACTGGGTGTGGTTGACTGGGTGGGCGTGGCCAGCTTGACTCCACTCTCCAAACTGCTGGCATGTTTCCTCTTCTCATTGGATAGACCGGGCTGAAGCGACGTAGGCCAGACCCTTAACATTTTCCAAGATGGCCACGGGGGCCAGATGTGGCCTGTGGACCTTGTGTTTGACACCCCTGATGTAGTTGTCAGCTTTGGAAGCCATATTAACACCCGACGCTTCCACACTGCTACATTTTTGAGCCTGGGAAAATGGGAGGGGGGGAATTTCTTGGAGTGTATGTGGTTAGACATAATAGCATTCTTTTTCTAAGCCAAGGTCATGTTATTTCTGCACCTGGGTGAAGAGAAGTCTCAAGTTGGGACGGAGGGTGATTGGAGCATGTGACGCAATGATGGGTGTAGGGGGTGGAATCGTAGTTTTATTTATTGCAAAGGAAACCCAGAACTTTCAGATTCGGGATTTCCCAGATGTGCCAGTTTACTCTCCAAATAAAACAGAACTTTTGAGAGGATGTCTGTCCCGGAGTTATTTGTTGGAGTGGAGATTTTCTGGAATGTTAACACTAGTACAAACTGAATAGCAGAATAACAGAGTTGGAAGGGACCTTGGAGGTCTTCTAATCCAGCCCCCTGCTCAAGCAGGTGATCCCATACCCAGTGGTGGCTACTGTGCCAAAAATTGTGCGCGCGCTCGCTCATGTGCCAATACCCAGAAGGCAATGCGCGCGGACTCCCGTGCCCCCTGCACATGCACGCGTGATCCCCCTGCTGCCCCTTTACCCACACTGTGCATGCGCGCTCCTCCCACCTGATTTCGGGGCCTATTTCGGTCTCTCAGAAGCTTGAGGGAAGCCTCTGCAGGCTTTGGAGGCCGAAAAATGGGCCCGTTTCAATCACTTTTGTTATTTCCAGAAATACAGGAAGTGACATAATGGGCCTGTTTTTCGGCTTCCAAAGTCTGCAGAGGCTTCCCTTGAGTCTGTGGGAGGCCCAAAAAGGCCCGAAAATCAGCTGAGAGACACGCGCATGCACAGTGAGGTAAGTTTACCTGGGGCTCGCGTGCCCGCACAGATGGCTCTGCGTGCTACCTATGGCACGTGTGTCCATAGGTTCACCATCACGGTTATACCCCTTCAGACAAATGGTTGTCCAGTGTCTTCTTAAAAGCCTCCAGTGTTGGAGCACCCACAACTTCTGGGGTCAAGTCGTTCCACTGGTTGATTGTTCTCATTGTTGAGAAATCCTTCCTTAGTCCAGGTTGCTTCTCTCCTTGGTTAGTTTCCATCCGTTGTTTCTTGCCGTGACTTCTGGTGCTTTGGAAAATAATTTGAGCCTCCCCCTCTTCTTTGGGGGCAGCCCCTCAAGTATTGAAATGCTGTTATCATGTCACAGGTTGCAGGTTGCTTCTCTCCTCGATCTCGTTTCCAACTCTCGTGGGCTCCAGTTGAATAGAATAGAGAAGGAAAGAAAAGAATGGCATGGAATGAAATAGAATAGAATAGAATAGAATAGAATAGAATAGAATTCTTATTGGCCAAGTGTGATTGGACACACAAGGAATTTGTCTTGGTGTAAATACTCTCAGTATACATAAAGAAGCAACATTCGTTAAGATCAAGAATCATAATGTAGAACACTTAATGATAGTCATAGGGTACAATCAACATCAAATCATACTAGGAAACAGAGGATACAAGCAATAAAGTTACAGTCACAAGTGGGAGGGGATGGGTGATAAGGAGTGATGAGAAAATTAACAGTAGTAGTAGTGTACACTTTGTAAATAGTTGAACAGTGTTGAGGGAATTATTTGTTTAGCAGAGTGATGGCTTTCGGGAAAAAAACTGTTCTTGTGTCTAGTTGTTCTGGTGTGCAGTGCTCTATAGCGTCGTTTTGAGGGAAGGAGTTGAAACAGTTTATGTCCGGGATGTGAGGGGTCTGTAAGTATTTTCCCAGCCCTCTTTTTGACTCGTGCAGTATACAGGTCCTCCATTGAAGGCAGGTGGGTAACCATTGTTGTTTCTGTAGTCCTAATTCCTCTCTGGAGTCTGTGTCTGTCCTGTTGGGTTGCAGAACCAAACCAGACAGTTATAGAGGTGCAGATGATAGACTCAATAATTCCTCTGTAGAACTGGATCAGCAGCTCCTTGGGCACTTTGAGCTTTCTGAGTTGGCGCAGAAAGAACATTCTATGTTGGGCTTGTTTGATGACGTTTTTGATGTTAGGTGTCCATTTGAGGTCATGTGATATAGTAGAACCTAGAAATTTGAAGATCTCTACTGTTGACACTGTGTTGTCTAGTATTGTAAGAAGTTGCGAAGCCAAGCGACGAGCGCGTTTCAACTCCAGACCCAATGCCCACTTTCCCTTCTCCTTTCTCCAGGCCCTGGGACGAAAGCCTCTCGGATGACATGGAAGAAATGAGGCTGATCCTCCATATGTGGATGGCGCTGTTTTATAGCAAAACGATCAAAGCGCTGACGGTACGAAACGTAGTCGAGCACAGCAACCCGGCCAAATACGTCTCCCTGAACAGCCTGGTGGACCCCTTGGAGCCCATGGACGATGGGAATGGACCTTACGCGTTGGAGAAATGCCCCGAAGCTGTCCAGATACCTGCCAAAGGAGGACAAGATGGCTCGGTTTCTCCTTCCGAGAAGATACTCCCGGGGAACGATCTGTCCTCCGCCAAATCCTTAGAGGTCGAGAGTCCTCAGACAAAGCCTGAAGAAGCCAAGGATCTGCTTGAGAAGGAAGGACTGTCTCGTCCTCCTCTAAAGTCTGTTGATGAGGTAAGGTTTTGGTGGGCCCCGTAGAGCCAACGGACGACTAAGGTGTAAAGTGCCCTCCTGGGCAAGGGATTTCCGGTTAGTACCCACGGGAGAGAAGGTGTGCAGATCGGGGTTGAATCGTGGGGTCCGTGGTGATCTCTTGAGCTTGTGTGCTTGCAGAAGTTTCGTGACCCGACTAGGCAACGTCATCGGGGCTAGGAGGATATTGGCTTTATGTAGTGGAGGAGGCAGAGGCGGAGGAGAAAAGAAGGGAGGAGGAGGAAGAAGAGAAAGGAAGGAGGAGCAGAAGAGGAGGGAGGAGGAGAAAAAAGGGAGTAAGGACAAGGAAAAAGGGAGAGGAGGGGAGAGGGAGAAGGGGAGGAGGAAGAAAAAAGGAAGGGGGAGCAGAGGAGGAGAGAGGGAGGAGGAGGAGAAAAGAGGGAGGAGGAGGAAGAAGAGGAGAAAGGAAGGGGGAGCAGAAGAGAGAGGAAGGAGGAGGAGGAGAAAAAGGGAGTAAGAGAAGGAAAAGGGGTAGAAGGAGGAAGAGGAGAAGGAGAAAAGGGGGAGAGGGAGGAAGAGGAGAAAGAAAGGGAGAGGAAGAGAAAGAAGAGAGTAAGAGGAGGAAGAGGAAAAGGGGAAAAGGGGGGAGAGAAGGAGGAGGAAGGAAGGGAGAGGAAGAGAAAGAGAGGAGGAGAAAGGAGGGGGATGAGGAAAAGAGGAGGAAGAGAAGAAGAAAGGAAGGGAGAGGAGAGGAGGAAGGAAGAGAGAGGAAGAGAAAGAAGAAAGGAGAAGGAGAAAGGAAAGGGGAGGAAGAAGGAAGGAGAAAAGAGGGAGAGGAGGCAGAGGAAAAAGGAGGGGGGGATTCCAGTCCCAATTATGGTCGTAAGTCGAGTCCTGCCTATACGTTCCTATGCTAGGATAGCTTGTTGGTTTTAAAATCCGTAGAGATTGCAAAAACCTCATTGTGTCTGTCTGCAACTCTGAAAGCTGGATTTATTTATTTATTTATTCCAGGGGGTCAATGCAGAGCCCAAAGAACAAATCTCACTTCAGCCTGTGCTTCCTGTTGAAAACCCACCTGAGGTCGACGACCATGTGATCCCTCAAACCAAGACAGACAGAAATCAAGAGACTAAGTTAGATGGAAGTTCCCAAAATGACGCTTCTCCACTTACGGGACCTCCGGAGGGTTCAAGAAACGAACAGCCCATCATCGCAAGCGTCGAAGTTGCCGTTTCGGTAGCACATCGGGAAACTGATGTGGGGTCTTCAGAAGAAGTGAAGGACAACCTCCCCGCTGGGAGTCCCAACCCAGGAACGTCGAAAGCACCAGAGTTCAAAGCAGATGTGAAGTCTCGGGAACCCACAAATCCCGGAAGCGAAGTGGGAAATCAGCCTAGACTCCGTGCGGATGAGCGAGAGGGAGAAAGCGTGGACTTGAGAACCATGGATCTCATGCTCTCCAAAAGCAGCGATACTGACCTGGAAATCCAAGATATGGATCTGGATTCAGAGGAGGAGGAAGATTCTGTGAAGAGCAGTGTGGAAGGAAAGAAAGAAACAGATGGTATGAGTGATGATGATATGTCATCCAGGCATGGTCCTCTCCCGTCTAAGGCATCATCTCCAGATGCCTTGTCTGGGCACCAGACAGAATTTCCGGGTGTCCAAGAAGCTGCAGTAGGACCATCCTCAGGTTCTGTATCTCCAAACCAAATGGAGTTGATGGATAAGGTCCCTCAGCAGGAGATCTCGCTCCATCCAGTGACAGTTGAGGAAACGATGGTGGGATCAACCTCAAGTTCTGTATCTCCAAACCCACTGGAGTTGATGGATAAGGTCCCTCAGCAGGAGATCTCGTTCCATCCAGTGACTGTTGAGGAAAAGATGGTTGGATCAACCTCAGGTTCTGTATCTCCAAACCAAATGGAGTTGATGGATAAGGTCCCTCAGCAGCAGATCTCGCTCCATCCAGTGACTGTTGAGGAAACGATGGTGGGATCAACCTCAAGTTCTGTATCTCCAAACCCACTGGAGTTGATGGATAAGATCCCCCAGCAGGAGATCTCGTTCCATCCAGTGACTGTTGAGGAAAAGATGGTTGGATCAACCTCAACTTCTGTATCTCCAAACCCACTGGAGTTGATGGATAAGGTCCCTCAGCAGCAGATCTCGTTCCATCCAATGAGTGTTGAGGAAAAGATAGTTGGATCAACCTCAAGTTCTGTATCTCCAAACCAAATGGAGTTGATGGATAAGGTCCCTCAGCAGCAGATCTCGTTACATCCAGTGACTGTTGAGGAAAAGATGGTGGGATCAACCTCAAATTCTGTATCTCCAAACCCACTGGAGTTGATGGATAAGATCCCTCAGCAGGAGATCTCTTTCCACCCAGTGACTGTTGAGGAAAAGATGGTGGGATCAACCTCAGGTTCTGTATCTCCAAACCCACTGGAGTTGATGGATAAGGTCCCTCAGCAGCAGATCTCGTTCCATCCAATGAGTGTTGAGGAAAAGATGGTTGGATCAACCTCAAGTTCTGTATCTCCAAACCCACTGGAGTTGATGGATAAGGTCCCTCAGCAGCAGATCTCGTTCCATCCAATGAGTGTTGAGGAAAAGATGGTTGGATCAACCTCAAGTTGTGTATCTCCAAACCCATTGGAGTTGATGGATAAGGTCCCTCAGCAGCAGATCTCGCTCCATCCAGTGACTGTTGAGGAAAAGATGGTTGGATCAACGTCAAGTTCTGTATCTCCAAACCCACTGGAGTTGATGGATAAGGTCCCTCAGCAGCAGATCTCGCTCCATCCAGTGACTGTTGAGGAAAAGATGGTTGGATCAACCTCAGGTTCTGTATCTCCAAACCAAATGGAGTTGATGGATAAGGTCCCTCAGCAGCAGATCTCGCTCCATCCAGTGACTGTTGAGGAAAAGATGGTTGGATCAACCTCAGGTTCTGTATCTCCAAACCCACTGGAGTTGATGGATAAGGTCCCTCAGCAGCAGATCTCGCTCCATCCAGTGACTGTTGAGGAAAAGATGGTTGGATCAACCTCAGGTTCTGTATCTCCAAACCAAATGGAGTTGATGGATAAGGTCCCTCAGCAGCAGATCTCGCTCCATCCAGTGACTGTTGAGGAAAAGATGGTTGGATCAACCTCAGGTTCTGTATCTCCAAACCCACTGGAGTTGATGGATAAGGTCCCTCAGCAGCAGATCTTTCTCCATCCAATGAGTGTTGAGGAAAAGATGGTTGGATCAACCTCAGGTTCTGTATCTCCAAACCCACTGGAGTTGATGGATAAGGTCCCTCAGCAGCAGATCTCGCTCCATCCAATGAGTGTTGAGGAAAAGATGGTTGGATCAACCTCAAGTTCTGTATCTCCAAACCAAATGGAGTTGATGGATAAGGTCCCTCAGCAGCAGATCTCATTCCATCCAATGACTGTTGAGGAAAAGATGGTGGGATCAACCTCAAGTTCTGTATCTCCAAACCAAATGGAATTGATGGTCCCTCAGCAGGAGATCTCATTCCATCCAGTGACTGTTGAGGAAAAGATGGTGGGATCAGCCACGGATCCCACATCTCCAAAACAAACTGACGCAGTGGAGAACTCGCCCAATGAAGTGATCTTAGCCGATTCAGCTTCCACTGAAGCTTCTGGAAACTTCCCAAACGATCGAGCAACATCTCCAGATGGATCCTTACAAAGTCCACAGGAGCCAGTGGAAAGTCCTAGGGTTCTTAACCAAATTGACGTGGCTGACCTTTCCTCAGTTTCCCAGGAAGGCAGTGGGATCCGTTTGCCCTGTCTACCTTCATGGCAGGCTAGTCCAGTCCATCAACGAACTTCTGATGAAGAACCACCAAGGATCCAGGAAGACCGTCCCGAGAACCCCCTGTATTGCATCTTTGAAAATCAGTTGGGTTTGATTGAAGATATTTCTCAGGACAGTACAGACTTGGCTGGTCCAGCTGTGTTGCACCTTTGTGAACCAAACGACAACTCGTGCGTGAACTCAGTACCAAACAGTATATCAACTCAGCAGGAACTGGTGGAAAACCAAGATAGCTCTGTTGTGTTCGCTCAACGTCTTCCCCTCGCCAAAGAAATGGATCTGGTTGAAAGTCCTGAAGGAGACCATCCAGCTACTCCTCTCCATCAGGAAACTTCTAATGAAGCTGCAACATTGCAGGACGCTTTGAATGCCAATCTGGATTTGCTTGAGGATTCTTCCATTCCCCAAGAAAAGGACGTCATTCACCCAACAGACGATGTTTTGAGGCGAGTTAATGAAAGTCTTACAGAGTCCGATTTAGGAACTCAAGAGGAACAGACAATTGGTCAGGGAGAAAAGATCCCGATGGTTTCCCAGCCCACAAAATACCCGAGCTTGGAGTCGCACGATACGGAATCTGAGATGTCCTTCAAGAGTGAAATGTGTTTGGAACAAGAGAATATCAGAGACTCTTTTGCAAGAGAAGAAGAAGCGGCCCTCGATGACAGCGTTGAAAAACCAACCGTTACCACAACCGCTGTAGCTGAAGACGTCCACATTTTGATGAACGAATTGGTGGATACGGTATGTGCCATAGTAGCTCCGAGTGAAGAAATGAGGGCTCCAAAGAGCTTAGATTGGATTGATTCAGCCATGCTGGAGTGTGTGACACCTCCCATGAGTGATGATGAAGGTTGCCCAACTGACCAGCATTCCCCTGCGGAAGTGAAATGGGCTGAGGAGTGTTTAGAAGAGACTTCCAGCTTTGGTGACCAAGAAGAAGACTTACAAGCCAGGGTAGAAGGACGAGGAGATTTGTGTTCCTCATCAAATGAGAACACAATGTCCGATCCAGGAGATGTTTCTGAAAAAGTAGAACTTCAAGGAAATGATGCTACCTCAGCTGCCACGGGGATCATCTCAAGTTGTGGCACAAGTCAAGCAGAGCTGGACACAACCAGCCCCAAAAGCACATGTTCATGGCTCGAAACCACTGAGTCACCAGATGACTACAGTGCAACGGTGGATGACTACAATGTGTCCACTTTGGAGAAAGTTGGGCAGACAGAGGCTAGTCCAGAAGAATATGTTAGCGACAGGGAAGACTGTTCTAGAGGAGAAGGTGTGGGGAACTCATCCTTCATCCCAGCAAAATATCAGGAGGACTCTTCGGCAGAAGAACCTGGTCCTTTGGTTGACCAAGATTCAAACAAAGCTCCAGAGGATCATGAAGAAGAGGTCCAAGAAGAAGCAAAGGGGCGTCTGGAGAGTCTGGAAGACCCACTACCTGATGAAAGGACAGAGAGGCCCACCAGTTCTTCAGGCACGGACACAGACTTGGAAGATGAATCTCTGGCAGTGGACAGTGGCCAAGATCCCTGCGTAGATTGGTACCGCACGAGAAAATTTGAGAGTTTGTATCGACCAAGGTTCAAGGCCTCCCCAAGGATTGAATCCGAGTTAACTCGTAGTTCAACTGCTAGGAACGAGGTTTGTAAAGATGAGGATTGGGTATCCTCAGAAGCTAGCCAGAAGGCGTCAGATGCCATATCCAAGAAACACAACGTTCCTTTCGGTTTCAAAAAAGATGTCTCAATATCGCTGTCTCATGACATGGACCGTAAGCCCAAGCCCTTCAAGGATTATATCAATTTCTCCGTCACCAAAAAGCATAAGGAGAAAACCAGGACTTTCCATGCGTTCTCCAAAGAGCACAACCCTTTCTCCAGGGATTTGGGATCGATCAACTCCTGGAGCAGGAATTGGGGTTTTCTGAGTGACCCGGTTCAGAACATTTTAGATGTGGAATCCCTGCAGTTCCACTGCAGGATCCAGGCGCTCCTGAAGAGATCACAACGTTCTACCTCCCGTGTTCTTCCCACCAAGATGGTTCCACCTCAAAGGATAGCAGAAGGGTTGCCGCCCCACGAGAAAATGGTCTCGGAAGGGACAATTGCTAGGTTTCCCACTAGGAGCAAAAGTCCACTACTGGTCACTGTTGTCAACCCAAGTCCGAGAACTGGGGGCCGATACCATGATATCCATGGCCCGTTTCCGGCCAGCCCAGATCCCTTTGTCCCATCCGCTGCGCCGAGGAGTCAAGGCGGACTCGGTCCAAAGTATCCCTTCCCTTCTTCGCATCTCCAGAAACTAACCTACCATAAGCTGAACAGTTTTTCCCGGGATATCTCGTCCGTTCTCGAAGAATTTGCCGAATTCAGCAGGACGATGAGTTTGGAGAGAGCGCGGACATGCAACCCGGAGAGAAACCCCACTGCTACCTCAGGAAAGGCGGGCGAGATACGATACCCACCTCGACCTCCCACGCCGCTCGTCTACGAGGACCTTCTCGCCGACCTGCGCAATACCCTACATTTCCAGCTGAAAACCGTGGCCCACGAAGCTTGCCGAAAACCCTTCTCATTCTACTTGATGGAAACAGAGGACGACCCGTTTTTCGGGAGAGTAAAGGTAGGATTTGGGGGGGGGGTGATGGGGGTCTCGGGGTCCCTGGGAGGAAGAGGGCCACTTCAGAATGGTTGTACGTGGTTGAAAGGTTGAACCAAGGTTACTCTGGTTTGTTGTCATCTAGGATTTCTCAAACATGGCCTTTGAAGATGGGTGGACTACAACTCCCAGAATTCATTAGCCAGCATTTGTGAATCCCAACTCTCAGAATTTCAAGCTAGCATGAATGGACTTCAGCTCCCAGAATTCCCTAGCCAACATGCTTTAAGATGGGCAGGCTTCAACTCCCAGAATTCCCCAGTCAGCAGGCTGGAGAATTCTGGGACTTGAAGTTCACCCATCTCAAAGCATGTTGGGTGGGGAATTCTGGGAATTGAAATCCTCACATCTTGAAAGTATCCTGGTTGGGGAATTCTGGGAATTGAAGTCCACCCATCCTAAAGTTGCCATGGTATAGAAACACTGCCGTAAAACTATCATTTCCAAACAGGAAGTCAATGCCTCTGTTGTTTGTCTTCTTCCTCTGCCTTTCCCCCCTTAAGCAGCATCAAAAGACACTTGGGTTCTTGGGATATGCGTAACATGCTCTGGTTTTTTTTAAAATATATATACAAGAAGAAAAACTAAACAGAAAAAGGAGGGAAAAAAAGCAGGTGAATACACAAGGGATTTACAAATATCACAAAAGTTGTACTTCAGTCAATGATAAGGCAGGACTAGAACTCACCCTCTCCTGGTGATTGGTCCAAAGTCACCCAGCTGGTTTTCATGCCTAAGGCGGGACTAGAACTCACCGTCTCCTGGTGATTGGCCCAAAATCCCTCAACCGGCTTTCATGCCTAAGGTGCAACTAGAACTCACCGTCTCCTGGTGATTGGCCCAAAGTCACCCAGCTGGTTTTCATGCCTAAGGTGGGACTAGAACTCACCGTCTCCTGGTGATTGGCCCAAAGTCCTCCAACCGGCTTTCATGCCTAAGGTGCAACTAGAACTCACCGTCTCCTGGTGATTGGCCCAAAGTCACCCAGCTGGTTTTCATGCCTAAGGTGGGACTAGAACTCACCGTCTCCTGGTGATTGGCCCAAAGTCCTCCAACCGGCTTTCATGCCTAAGGTGCAACTAGAACTCACCGTCTCCTGGTGATTGGCCCAAAGTCACCCAGCTGGTTTTCATGCCTAAGGTGGGACTAGAACTCACCCTCTCCTGGTGATTGGTCCAAAGTCACCCAGCTGGTTTTCATGCCTAAGGCGGGACTAGAACTCACTGTCTCCTGGTGATTGGCCCAAAATCCCCCAACCGGCTTTCATGCCTAAGGTGCAACTAGAACTCACCGTCTCCTGGTGATTGGCCCAAAGTCACCCAGCTAGTTTTCATGCCTAAGGTGGGACTAGAACTCACCGTCTCCTGGTGATTGGCCCAAAGTCCTCCAACCGGCTTTCATGCCTAAGGTGCGACTAGAACTCACCGTCTCCTGGTGATTGGTCCAAAGTCACCCAGCTGGTTTTCATGCCTAAGGCGGGACTAGAACTCACCGTCTCCTGGTGATTGGTCCAAAGTCACCCAGCTGGTTTTCATGCCTAAGGCGGGACTAGAACTCACCGTCTCCTGGTGATTGGTCCAAAGTCACCCAGCTGGTTTTCATGCCTAAGGCGGGACTAGAACTCACCGTCTCCTGGTGATTGGCCCAAAGTCCCCCAACCGGCTTTCATGCCTAAGGTGCAACTAGAACTCACCATCTCCTGGTGATTGGCCCAAATTCACCCAACTGGCTTTCATGCCTAAAGCGGGACTAGAACTCCCAATCTCCTGGTTTCTAAGCCAGTGGCTTAACCAGGAGGATCCACAAATGTCCCCCATAACAATTTGTGCTGTTGCACAAAGATTGTATCATCTTGATGCAGACGATACGGACTGAGGCAAAAACGACAGATGTGTTCCGTGCACCACTGAGTCTTTCCATGCCAGGCGCCTGCATTGTGTGTTTGGGGTTCACCTCACCATAGTTGCTGCTTCTGTTTTTCACGGACGGCTTTTTTTTTTTTCTTCCACATGCGTCTCCTTCCAGAATTTGCTGAAGAAAGGCGGCCATTCTGAAGTGGACCTCCTGCAGTTCTGCAAAGGAAGCGGCCTGGAAACGGAGAACCTGCTGGTCATCGTTCGAAATGAGGACATTTTCTTCCACATCCACAAAGTAGGTTCAAAACTCGCTTTCGACTCTTCCGGGAAATAATCCTCAACGGCGGAGACAGATTTGTGTCTCGTTGAAGAGTCCTTGGTGGAACGTGGTAGTAGATAATAGAATTGCACAGTGGGAAGGGACCTTGGAGATCTTCTAGTCCAATCCTTGGGCAGGAGACCCTACACCATTTTTATCCAGTCTCTTCTTGAAAACCTCCTGTGATGAAGCACCCACAACTTCTGGAGGCAACTTCTGTTCCACTGGTTAATTGTCCTCACTGTTAGGAAGTTTGTCCTTAATTCCAGGTTGCTTCTCTCCTTGATTACTTTCTATTTTTGTAAAAAATTTATTTGGGTTTTCACAAAACATATAATTAAAATATCTTTTTGAGAACAGCATGATTCCAGGTTCTCACTTCTCTCTACAGACATAAACTCGATTACATATTCTCTCTATTTTTCCCAGATCCCACCATTTTCTTTTTTTTCCCTCTCCTTTCCTCCTTTTAAAGGTTTTAAAATATCCAAAAGTCTTTCTTATCCCTTTGATATTTTATTTTCAGCTTAAAATGGACTATTAATGTCAAAGTGGATTTATATCAATTTCTTGCTTAGATCTCTTCTTCTTAGCATTTAAAGCCAATTACAGCTATCAATGTGAGAGAAAAAAAAACAAAACACCAAATCTTTTCCCTTTCCTCTCTCCTTCGCAGCTTCAAAAATCTTCTTTGGGAACAGTATTATCCTTTATAATTCAAATCCCAGGATATCTTGTATAGTAGGTTTCTCAATTCGACCTGGTTAGTCAAAACTTTCTCTTTTATCTTCCTCCTGCACAATCTTGTCCGGTCGAGTTCTTCTTCGAGGTGGCCATTTCTGACCACCGCTGCAACCGCCTTTGGGAAAGGGAGTAAAGGTCAGCCGAGGAGGAGAGATATAGCTCTCCTCAACCCCACTGGCAGTCTCCCCCCTCTTCACCATCTCTACGGGGTGGCTTTAGCCCCGAATCCAAGCGGTTCGGGGCGCTCCGGCGGCGAGCACGAATCAAAACTGCGCACGATCGCGGATTTCGGTCCGTTGCCGAAGAGACCCAAACCGGAAGTCTCCTTCATTAGTTTCTATCCATTGTTTCTTATCCTGCCTTCAGGGGCTTTGGAAAATAAATTGACCCCTCCCCCTCTTCTTAGGGGAAACCCAGTGGTGGTACCGGTTCGATAAAAGGCTCTGAGGATCAGCTGAGAGGAGAAAGAAGAGAACCGTCCTCTGCGCTTTTCTCTTCTTTCTCCTCTCAGCTGCTGTGGGGAAAGCTGCACGCGCGCATTAGGTGCGTGCAGGGGTGGGATGCAAATATTTTTACTACCGGTTCTGTGGGCGTGGTTAGGTGAGAGTGGCCATGTGACTGGGTGGGCGTGGTGGCCCAGCTGATGGTCGGAACAGCTGATCGTCAGGAGGAAAAAAAGGAAGAAAGATCGATTTGATTGAACTGGTAGCTGGTTTTTTACTACCGATTCGGCCACCATTGGGTGTGCACATTAGGTGCGCATGCAATCAACGAACCGGGGGTGGAACAGGTAGGATTCCACTGCTGGGCTGGCCCCTCCTGTATTGAAACACTGTTATCATGTCACACATGCACAGACACACACAAACACACCGTGTCCTTTTTCATTAGACTAAACATGCCGGATTAGACATAACCCAATTCCTGTTGCCTTTGGGGCTGTGAGCACAGCCTCTGTGGCGCAATGGTTAGAGTACAGTATTGCAGGCTGACTCTGCTGACTGCCACCAGTTCAAATCCCACCAGGCTCAAGGTTGACTCAGACTTCCCTCCTTCTGAGGTGGGTAAAATAAGGACCCCGATGGTTGGGGGCAAGAGGCTGACTCTGTAAAGCATTTAGAGAGGGCTGTAAAAGCACCGTGAAGCGGTATATAAGTCTAAGGGCTATTGGTAAATGTTGAGGAAGGGAGAAAGAGGAAGGAAGGAGGGAGGGAGGGAGGAAGGAAGGAAGGGAAGAGAGGGAGGGAGGGAGGGAAGGAAGGAAGGAAGGGGTCTGGTAGTGCAGTGGTTAGAATGCACTATCGCAGTTTAATTCTGCCTAATGCCACCTGACCAGCTCCAGGTTGACTCAGCCTTCCGTCCTTCCGAGGTGGATAAAATGAGGACCCAGATTGTTGGGGGCGAGAGGCTGACTCTGTAAACCGCTTAGAGAGGGCTGGAAAGCATGATATGCTGACTTAGAGAGGGCTGGAAAGCACTATAAAGTGGTATATATGTCCAAGTGCTATTAATAAGTAGAAAGGAAAGGAAAGGAAAGGAAAGGAAAGGAAAGGAAAGGAAAGGAAAGGAAAGGAGGGAAGGTTGGTTTTGATGAGAAAGGAAAGAAGATCAGGAAGGATGGGAGGGAGGGAGGGGAAGGAAGGAAGGAAAGAAGGAAGGAAGGAAGGAAGGAAGGAAGGAAGGAAAATACAAAGGGGAGGATGGGCGGGTAGGAAATGAGGGAGGGAGGTAGGAAGTGAAGGAAGAAGGGAAGGAAGGAAGGAAGGAAAACACAAAGGGGAGGATGGGAGGGGAGGAAGGAAGGGAGGGAAGGAAGGGAGGAAAAGAGAGATATCAAGGGAAAGAGGGAAGGAGAAAAAGAAATGAGGGAGAAGGAAGGAAGGAAGGAAAACAGAAAGGGGAGGAAGGAAGGAGGGAGGGAGTGAAGGAAGAAGGGAAGGAAGGAAGGAAAACACAAAGGGGAGGATGGGAGGGTAGTAAGGAAGCGAGGGAGGGAGTGAAGGAAGAAGGGAAGGAAGGAAGGGAAGGAAGGAAGGAAGGAAGGAAGGAAGGAAAATACAAAGGGGAGGATGGGAGGGTAGGAAGGGAGGGAGGGAGGGAGTGAAGGAAGAAGGGAAGGAAAGGAGGAAAAGAGAGACATCAAGGGAAAGAGGGAAGGAGAAAAAGAAATGAGGGAGAAGGAAGGAAAACAGAAAGGGGAGGAAGGAAGGAGGGAGGGAGTGAAGGAAGAAGGGAAGGAAGGAAGGAAAATACAAAGGGGAGGATGGGAGGGTAGGAAGAAGGGAAGGAAGGAAGGAAGGAAGGAAGGAAGGAAGGAAGAGCCGTGATGGCTCAGTGGTGGGATTGTAGTATTGCAGGCTAACTCTGCCGACTGTCAGGAGTTTGATCCTGACCAGCTCAAGGTCAATTCGGCCTTCCGAGATGGGTAAAATGAGAACCCAAATGGTTGGGAGCAAGAGGCTGACTCTGTAAACCGCTTAGAGAGGTCGGGAAAGCGCCGTGAAGCGGTATATAAGTCTAAGGGCTATTGCTCTTGCTACTACTTCCCTGGTTTCCCTCCATTTGCTGCTTTCCCAGGTCCCTGCCTTGCTGCGTCTCAAACGCTGCCCCAATGTGACTTTTGCTGGGGTGGACAGCCCCGAGGACACCCTGGATCACACCTACCAGGAGCTCTTCCACAGCGGAGGCTTTGTGGTGTCCGATGACAACGTCCTCGAGGGGATGACTGTGGGTGAGTCTGCCTGCTTGGAATGGCCAGGTTGCAAATTCTCCAGCCCAGCCGGGAGGGAAGGCGCCCATGAGCCACATTGGTTGGAGGGGCAGCCATTGGTCCCGGGCATGCCCACAAGGAGAAGTTACCCACCTGTGATGTGCGCCTGCTAGCTGGGGAATTCTGGGAATTGAAGTCTGTCCATCTTAAAGCATGCTGGGTGGGGAATTCTGGGAGTTGGAGTCCTCCTATCTCAAAGCCTGCTGGCTGGGGAATTCTGGGAGTGGATGTTCACCTGTCCCAAAGCATATTAGCTGGGGAATTCTGGGAATTGAAGTCTGTCCACTCAAAGCCTTCTGGCTGGGGAATTCTGGGAGTTGAAGTCCTCCCATCTTAAAGCCTGCTGGCTGTGGAACTCTGGGAGTTGAAGTTCACCCATCTCAAAGAATGTTGGCTGGGGAATTCTGGGAGTTGAAGTCCTCCCATCTCAAAGCCTTCTGGCTGGGGAATTCTGGGAGTTGAAGTCCACCCATCTCAAAGAATGTTGGCTGGAGAATTCTGGGAGTGAAGTCCACCCATCTTAAACCATGCCAGCTGGGGGATTCTGGGAGTTGAAGTCCACCCATCTCAAAGCATGCTGGCTGGGGGATTCTGGGAGTTGAAATCCACCCATCTCAAACCATGCTGGCTGGGGGATTCTGGGAGTTGAAGTCCACCCATCTTAAAGCATGCTGGCTGGGGAACTCTGGGAGTGGAACTCCACCCACCTCAAAGCATGCTGGCTGGGGGATTCTGGGAGTTGGAGTCCACCCACCTCAAAGTAGCTAAGATTGAGAAGAAAGGGACTAATGGAGGGGCCATGCTCTTTTCTCTAGGGGAGCTGAAAGAAGTGATCAAAACTCTGGAGAAACTCAACAGTCATGGGAGATGGAAGTGGTTCCTTCACTACCAAGAATCCAAGAAGCTGAAGGAGGATGCCAGGTGAGATCAATTAGAATATTGCTGGAAGGGACCTTGGAGATCTTCTAGTCTAACCCCCCCTGCTCAAACAGAGCTATATGTCTACCTACCCCCTATATGTCAGATTTCTACCTGTCCAAGAACCTTCCCTTTGGTCTCAGTCCTGCTTCCTCACTGGTTCACACCCAACTGTATCTATATGTTTGTGCATAAGACCGTATGCAGCATAAGTCAACCTTCAATCCTCAAAAATTCAGTCAACCATCAAAAATGCACCACAAATTGACTTATTTGTGGGCGACACATTTTTTGTGGTTTGATTACAAATTTAGGGCTCTGCTTATCTGTCAATGGGTATCATGCCCCTGCTGGAGACTGACTTTGAGGGCAGGGAGTGAAAATGTGGTTCCGGAGGTTGTGGAGGAGGCTGGGGAAGGGCAGAGGCTGGTTGGGCAGTCAGAGGAGAACCCAGGCCGCTTCCCTCTTCGTCCTGAGAGGATAAGAGAGAGACATGATCTACTGGGGAGGAGAGGGCCTTGATCCTCTTCATGGGATGCAGCTGTGACAACTGAATAAGAGGACGGACATGAGTATGGGTGAACGCTGGAAACAAAGCGTGGAATTATCTCTAGTTTATGGTTCCTCTCTTGAATTTGGCAGCCTTCCCATTGTGTGTTTTGTTATCTGCGGACGTCCTCCAGCCCTTTATCTTGCCTGATTTGCGTTGCTTTTTTCCTCCTTCTTGTAACTGTTTGTGTGGGAGTTTTTTGTCTTTCCGTCAAGAATAGTTGGAGCTTGGAAGCAAAGTGAAGGAATAAAAGGGGCTTCACCTGGTTTTTGTGACTGTGTTTGTTTTGTATCCCACCCTGGGTCATTGCAGGGTCCTTATATTCAGATAAGCAGAGCTGTAAATTTATAATCAAAACGACAAAAAATGTGTCGCTTGGGTAATGGGCTGTGTGATGACCTTCTGAGTTCTATTGTTGTGATATCCTGGGTCTTGTGCTGTAATCTCCTGGGTCATTGGCTGTGTTGCAACATCCTGAGGTTTTGTGATGTAACCTCCTGAGTTCCACGATGTGACATCCTGAGCGGGTGGCTGTGATGTAACGTTCCAGGTTTTGGTTTGACTCAAGTCGTTTACAACACAGGAGGCTAATAGACACACAGCCAGCACCTCAGCCACACATGTTCTTACGAAAAAACCAGTCAATCTGCAAACATCAACTCCATCAACCAATCAAGAAATGACAACACAGCCAACCTCCCCACCAGTATTTATAGAGAGACGGCAGCTCCGATCACACTTGACTTGCACAAGCATGAAGCCGAAAGCACTAGCCTGAAGATGGCGAGTGGGATCTCGTCGAAACGTTGCCAAGATAGTCTCAATCTTACACAGGAAAAGACCCGAACACGTCAAGATCTGCATATATATATATATATATAAATATATATAAAACGTACTGCAAAAATTGTAAATAAGATTTGTTTTTAAAACTAAAACTTTAATATTTTTTTTAAAAAAGGACAAACAATGGATGTATCAATGAACAATATTGCTATTGTTTTTGAAGAGGGGTGGGAAATGAGCTGGATTGAACTCACTGCAAACGGACTGGGGAATTCCTCCACCCCCCCAGGCCCGAGGGATCACCTCTTGGCCTCCTTTCTTCCCGCAGGGGGGATCTCTCCGCGCGGACCAAGGAATTGGTCCTGAAATCCTGCCAGGTGGCCAACATGACAGAAGTCCTGCACTACCACAAGTGCGACTCCCGGTCCTGCACGAGATTTGAGCGCTTCAACTGCTTGTTGAACTTGCAAATTCAACACATCACCAAGAGGTTCGGCGTCTTTCTCACAGGTAACTTAACTACCCCTCGTTCCCGTCTCCCCCCCCCAAAACGGAGAGGTCCCCCGAGGAAGACTCATTTTTCCGAGCGTGCCGATCTTCATTCCGGGACTGTTTGTAGAAAGAGGCGGTCCTCGACTTACAACTGCGGTCGAGCCCAAAATGTCTGTCGCTAAGCGAGACATTGGTCGAGTTTCGCCCCATTTCATGACCTCACCATGGTTGCTCAGCGAAGCTGGCTTTGACTTTGCGTGCCGGAAGGGCCAGGTCCTAAGCTACGTCGATCGTTAAGTGGTCACTTCAAACGGTCACTAAGCGAGTTGGCCCCTCCTAAGTCCATTGTAATGTTGAACACTCCCTAAGCGCGTGGTGGCTAACAATTTTGGGCTCCTGTGCCAAAATTTGTGCACACGCTTGCACACTCGCACTCACGTGCCCAGCACCCAGAAGGCAATGCGCCCCCCCACACCCCTTACGCATACACGCGCAATACCCACCTACCCACCTGCCACCCCCTTACCTACACTGTGTCTCACAACTGATTTTCGGCCAGTTTGAGCCTTGAGGAAGGCTTCTGCAGGCTTCTGCAATCTTTGCAGGCCGAAAACTAGCCCCGTTTCGTCACTTCCTGTTTTTCCGAAAATACCGGAAGTGACGAAACGGGTCTAGTTTTCAGCCTGCAGAAGCCTTCCTCAAGCCTCTGGGAAGCCGAAAAAAGGCCTGAAACCGGGCGAAACTCAGCTGTGAGGTGCGCACATGCACGGTAAGTTTGCCTGCAGCTCGCGTGCCGGCACAGATGGCTCTGTGTGACACTGGTTCGCCATCACGGTCCTAAGCGATTGTTGGTAAAGTGGAGGAATGACCTTTTATCTAGTTTTACAGATAGTCCTCGACTTAAAACCACAATGGAGCCCCAAATTTATCTTGTTGCATAAGCAAGAAATTTGTGAAGGGAGCTTTGTCCCGTTTTACGACTTTTCTTGCTCGGGTTGTTAAAAGTGAACCACGGCAGCTGTGTATTTAGTAATGGGATTGTTAAGTGAATCTTAATTTCCCTCTGGTCAAAAAGGTCGCAAAAGGGGATCCCAGGATCCTGGGACATAGTGACTGTCGTAAATGTAAACCGGTTGCCAAGAGTGGGAATTTTGATCACGCGACCAACGGGGAAGCCGCAACAGTCATAAGCGCGAAAAACGGCCATAAGTCCCTTTTCTCAGCACCGCCGTGACTTTGACCCGTCCCTAAATGAACTATTCTTAAGTCGAAATGCTACCTGTATTTAATACTACCGAAATACTACCTGTGTTTGGCAACCAATGCCACCCTGGCTTCTTTTTCTGGGCTTTGTCGTGTGTCTGGGATCAAGGTTCCCTTCTGTGAAATGGGTACAGGCCCCGAAGGATGAATTTTTTTGGTTTGTCCAGGAGAGTAAATCTCTTTTTTCCCCCCCCCTCCTTTTTTGCATCCCGGTAGAAAACGCCAGCACGAGCAGGGAAGCCTTGGAGGACAAAGGCATTTTCGGCCTGAACATCACCGACTTCATCGCCACCGCGCAAGACATGGTGGCGCCGTTTGGAAGTGGCTTCTGGTAAGGAGGATAGAGGCCGAATCGAGAAAGCGGGAGGAGAAAAGCATCGCGGGTGGATTTTGGAAATCGACAATGGATCGAAATGCTTTATTTTTCTTTTTTTCTCTCTTTAAAAAATATATATCTAAATCTTATCTATATAAAAGCAAAATACCCCTCATGCATCAACACAAAATCCCCAGAACTGTAAAGCCTACAAACTTGAAATTTGGCCCGTAGGTTCCTCTTGGCTTCTAGGGGCTCACTAAGAAAGGATTTTTAGAAATGACCATCAGAGCATTTAGAGTATTTCCTATATTATTCTTATTATTAACACTCTCGGATGCTAAGGAGTTCGACTCCCCCTCCCCACCTGGAAAAAAATTTCTTTCAAATGCAAAACACAGAGGAGTTTCAGTTTCAGAGCACCAAGCAGCTTTAGTACAGAGCAGTTGAGTTAAGCCACGCCCAGGCTCCCCGCTGTCTCTTCCTTGCTCACTCACCAAATAGTTTCAGTTTCCAAACAGCCCTCAATTCTCACACACTGACAGGGACGCTAGCCAGATGGATACCGATGGATGCTGGTAGGCAGAGGCAGAATTTATTTCCCCTTATTTTCCTCTGCAAAAAGTAAGCTTCCACCACATAAGTTTCATAGCAAAGCACGGCTATCGAGCTAGTTTATTATGTTTTAGCAAGGGGAATAAAATACAAAATAGAAAAAAAAAAACCCCAGAAATAGCATCCATCCAATGATAACAATAATAAAAATTGTGTAGAAAGAACAAGAAAAAAAAAATGATCCAATTGTCTGATGTTAAACATAAAAAATATATAATCCATTAGTTGGATGCTGGAAAAAAAAATTAAAACAAAAAACCCTGATAAATTCTCTCCCCTTCAGGAAATATTTATCAACTTTCTTTGGGATAGAAAGCGCTTTTGTTTCAAACGTTTTGTTTTATATTTATTATTTGATTATAATTATTTGGAGTGATGCAGTGGCCCAGAGGTGGAGCTCTCCCCTCACAATCAGGAGGCCGGGAGTTCGATCCTGGGTAAAGGCAGATCTTTTCTCTCTCTGGGTGCAATGAGAATATATCTGCTGAACAAAACTCGACACTGGCGACAGGAAGAGCATCCGGCCAGTAAACACTCCATTCAGCTGCCCAGACTCCACCCCACAAGGGTCATTAAAAGAAGATGATTTGATTATAATTATTTAATATTTTACTTAACTGCCCATCTCATTATGGAACAATTTTTCGAAAGCACTATTCCTCTTGAGAGGATTCCCCCCCCTTCTCTCCCCCCCCCCCCCGGAAGGAAGAAATTTTTCTCAGCTTACAAATATTCACTTAGTGACTTTCACAGTTAACAGTGGCATTGAAAAAAGTGACTTGGGGCCATTTTTTTTGCCACTTAACGACCATCATAGCATCCCCACGATTGGAGTTCGGACCCTTGGCAACCGATTCATATTTATGACAGTTGCGGTATCCCTGGGTGGTGTGTGATTCCTTTTTGCGACCTTCCAATAAAACAGGTTAATGGGGAGGGAGCCACTTTGTCGGAAACGGTGTAGGCCCAGGATGGCAAACCTATGGCACGCAAGCCACAGGTGGCACGCAGACCCATTTGTCGGCACGCGAGCTGCATGCAAATTTACCTCACTGCGGATGTGCGCGCCTCACAGCTGATTTTCGGCCGGTTTGAGGCCTTTTTCAGCCTCCCAGAGGCTTGAGGAAGGCTTCTGCAGGCTTCTACAAGCTTTGTAGGCCGAAAACCAGCCCCGTTTTGTCACTTCCTGTTTTTCTGAAAATACCAGAAGCGACAAAACGGGCCTAGTTTTCGGCCTGCAGAAGCCTTCCTCAAGCCTTTGGGAGGCCGAAAAAGGCCTCAAACTGGCCGAAAATCAGCTGTGAGGCGCAGTGCAGATAAGGGGGCGGCGTGGGTGGATGGATGGGGATTGTGCGCGCATGCATAGGGGGGCCTGGAGGGGTGCACATTGCCTTCTGGGTGCAAGCACACGCACAATTTTTGGCACAGCTCAAAAAGGTTAGCCACCACTGGTGTAGGCAGTGTCTCCTGCTTGGGTGGGGGTGAGGGGTGGGGTTTGGACTAGATGACCTACGAGGTCCTTTCCAACTCTAAACCACGTGACCCAAATTTAACAAAGTCCTGTGATTCGCTCAACATCCGTGAAAAGACAGGTCGTAAAATGGAGCAAAACTGTGGGCTCCTAATAAACCTTTTGAATTCTTTTGAAGCTTTGGGCCAAAGCTCATGATTTAAATTAGGGCAGTCGAGGGAACCCTGACAAGTCACTTAGCAACCGTCTTTCTCAGCAACTTTCATGGCTCCGTTGTTGGTTGTTAAAGTCGAGGACGAACCGGATAACAGTGGCCGATGTTTGTTTTCAGGTAACCGGGATCAAATTGCCTTCTGCCTTCTTGCAACCCGCCGGGGATCGCAACGCCAAACCCGATTTGTCTGTCCGTTCTGGACGTTCCCGGAAGACACCGGACTCTCGTGCCACTCACTCCAATTAAGCCGCTGCGACGCCCGTTCGAGGTCAAGCAGATGGACCTCCCTGCCTTCCTCCCTCCCTCCCTCGGCTGGTTTGATTTTGGGGCCGTGGCAAGGGGGCTTGGGAAAAGGCCGCTTGTTTTATTTAAACACAACGTGGAACCTCAAAGAGGAAAATGCGTTTTTGGACGTTCTCGACTCTTTCTGGATAGGAAAAAAGCATAGGAATCCGTGGCTCTTGATTGTGCAGCTCAGTATCACATAGGAAAATTCAAAACAACAACAAAAAAAAAACACAACTGCTTACTTGAAGGGTTACAAATCAATTCACCTCAACCCAACACTTCTGACACGAGACCGTGGTTGGGCGCACTCCAAAAGTTGGCGGGGGGAGAATGTTGAGTGTCGTACAAGCACTGTGTTAGGCAAGGGTGTCCAATTCCTCAGCCGGTGGACTTCAGCTCCCAGAATCCCCGATCCGTTGGACTTCAGCTCCCATAATTCTCCATCTATTGAACCTCAACTCCCAGAATCCCCATCCATTGGACTTCAACTCCCAGAATCCCGCATCCATTGGAACTCAAATCCCATAATTCTCCATCCATTGGACCTCAACTCCCAGAATTTCCCATCCATTTGGAACTCAGTTCCCAGAATTCTCCATCCATTGGACCTCAACTCCCAAAATCCCCCATTCATTGGACCTCAACTCCCAGAATTTCCCATCCATTTGGAACTCAATTCCCAGAATTCTCCATCCATTGGACCTCAACTCCCATAATTCTCCATCCATTGGACCTCAACTCCCAGAATTTCCCATCCATTTGGAACTCAATTCCCAGAATTCTCCATCCATTGGACCTCAACTCCCATAATTCTCCATCCATTGGACCTCAACTCCCAGAATTTCCTATCCATTGGAACTCAACTCCCATAATTTTCCATCCATTGGACCTCAACTCCCAAAATCCCCCATTCATTGGACCTCAACTCCCAGAATTTCCCATCCATTTGGAACTCAATTCCCAGAATTCTTCATCCATTGGACCTCAACTCCCATAATTCTCCATCCATTGGACCTCAACTCCCAGAATTTCCCATCCATTGGAACTCAATTCCCAGAATTCTCCATCCATTGGACCTCAACTCCCAAAATCCCCCATTCATTGGACCTCAACTCCCAGAATTTCCCATCCATTTGGAACTCAATTCCCAGAATTCTCCATCCATTGGACCTCAACTCCCATAATTCTCCATCCATTGGACCTCAACTCCCAAAACCCCCCATTCATTGGACCTCAACTCCCAGAATTTCCCATCCATTTGGAACTCAATTCCCAGAATTCTCCATCCATTGGACCTCAACTCCCATAATTCTCCATCCATTGGACCTCAACTCCCAAAATCCCCCATTCATTGGACCTCAACTCCCAGAATTCTCCATCCATTGGACCTCAACTCCCATAATTCTCCATCCATTGGACCTCAACTCCCAAAATCCCCCATTCATTGGACCTCAACTCCCAGAATTTCCCATCCATTTGGAACTCAATTCCCCATCCATTCTCCATCCATTGGATCTCAGGTCCCAAAATCCCCCATCCATAGGACATCAACTCCCAGAATCCCCCATCCATTGGAACTCAAAACTCCCAGAAATCCCCTGTGCACCGGACTTCAAACTCCCCAAACTCTGGGAGTTGAGATCCACCTCTTAAAAGTCGCCCTGGTTGGACACCCCAAGCGCACTGACTTTCAACACAACCCCCCTTGCGATTGTGCTCATCAAGGGCGCATGACCACCATACTATGTGCGTCTCGTGGGCTTTTAGGATCCGGGATTATTTTGCACACCCAACAAACATCGGACATAACCACACAACGGCCATTACCTTTATACAAGGGGTGTTTTATGGGTGGGTGGGTGGTGGGTGGTAGGAACTGGGGGTGACAGTATAATCCGAGTTTAGTAGCACTTATTTCCTCTTGTGGATAGCATGGGGGGGTTTGTTTGGATTCTGAAGTTAGGTCTTTCTTAAGAGCTCTGTTCATGGTATTGCAATAAAGGGTTTTTTTGGTTGTTCAGTTGGAGCACTAATAAAAATTGGGCCTTGTAAGATATTTTCGCCCGTCTTTGGGGGGGGAAATGAATTCTTTTGTAACTAATCTTTATAAATAAACTTGACTTGAAAAGGCATAGTGGAATTATTTGGGTGTGGGTGTGGATGCAAGCACAATTCCCATAAACTAAAACCAACTCGAAGATAACCACACCAAGGGCGTTAAAATGAACAATTGAAAGGAGAAAGATAAAAAAAGATATATATTGAAAGACCCCTCACGCATCATCACAAAATCTCCAGAACCGTAAAGCCTACAAACCTGAAATTTGGCATGTATGTTCCTCTTGGCTTCTAGGGGCTCACTAAGAAAGGATTTTTCCAAATGACCATCAGAACATTTAGAGTATTTCCTGTATTATTATTATTATTAACACACTCTGATGCTAAGAAATTCTACTCTCCCTCCCCACCTGAAATCTCTTCCAAATGCAAAAGTCAAGCAGAGGAGTTTCAGTTTTAACTTCACAGCACCCAGCAGCTTTAGTACAGAACAGTTGAGCTAAGCCACGCTCAGGCTCCTTGCTCACACAGCAAATACTGTTTCACTTTGCAAACAGCCCTCAACTCTGTCACACCCTGACAGGACACTAGCCAGATGGATACCGATGGATGCTGGTAGGAAGAGGCAGAATTTCCCCCCCCCCCCATTTTTCTCCCCCAAAACTAAGCCCGACCACATAGTTTCGTAGCGAAGCCCAAGTATCGAGCTAGTTTTATATGTTAATGGTGCGAGTTTGGCAGTTGGGGGGGAGGGGGGGGAACTACCTGCATTTATTATATTTCTATCCCAGCTATAAAAGGTAACTCAAGGCGGTGAAGATAAACCGTAATTCCTTCCTTCCTGTTTTCCTCACAACCCTCCCGGTGAGGTGGGTTGGACTCAGAGGGATTGACCCAAGTCCCCAACTGGCTTTCAGGCCTAAGGCAGGACCCTCTTCATCCTTCTAGGAATGGAGGAGACAATCCTGGCTGGACCTCGTATGTCTCTGGCTTGTGTGAGAGGACAGGAGCTGCTTTCGCCGAGAGGTTTGTAGTAGCGCCCCACAGGAGGATCATGGGGGGTCTTTGGGGCTCTCTTGAGCTCGGCTGTTTGTTTGCGGGCCTTTCGTGACCCAACTAGGTAACGTCATCAGTGCCAGGAGGGAGTGTGGGGTTTGAAGAGGAGGGGGGAGGTGGAGGAGGACCGACGGCTATGAGGTCTTTGAAGTCTGAACTTGAGTTTGCTTGCAGACGTTTCGTGACCCAGCTGGGTAACATGGCTAGAAGGGAGTGGAGAGGAGGAAGGGGGGAAGAGAAGAGGCAAGAGGAGGGAAAGATGAACTTGGGGTTTTTTTGCAGACATTTCATGACCCAACTAGGTAATTTCATCAGTGCTAGGAGGGGGAGAGGAGGAGGAGGAACATCTAATCCTTGGTGTTCTCTGAACTTGGTGGTTTTCTTGCAGACGTTTCATGAACCAGCTAAGGAATATCATTAGCACTAGAAGGGAGTGGGGTTTGTGGAGAGGAGGAAGAGGAGAAAAAAAAGGAGGGAGAGGGGACGGTGACGGTGGGGGTCCCTGCTGCTCTCTGAGCTTGGTGGTTTCCTTGCAGACATTCCATGATCCAACTGGGTAACATCATCAGTGCTAGGAGGGAGGGCGGGGTTGCAGAGAGGAAGAAGAGGAAGAGGAAAAGGAAGAGATGTGGGGAACTGAACATGGTGGTTTCCTTGCAGACGTCTCATGACCTAACTGGGTAACATCATCAGTGCCAGGAGGGAGGGAGGCTGGTAGAGTGGAGGAGGAAGAGGACTTGGGGGTCCTGGATGCTCTCTTGAGCTTGGTGGTTATTTTTGGAGACGTTTCATGACCCAAGTAGGTAACATCATCAGTGCTAAAAGGGAGTGAGGTTTGTGAAGAGGAAGAGGAGAAAAGGAAGAGGAGGGGAGGAGGATTGTGGGGGTCCATGGTGCCCTCTTTGCTTGGTGTGATTTTCTTGCAGACGTTTCATGACCCAACTGGGTAACATCGTCAGTGCTAGAAGGGAGTGGGGTTTTTAGAGGAGGAAGAGGAGGAAAAGGAAGAGGAGGACGGGAGGAGAAATGTGGGGGGGGGTCCTTGGCGCTCTCTGAGCTGGGTGGTTTTCTTGCAGACGTTTCATGACCCAACTGGGTAACATCGTCAGCGCTACGGAGAGAGGGGTTGCAGAAGAGGAAGAGAAGGAGGAGGAAGAGGAGGGGAGGAGAACTGTGGGGTCCTCGATGCCCTCTGAACTTGTTTGTTTTCTTGCAGACGTTCTCTTACCAAACTTGACAACGTCATCAGTGAACTGCTGGGTTTTTTGTTAACTTGGGAGCACCAACACCACCACTGGGAGGGATGGGGGAGAGGGAGAGAGCGAGCGAGCGAGCTGCGGTCCAGCCAATATGAAGCAGCATCCAGTCCCGAAACAAGGAGAAGACACAGGCACACACACAGAGAGACGCCACCTGCTCCGCCATTTTTGTGCTTGCACCGTTTTTTTTCCTTTCCTTTCCTTTCCTTTTATTAGTAGCACTTTTAACACACCAAACGGAAGCCTCGTGCCAAAGTTGTGTCCCAACCGATGTAAACAAAAAGTTTGGAGAAAAGCTCGGGGACCCGTGGAGATATTTTTTTCTTTTCCTTTTTTTAAGGAGGGGCATCCAAGAAGAAGGAGAAAAAGAAGAAGAAGAAGAAGAAATAATCACAAAAGTTGGGGGCTTTTTTTGTTTTTGTTTTGTTTTAAAAGAGCCGCCGCTTTAAAAGGATGGACAACCGGAGGCGGCGTTGCCAGGATCCGGGAGGCTGGCGTGAAAGGGGGACGAGGGGGGGGAAGGCCGAAAGGAGGAGAAGCGCGCGCTGCTGCGTCCGTCGGTGTGTGGGACGAAAAGAGAGCGGGTCACCAAGGGTTTTTTGGGAGGGGAGGGGGCTTTGGGGGGGGGGGAAGCCTCTAGGCTGGTGGGCTTTGGTGTGTCCTCCCCCCCCCCTCATTGCTGGGACGGGGCCGGCTTTGTTTTAAAGTTTTTTAATTTTTTTTTTTCAAAAGGGGGCTGAGTTAGCAAAGAGTTAAAGAGTGACGGGTGACTGGCACCTGCCAATCAAAACACGCACACCCCCTTCCCCAAAAGCTGAAATGGACACATGATTGTTAGGCAAAAAAAAAAAAAAGAGGGGGGGGGAGAGAGAGAGAGAGAGAGAGAGAGAGAGAAGGGTGGTTGGATCAGTGCGAGGAGGGTCCTTTTCAATCTCAGAGATATGATTAAGGAAGGGGAAGAAAGAGAGAGAAAAAGAGAGAGAAAGAGAGAGAGGAGGAGGAGAGAGAGGAAGGGGGCCTTTACAGTATGGAGCTGAAGGGGGTGGGAGGCAGGGAGGGCACTCAGCTTAAAGGTCCTGACTGCGGGGGTTCGCCCCCTGGTCTGTGGCTCAGAGCCAGGGAGGGGAAGGGGGGCGGGGGGAAGAGACGTCCGGCCCCCCCGCTCACTGTTGCTCCTCCTCTCCGTAAATGTCGTTCTTCTTCCGCTTCATCTCTTCGAAGTCGAACTCCGAGCCCATCATCCTCTTGTAAATGTCTTTGATGTCGTCGCAGGTGGTCTCGAAGTGAGTGGTGGCGTCGTAGGAGCGGGAAATAAAGATCTGGGCGAAAGGGGGAGAAAGGCAGAGAGGGGGTTGCTAGCATCAGGGTCCCTTCCTTCCTTCCTAGTATTCCTTCCTTCCTTCCTAGTATTCCTTCCTTCCTTCCTATTATTCCTTCCTTCCTTTTCTCTTCCTTCTTTCTTGTTTTTCTCTCCTTCCTAGATCTTCCTTTCTTCCTTACCCTCTTCCCAAATCCTTCCTTCTCTCACCCTTCCCTCCCTCCCTTTATTCCCTTCTTCCGCTTCCTTCCTCCTTCCTCCTTTTTCTTCTCTCCTTCCTAGATCTTCCTTCCTTCATTTCCCCCTTCCCAAATCCTTCCCTTCCCCTTTTTCTTTTCCTTCCCTTTCTTTTTCCTTCCTCCTTCCTTCTCATTTCTTCCTTCCCCTCATTTCTTTTTCTCCTTCCCTCTTTCCCTTGTCATCTTTTCCTCCTCCTTCCATTTCTCTTTCTCCTTCCTTCCTCTTTCTTTCTTCTCTTCCTTTTTCTCATCTTTTTCTCTCCTTCCTAGATCTTCCTTCCTTCATTTCCCTCTTCCCAAATCCTTCCTTCTGTCATCTTCCTTCCCTCCCTTTATTCCCTTCCGCTTCCTCTCTCCCTTCCTTTTTTCTCTCTCCTTCCTAGATCTTCCTTCCTTCCTTCCTTCATTTCCCTCTTCCCAAATCCTTCCCTCCCCCTTCTTTCCTTCCCTTTCTTTTTCCTTCTTCCTTCCCCTCATTTCTTTTTCTCCTTTCCTCTTTCCCTTGTCATCTCTTTTCCTCCTTTCTCTTTTTCCTTCCTCCTTCCTTCCATTGCTCTTCCTCCTTCTTTCCTTTCCTTCCTTCCTTTCTTTCTCTCCTTCTTTTCCCTCCCTACTCATCTCATTATTGAGCGACTCTGGGCAGCATAAAGTATCATGAAAACAATTTAGGCAATCAAAAGTGACAAATATGGTAACACGAAGCATTAAAATGAGAAACATTAAACCACAAAATAAATAGAAGGATCGGTGCATAAATGGGGTGGTGCTTCCCCATCCCCAAGGAAGGGGCCTGTCCCCCCCTCTTCATACCAACCTGGCTTTCTCTGCCCAGATCGGTTGGGGAAAACAAGTCGCTGATGCCCTCAAACCTACAAGGAGAAAGAAAAGAGCAACTTAGGGAGAGTTCAGGCAACAGGGTGATGTGCCTACCCAAGAAAAGAAAAATCTGCTTTTATTTCCAGGTCTAAACGCACAAATAGAACAACCTTTAGTTCCACAGTTGTTACTCTATTTCCACTGCTGAACATGGCTGCCTTCTTTTCTCATTCGGTGGTTGCAAACATGGACTGCTTAGAATGTTAACTCTGTATCTCAAATTTCTACTCCATGTTGATCGAAGCAACGAAGACTATTAGCACCATAGCCATACAATATATAGTCAAAGTAGAACAATGTTAGGAATTGTAAACTACAGAGATGTTGATTGAGATGGGTGGCTAGAATAGAATAGAATAGAATAGAATAGAATAGAATAGAATAGAATAGAATAGAATAGAATAGAATAGAATAGAATTGAATTCTTTATTGGCCAACTGTGATTGGACACACAAGGAATTTGTCTTGGGGCAAATGCTCTCAGTGGACATAAAAGAAAAGAAATATTTGTCAAGAGTCAAGAATCATAAGGAACAACACTTAATGATAGTCATAGGGGACAATAAGCAATCAAATCATACTAGGTGTCAGGATTCCTGCAGTTACCCCAATTAGAAAAACAAAGAATAGAATAGAAAATAGAAAGAATAGAACAGAACAGAACAGAAAACGTCTGCAATTCTTATTGGCCAAGTGTGATTGGACACACAAGGAAATCTGTCTTGGTGCAAATGCTTTCAGTGTACATAAAAGAAAAGATACATTTGTCAAGAGTCAAAAATCATCAGTTCCAACACTTAATGATAGTCATAGGGTACAATAAGCAATCTAACTCTATATTGGAATTTCTGTCGGAGACCCCTGGCAGGTGGGAGTTTGGCAAAACCAAAATCTGCTACATTTTGACCTCCTGGGGCTAAGGCAGGGGTATCCCTAAGACTTGTGAACCTCTGGGCTGGGGGGGTTCTGGGAAAACGAAGTCCACAAGTCTTAAAAGCTGCCATCATTGGAAACTCCTGGGCTGAGGCCTTTGTTGGGCGTTCTCTTCTTTCTTCCCAAGGCCTGAACATCTGTTTCTCTCAACCTTGGCAAACTTTAAAACTTGTGGACTTCAACTCCCAGAATTCACCAGCCAGTCAGCAGGAGGAATTCTGGGAGTTGAAGTCCACAAGTCTTAAAAAGTTGCCACAGTTAGACACACCTGGGAGGGAGGCCTTGCTGTTGGGTTCTCTTGTTTCTTCCCAAGGGTGTGTTTCTCAACCGCGGCAACTTTAAGACTTGTGGACCTCAATTCCCAGAATTCATCCAACCAGGAGGAGGAATTCTGGGAATTGAAGTCCAGGAATCTTCAAAGTTGCCATAATTGGACACTCTTGGGCTGAGGCCTTCCTGTTGGTTCTCTTAAGATCCGAGAATCTACATTTCTCAACCTTGGCAAACTTTAAGTCTTGTGGGCTTCAACTCCCAGAATTCACCAGGCAGCAGGAAGAATTCTGGGAATTGAAGTCCATCAACCTTAAAGGTTGTCATTAGTTGGACACTCCTGGGCTGAGGCCTTCCTATTGGTTCTCTTTCTTAAGACCTGGAAATCTACGTTTCTCAACCTTGGCAAACTTTTAAGGCTTGTGGACTTCACCTCCCAGAATCCCTCAGTCTAGAACGGTGACCGCCCCACCACTGGCAAAGGAGGCCAGGCCAACCCAACTCAGCTGAAGTCTAGCAGGCCAGCTGTCAACTCATAAACCATTCCTAGGCCTGTTTTAGTAGTTGCCATAAAAAAATGGGGGGAAGGAGGAAGGAAATCTGGAAGGGCAGTGCAGCAGTTTGGAAGCGGAAGTACATTCCAACTCTTTATCTTTAAAAGATTGTAACTAAACTACCAGAGCTTTTGCCCACAAATATATTTAATTGGAGAATGTGATTGATGACACCCAGCCGGTGAATGTGCTCACTTGGAGAATCTGGTTTATGAGGGGAAACAGGGTCACAGTGGACTGTAAATCAGGTAGGCCAGAGTTGGCTTCCTACAGGGCAGGGCCAGCATGTTGCCTCTAATGAATCCTTTGAAGTTTGGCTCGAGAATCACGATTTAATGAGGGCGATGGCTGGAATCCTGACACAACAGCCTTACTTCTGCTCAATGGGCTCCAGGAGGTCCATGGCAGGCTTAATCTCCTTGTCCGGCTCGTTGGTCTCCACGGTTGTGCTCACGATGGCGATGTACTTTCCTTGGGCCGCCACGTTGTGGGCGGATGAGATCATGCAGATGTAGATGTCTAAAAAAAACCAAAAGACACGATAGATTTGCCAATCCGAAAGGGCTGGACTCAAAGCCGCAAACCTAACACCGTGTCAAGAGAGAGAGAGAGACAGCGAGAGACAAAGAGAGAGACAGAGACAGAGAGAGAGACAGAGTGAGAGAAAGAGAGACAAAGAGAAACAATGAGAGTGAGAGAGATAAAGAGAGACAGAGACAAAGAGAAAGTGAGAGAAAGAGTGAGAGTGAGAGTGAGAGACAGAGAGACAAAGAGAGAGAGAGAGTGAGAAAGAGACAATGAGTGAGTGAGAGAGAGACAGAGACAGTGAGACAATGAGTGAGAGAGACAAAGAGAGAAAGAGACAAAGAGAAAGTGAAAGAGTGAGAGTGAGAGACAGAGAGACAGAGTGAGACAAAGAGAGCGAGAAAGAGACAATGAGTGTGAGAGAGACAGAGAGACAGTGAGACAATGAGTGAGAGAGACAAAGAGAGACAGAGAAAGTGAGAGACAAGAGACAGAATGAGAGTGAGAGAGAAAGAGTGAGAGACAAAGTGAGAGAAAGACAGAAACAGTGAGTGAGTGAGAGACAGAGTGAGACAGTGAGAGACAGTGAGAGAGGCAGAGTGAGAGACAAAGTGAGAGAGAGACAGAAACAGTATAAAGTTATAAAGTTAAAAACAATTTAAAATGATTAAATTAGTAGCCGAATATAAAATTAACAAGTATAAAAACTGATAAAAAATTTAAAAATACCAAATTTAAAACCCCACAATTAATTACTGGGCCAGGCCGGCCTATTGAAAAAACAGTGTCTTTACTGCGCGCCGGAAAGTCTGAATGTCGGTGATGGCCCGTATCTCCGGGGGCAAGTCGTTCCAAAGGGAGGGAGCCCCCGCAGAGAAAGCCCGCACTCTCGGGGCTGCCAACCGGCATCGCCCAGCCGGCGGGACCCCGAGGCGGCCGACCCTGTGGGAGCGCACTGGGCGGCAGGAGGCTGTTGGTGGTACAGGTGGTCCCATAAGTACCCAGGTCCCGAGCCATGGAGCGCTTTAAAGACGATCACTACCACCTTGAATCGGATCCAGAAGGCCACAGGAAGCCAATGCAGCATACGCAGGAGCGGTGTAACATGGGAGCTCCAAGGGGCTCCCAAGATCACCTGCGTGGCAGAAGTGAGAGAGGGAGGAGAGGGGAGAGAGACCCGTATTCGCGCTTCCCCCAAATTCTCACCTGACTTCCTGTTCACTTGGTTCTGGGGAATGATGATCTGGCACGAGTTGGCGTCGTTTGTGTTCTTGATCGGGTGGTTCAGGATGCAAATGACCCGGATGACCTCGCCCACCTTCTTCACGCGGTCCGGGATGTAGCTGGGGTCGCAGATAAGCTGCTTGCAACGGGCGATCTGCAGGGAGGGGGGAAGGAAAGAGACAGAGAGTTCGAGACCGCCGAGGAAGGAGCAATGGCAGAAGTTAGGGGCAAGCCCACGGGAGGATATCCGTAGGCCAGGGTTGAGCGGTGGGGGTCCTGGGCGCTCTCTGAGCTTGGTGGTTTCCAACTAGGGAAGATCATAGGTGCTAGGAAGGAGTGGGGGTTTTGGAGAGGAGAAGGAGGAGGTGGTTAATACTAGAGAGGAGGAGTCGGAGTCCTTAGTGCTGAGGTTGGTGGCTTTCTTGCACATAACGTGTTTTCCCCAAAATAAGACCCTGTCTTAGATATTTTTGCCACCAAAAAAAGGCACCAGGTCTTATTTTCAGGGGACATCATCCACTGACTAACCTCACTTGGGCGCGTTGCCCCCCAGCCTCCTTTTCGCAGTCAGAGGCCTTCAGGGACAACTTCTGCGGCCGGCAAGGCTTTCCTGAAGGCCTCTGCAACCTTCAGGATCGATCCAGAGCTTTCTTCTCAGCTCCAGAGGCCTTCAGGAAAGCCTGGCCAACCTTGCCGGCTGCAGAAGAAAAAGGCCAGCAAGGCAGGTGTCAGGCGTGCGAGGCCTGGCTACAACTATCCAAAGGTAAGTAGTAGGGCAGTTCCCCACACCCCCAATCCCCACCCTAGCTTAATTTTTACCTGTCCACTCTGGAGTGGGCGGGATCTTAATTAGGGCTAATTTTGGGAGTAGGTCTTATATTGGGCACACGTGTAAAAATCAAGCTAGGACTTACTTTCAGGGAAGGTTCATATTTTTGGAGTATTTCATGACCCAACTTGATAGTATCATCAGTTCTAGAAGGGAGTGAGGTTTGTGAAGATATTTTTTTTTGGGGGGGGGGGGGTGTTGTGTTAAAATTATCGGTGCTAGGGAGGCACAGGAGGAGACTTTGATGCTCTCTAAGCTTGATTGTTTTCTTGCAAACATTTCCTGACCCTACTAGGTAATATCATCAACACTAGGAGGGAATGTGAGGTTTGCTCTCTGTTTATATGCAAATGACTTGTCCTATCAGTGGTGGTTCTTGGAAGTTCCTTACTTAGGCTGTTGGTTACTGGTTATTTATATGAGTTGGTAGTTTCTTGACTGCGGCATCACGAACAACTGATGATGTTCCCTAGTTGGGTCATGAAACGTCTGCAAGCAAACAACCCAGCTCAGAAAGCACCAAGGACTTCACAGTCCTCCCCCCCCTCTTCCTCTTCCTCCTTTCCTTCTCTTCCTCTCCACAAACCCCCTCTTCTCCCTTCTAGCACTAATTGGCAGCGTCACGAAACAATCTTCCATCTTTAATAACCAATTTACTCAATGTTGAAGAATCTTTGGGGTGCTTAGGCAATTTAGTCTCAGGGCTTACTCGAGAGGCCTTCAAAAGAGGGAGACCTCAGGCAATGCTCCTGGTTCCCATCATCCCACCACCTTGCCTGGAGCAGAGAAGAAACGAAAGAGAGTCTCGCTCTACCTCTCCTTCTGATTTCACGCCGACCACTTTGCCGTTCTCGACGACAATCTCTTCGATGGGTTTGTTCAACATGTAGGTCCCTCCGTAGATGGCACTTAACCTGCCGAGGAAGCAATTGTCACAAGGTGTACGGTTGGTCAGAGTCAAAATGGCTTAACTGCATCTTCCGTTGACCAAACCCCAATCTCAACAGCTGGACAACTCTCAGCTGGACAAGCTCTCTGTGACCAACTGTCTAATTCAGGGGTCGGCAACCTGCGGCTCTGGAGCCAGTGCGGCTCTTTTGGCCCTCTGCTGCGATTCCTTGTTGGTTGATCCCACCGCTGGCTGGCCCCTCCCCTCCCCGTCACTCCTCGCCTAACTCACTCCATATTCCAGAGCAGAAAGTGACTGGGTGGGAGTGAGGTGGAGTTGGCCACGGCCACCCAATCACACCGGTTGTTAAAATTATTGGCTCCCGGGGTTTTCTTTTCTCTGGGAAACGGGTCCAAGCGGCTCTTTTAAGTGTTTAAGGTTGCAGAATGCCTGGCCTAATTATTATTTTACTTTGAGTCCTGGCAACCACCTGAAGAGAAATCCCTGCAGTTTTCTTAAGCGACATTTTTGGGAGACGTTTGCCATTCCCTTCTCCTTAGGGTTGAGAGAAAATGACTGGCCCAAGGTCAGCCAACTGGCTTAGCATCCAAGGCTAAAACTTGGGGTCTCCTGCTTTTTAGCCTGGGGGTGCCTTACCCATTGCACCAGACAGCCTCTCTATAACAGCCCTTACTAGACTTCCTTTCTTGATACGATCTCCGTTTTCCAAAACTTGGGAACTTTTGATCCCATCCCAAACTGGGGTTGGAGTCAAAACAGGAATCAGCCTAGCATCCCTGCGTCGTCACAAACGAACTATGTCAACCTCTCTTGAATTCAGCTGACCTTTATCTTAACTCTTAGCCGATGCTGTCAGTTGAGAACATTCCTGTACAGTGATGCTGAACCTTTTTGTTGTGGTGTGCCAAAAGAGTGCACCGGCACCCAAAATGCAATGCACCCTGCCCTCCTGCGCATGCGTGCGCAACACCCCCGCCTTTTCACTGCACTGCACATGCCTCCCAGCTGATTTTTGACCCATTTGTGGCCGTTTTCGCCCTCCTGGAGGCTCGAGGGAAGCCTCTGCAGCCTTATGAGGCTGAAAACGGGCCAAAAATTAGCTGGGAAGCGCACGCATGCGCGGTGCAGGTGATTTTGGCTGGGGCTCACGTGCCCATACAAATGGCTCTGCGTGCCATTTGTGGAACGCATGCCATAGGTTTGCTGTCACGGTTCCTGTGCATAGGGCTTTTAGCAATGAAGCAGTTGACGGTGGTCCCTCAGTACTTGACTGCTCCAAAACCTGTCGAATTGGGTACTAGACGCATTCTGACGCGAAAAGATGAAACCGCCACTTGTCATTTGTTTAGTACTCGACATGCTGCAACAGGACGAGGGGGTCCAGCCACGGAGAATGGATAGAAAGTTGGCTATACTGGGAAGGTTGGTGCAAAAGGAAGTGGGGGGGAGGACCACAGAGGGCAGACAGGAAGTCGGCCATACTGGGAACGTCACTGACACAGGAAAAGGGACAGATAAAAAGTCCTTCCCGCCCGAACCAGAGAGTCATGTGGTCAGCCACGTGTATTGGTGGTGGGCCTTGGTGGTGCAGGCTGTTAATCATCTAGCACTTAGCTCAATTGCCTGCAATTAGTGCAGGTTCGAATCCCACCAGGCTCAAGGTTGACTCAGCCTTCCATCCTCTTGGGGTAGGTAAAATTGAGGAGCCAACATTGTTGGGGGCAATAAGCTGACTTTGTAAAAAAATGCCGCTTAGGGGGGCCAAAATGCCTGAGTAATAAGCAGGCATACACAGTGGAATGAAGGCTGTTGCCGAGCACTTAGCATGGTGCTCTAAAGACTGTAAGCCGCCCTGAGTCTCCGCAGAAGGGCGGTATATAAATATAAATAAATAAATAAATAAAATAAATATTGTTTGGTATTCCTCATTTTTAGTAGTCATCGTGCCTCCTGGAACCAATTTACGATGAGTAGCGAGGGACCACTATAATTGCACCTCAAGACATCAGTTTAAATGAACCTTAATATGTGGACCTGATCCTTTCCTTTCTGAGACCTACCGGAGAGAAGGGTATGTATGCAGAGTCCCAAACAGAAAAAATACACCAGAAATAAAGAATATTGGAGCTGACAGCCCACCCAGCCAAAAGATCTCACCTGGCAAATCCTTGGGGAAGCTCCCCCAAGCCATAGAGAGGATAGAGGTAGGGACTTTTGCCGTATCTGGCCAAAGACTCGCTGTAGAGTTTAATCCTGTTGATGGTTTCTTGGCAAGGTTGGTCTAGGTAGCTGAAGGGAAAGAAAGTTGAGATCAGGGGTGGGCAGCTGGGAGAACTTTATGACCTGGAGACTACCCTGTTTCTCCCCGAAAACAAGACCAGGTCTTATATTTGGGGGGCCCCACCAAAATAAGCATTAGGGCTTATTATCGGAGGCTCCCCCACCAATGTACAGGAAGCCCACTTCTTCTTGTTCGTGGCGGGGCAGGAAGCCGTGTGGCGCACTAGTGAGGCAGGGGGAGGGGGTGGAGCTGCCCCACATGCCAGCTTACCTCAAGCCCCCGCCACCTGCCTTGCCTCCCGGCCGCGGCACCAACACACCGCTTGATTTCCTGCTCCGTTGAGGCCGTGAACAAGCAGAAGTAGTGGGCCGGCAGCCACGGGGGTTCCTACTACACGTCAGGTGTTGGGGCATGGAGGGCCTGGTTACGGAGGGCCCTCAGGTAAGCCGGTGTGAGGCAGGTGGGACAGCTCCACCACCCCCCTGCCGCGTGACTGCTAGCAGACAGAATGGGTGGCCAGCCAACTCTGCAGGTTCTTAAGTAGGTCTTATATTAGGCACGCAACTAAAAATTGTGCTGGGTCTTATTTTCGGGATAGGTCTTATTTTCAGGGGGAAAGACCCTTTGAAGTCCCCAGGTTGTCAAGTTTGCCCCAGTTTAGATGTAGTGAGGGAAAACACAGGCCAGATGGGGAGGGATTTCTCTCAGGGGAGAGGGGGGCGTCGCTTACTCATCTGTTCTATACAGGGCTAAGGCGTGGCCCGTGAAGTCGATCACATCCTGGCCGAGATCGAACTTCTTGTAGATGTCGCGCATGGTGGTTCTCTTGGGATCCACCCCTTCGAACGTGCGGGCGTCGTTCTCGTCAAAGTTGGCCACGTAGACCAGAAACTTCCGGAAGCGCCTTTTCTCAAACAGGCCCATCAAACCTTCAAAGGGGGGGAAAACAGCCCAAGTTTTTTTTTTTACAGCACCGTGTCAACTCATACAATATTTCTCTGGTCTTTTTTAAGAGTTGCCAACAGAAAGGGAGGAGGGGGGAGCAGGGCGGCAGCTTGGAAACCGAAAGGGTATTTCATAAATGTTTTCAAAGATAAGGAACTAGGTGACCGAAGTTTTTGCCTAGCTGGAGAGCCTGATTGATGATTCTGGGCTATGGAGGTGTCCCATTGGAGGATATGAATTAGGATACACCCAGAGAGTGGGGGGGAAAAAACCAGGGTCAAGAGTGATAATGAATGATGGGTCTCAAGAGTCGGCTGCACCCAGGCAGTGCCGGACATGTTAACTCCCAATAAATCTTTTTGAAGTTTTGGAAGTTTGGCTCGAGACTCAGGATTTAAATGGGGGGGGGGGGGGGTAACTGCCGGAATTCTCACACGGCGAGGGTGAAAAATGTACACCTTCTATCCTGGTTGGTTTTAGAGTTCAGAGAGAAGCAGCAATGTGGGCTCCGATCGGTTCTTCCCAGCTGAGGGCTAGAGGTTTTTTTTGAAGTATAAGGAGTCCTCGATTTACAACTGTTCGTTTTAGTGACCGTTCCAAGTTACAACGGCACTGAAAAAAGAGCGACTTGTAACCAGTTTGCACACTTAGGACCACTGCAGCTTCCCCGTGTGATCAAAATTCAGATGGTTGGCCATGCGATCCCCTTTTCACAAGCAAAATCAAGAGGGAAGCTTAACAACCGTCTCACTCATTTAGCAACGGCAGTGATTCGCTTAACAACGGTGGCAAGAAAAGTCGTAAAGTGGGGCACAACGATTTTTAACCACTGTCGTGCTTAGCATGAAAGTTTGGGGCTCCGTTATGGTCGTTAGGTCGAGGATTCCCTGTACAAATAATTTCGCAACCCACATTGTCATCCGTTGAGGAGATCCATCAAGAGAAAAAGGCTGATCGGCTTACTAGAGGCGAGGGCTTCCGCTTCGGTCGAAGGGACTTTATAGATCTTTCCGCCCTTGTAGACAAAGCTCCCTTCGATCACCTTGAAGTCCAGGTAGCGAGTGACCTCTGTGTACAGCAGCATCTTGACCAGTTGGCCTGTAGAAAGAACCAGGAAGCCCAGTAGGAACCCAGTCAGGCAGGGAAAATATGTTGAATAACAGAATAACTGGGAAGAGAGACTTTTATCCCCACACCAGAGGGAGCTACGTGGGGCCAAGGCCATCCGACAGGTATCAGCTGCCTTTGGAGTCAGATATCAGAGGGAAAGAAGAACAGCTGGAGCCTGTTCCAAGTGTGCCCATGCACAGAGCTGCCAGACGAAGGGTCTGGGGAAGGCTCTGAGGAGGGCTCTGTATCGGAGGCAGAGATGGGGCCAGGGCCGTCCAACAGTTATCAGCTGCCTTCGGAGTCGGACATCAGAGGGGCAGTAGAACAGCTGGAGCCTGTTCCCAGTGTGTGCATGCACAGAGCTGCCAGAAGAAGGAAACAGCTAAGGAACAAGGGTCGACTTGGGAGGAAAGGCTCAGGTGGACAGTGAATGGCTTCTCCCATAGGGAATAAAGAGGAACAAAAGGGGAGGGATGTTTGTAGGAGACAATTAGTTCAATTCATTAGGATGAAGATCTGTTCCTGACTTCTTGGCAAGAAATTGCTGCTACAGCATGGCGTTTGGAAGATATTGGCCTGGCAACTCCCCAAGTTGAATAAAGGCCTGTCGTTGTGCAATCTCTTGAAAGACTTGTTGGCCAGGACTTTGCTGGAGAGGAATCCCCTTTAACCCAAATAAAAGAGGTTTTATTGGAACGAGGAGTCTGCTTCAAGATCTTGGGAAGCCCGGGTCAGAACACTACAGGACGAAAAGCAGGATAGGAATTAAAATGACAGAATTTAACGGAGCTGTTTCTAGCCACTCACCACAGGCCATGAGGAATTTGGGGATCAGGTCGACGTTCCAGTCTCTTCCTCGGCCCATCGACTCCAGTATTGTTCCTGGCACGCGAAGCCACCTTTTGTATAGCTTTTAAGAAGAGGGTAAGAGTTAGGATGGGCTGTGCAGCTCACCCACCCAGGAAGAAATGTCTTCCCCACCCCCACCCACCCCCCAAAAAGAACTAAGCTGAGAGAAGGATGGTTAACAGCACCAGGCCCCCATCCTACCAATCATCCTTAGGTCTTTCAATGGAGAAGGAAGGAATGGAGGGAGGATGGGAGGGAGGAAACAAAACAGAGAAAGAGAAGAGAGAGAAAAAGAAAGAACAAGAAAGAGAAAAGAAAAAGGGGGAAAAGGGGAGAAAGGGAGAAAGGGAGAGAGAAAAAAGAAAGGAAAGAGAAAGAGCAAAAAAGAGATGAAAGAAAAAAGGGAAAGAAGAGAAAGAGAAAGAAAGAAAGAAAGAAAGAAAGAAAGAAAGAAAGAAAGAAGAAAGAAAGAAAGAAGAAGAAAGAAAGAAAGAAAGAAAGAAAGAAAGAAAGAAAGAAAGAAAGAAAGAAAGAAGGAAGGAAGGAAGGAAGGAAGGAAGGAAGGAAGGAAGGAAGGAAGGAAGGAAGGAAGGAAGGAAGGAAGGGGAAGGGAGGGAGGAATACTCACATCTTCCAGGGGTGTAATTGAAGCACTTTCCCCTCCATAGTAAGAGTTCCGATCCATGTGTAGGACTTTCTTGCCATTGACGGACATGATGCCCGAGAGAATGCATTCCTGCAGAGAAGAGATCCAGGAACAAAATTAAGGACTCCCCAACCATCGTGAGGGGCTCAAGAGGTCCATCAACCACAAGAACACATTCAGGGTGTTGCTCAAAGTCCCGCAGGTGCCCATCCCACAATTGTCACGTGGGAACAAGTTGCAGCATGGCAGCTAGGAAAACGCCGGTTGCAACCAATCGGTTCTTCCAAGAATATCCTTGGGGTTTCAATGTAACACCCAACTTCTTTGCAGTTTTAGGGGTCCGTTGGTGCCACATTGTGTTTCTGGAAAAATAGATTTATTGGAAAGACAGGCCCCTCCTTTGGGGGCTCTGGAGTGGCGGAGACCTCTGGAATTTCTCCAGATTTTATTTCCCCCCAAAAAAACCTGGGATAATGAGAAAAATCCCCAGCATCCTTTTCTGCCAAATTCCAAATACTTTGGCAGAACTTTTGAGCCTAATGGTTGATTTCCCATTTAAAACACATCCTGTTTTCAATTTCATCCGTAGCTTTGGAAAGGAAGAGAGGTTAAAAAGATTTTTTTTAAAAATTCCTTTAAATACCCACAATACTCTCCATCAATAAACCCATCACTAAACAAATACATTTCAACCCCAGTATGTCAAGAGCTTTTATATAGTTTATATGTTGTTGTTTTTTCCCACAACACCAGTTCCCTGCATGTGCCAGGTTGCCAAGGCTGAAATACAGTTTGAGTGGTCCTCGTTTAGCAAACGCCGAGAGCCACAAAGGGACTGAAGGAAAGGGACTTACAACTGGCCACAACTCACACTTACGACCATCACAGCATCCATATACAGCCAATATGTATTTACAACCACTGCAGCATCCTGGGGTCACAGCCAGGTTCCCACCAGCGAAGTTAAACAGATGCCAGATTTGCTTAACAACCGACTCACTGAGTAACTATAAGTTATGACAAAACGGTCGTAAAATCGTAACCCAGCTCCCTTAACAACCGACTTGCTTAGCAAAGGGAAATATTGGTCTCAACTGGGGTTGTAAATCTAAAAGAGGTAGGAAGTTAAGTGGATGGGGGGATTGCTTACAAATAATAGAACTTGTTTGTAATTCTTCTTCTTCCCAACTCAATGTTATAACACAATTCTTAACCGAGGAGACAGTGAAAGAAAACACACACACTGACAAGCAGAACAAATAAGACTTTGCTCCAAGAAGGAAATTTAGTGAAATTTACTGCTTTGGGGGAGAAAATTATCTGCCTTTGCCTGACAAACAATATGGGTCAATTAATTGGTAAATATAATCTCTCTCTCTCTCTCTTCTTTCTTCGCTTCCTCTTTTCTTTCTTTCTCCTCCCTTTCTTTTTCTTTCTTCCGTCTGTCTTCTGTCTTCTTCATTTCTTCCACCATTCCTCCTTTCTCTTCCTTCCTTCCTCCCCTCATTCCTTGTCTCCCTTCCTTCCACCTGTCCTTTCTCTTCCTTCCTTCCTTCATTCCTTCTTGTCTCCCTTCCTTCCACCCTTTCTCCTGTCTCTTCCTTTCTTCCCTCATTCCTTCCTGTCTTCTTCCTTCCTTCCTTCTTCCTTTCTCTTCCTTCCTTCCTTCCCTCATTCCCTCCTTCCTTCCTTCCTTCCACCTTTCCTCCTCTCTTTCCTCATTCCTTCTTGTCTCCCTTCCTTCCACCTTTCTCTTCCTCCCCTCATTCCTTCCACTCTTCCTCCTTTCTCTTCCTTCCTTCCCTCATTCCTTCTTGTCTTTCTTCCTTCCTCCCTTCCTCCTTTCTCTTTTTTCCCTTCCTTCCTTCCCTCCTGCCTTCCTTCCTTCCACCCTTCCTCCTTTCTCCTTCTCCCTTCCTTCCTTCTTTTCCTTCCCTCCCTCCCAGTAAACTTCCAAGCTGCTTGCCAGGCTGGAAGCTGCCCCAAAAGACATTGATTTCAGCTTCACTAGAGGGTGGAGTTCAGCTTACAGGATTCTATGCTCTGGGGTGGATGATGTCCGGCCTGAAGGTCCACCGAGGTCTTTTTCTGGTGAATTTGCTTTGGGGTTTTTTGTTTTTATTCTTTTCTTTCCCCCCTTCCTGTTTTGGCATTGCACAACGGTGGCTGCTGCTTACCGCAACCCTTCCTCCCTCAGCCTTATGTTTTGACTTTCAACTTCCCTGCGCTGCTACGAACTTGCACTTGCCAACGGGGGTCACAACCATCTCGGCTGCCCACTTGTGAGATGTTCTCCTACGCCCGCCCTGCAGAAACAGAGGCAGGGCGGGCTGGCTGGCCACACTGAACCCCCCCGTCCTCTGCCCTTCCCCAACCTCTCCTGAAGGTTCACTTCACCACCACGGATTTACCTCTAGGACAGGGGTCCCCAAACTTGCCCGCGTTAGGATTTGTGGACTTCAACTCCCAGAATTCTCCAGTCCAGCATAGCCAAGTTTGGAGACCTCTGGCCCTAGAACGTGGCTGGCTGGGGAATTCTGGGAGTTGAAGTCCACGGGTTGTAAAGGTTTGCCCAGCCCTGCTCTAGAGAAGGACCAGCCTAAGCAATTCCCCGACATCTGGTTTCTATTGTTACTGGTTTTGAAATGTTTGTCTGTTAGGATTTTAATTTGTAAAGGCTCGAAGCCACCCAGATGGGCAGTAAATAAATTTGATAGATGGATGGATAGACGATAGATAGATAGATAGATAGATAGATAGATAGATAGATAGATAGATAGATATAGATAGATATAGATAGATAGATAGATAGATAGATAGATAGATAGATAAGACAGAGAGAGAGGCAGGCAGGCAGGCGATAGATGGGTGAATGGGTGGATGATAGGTAGGCAAAAATATAGAGATAAAGATAGAGAGATTAGATAGGGAGGGAGGGAGAGAGAGAGAGAGAGGCAGACAGGCGATGGATGGATGGGGGGATGATAGATGATAGGTAGGTAGAGATATAGAGATAATGATAGAGAGATTAGATAGGTAGGTAGATATAAGACAGACAGAGGATAGGTGGATGATAGATGGTAGGTAGAGATAGAGATATAGAGATAAAGGAAGGAAGGAAGGAAGGAAGGAAGGAAGGAAGGAAGGAAGGAAGGAAGGAAGGAAGGAAGGAAGGGTCCTGGTGGCGCAGTGGTGCATCTGCAGTATTGCAGGCTAACTCTACTGACTGCCAGCAGTTCGATCCTGACCGGCTCAAGGTTGACTCAGCCTTCCGTCCTTCCGAGATTGGTAAAATGAGGACCCAGATGGTTGGGGTCAAGAGGCTGACTCTGTAGACTGCTTAGAGAGGGCTGCAAAGCACTGTGAAGTGGTATATAAGTCTAAGTGCGAAGGAAGGAAGGAAGGAAGGAAGGAAGGAAGGAAGGAAGGAAGGAAGGAAGGAAGGAAGGAAGGAAGGAAGGAAGGAAGGAAGGAAGGTTGAGGGGGTCAACCTATTCTCCAAAGCACCCAAAGGCAGGACAAGAAACAATGGATGGAAACTAATCAAGGAGCAAAGCAACCTGAAACTAAGGAGAAATTTCCTGACAGTGAGGACAATTAACCTGTGGAAGTTTTTAAGAAGAAACTGGGAATTATGGGTTCACCAACACCGGAAGTTTTCAAGAACTGGACAGTTATATCTGAGAGAGCATAATCTCTCCCGGTCAAACAGGGGGCTGGACTAGAAGGCCTCCAAGCTCCCTTCCAACTCTTGTTATTCTATGGCCTTCCTGCCTTCTGGTATGGCCGCCACAAACCCTGCCACACTTCCTCTGTTAAACACAGCTGTTGTGGTTGAAATGTAGTCCAGATTTGCAAGAGGGAGGGAGGGAGGGGCTCTCTACCAGGGTGCAAAGAGACAGCTGGCCTTGGATTTGTCTGGTGGGCCCGAAAAGAGCAAGGTTGGATTCTCCCTAGCAATTCACAGAGTGTTCCTAACCGTTTTGCAAATGATTGCTTGAATCTGGCAAGATTCTGTCTGCAGGAGAGCAACGATAAAGGAACCATGTAGTTCTGGACTTATGACAATTTGTTTAGCGGCAATTCGAAGTTACAATGACACCGGAAAAAAGGGACTTATGGCCATGTTCACACAATCAAGACCTGAAATGGACCACTAACATCAAACACGTCATCAAAAAAGCAGAACAAGGAAAGTTCTTTCTGCGCCACCTCAGGAAGCTCAAAGTGCCCAAGGAGCTGCTGATCCAGTTCTACAGAGGAATTATTGAGTCTGTCATCTGCACCTCTATAACTGTCTGGTTTGGTTCTGCAACCCAACAGGACAGACACAGACTTCAGAGAGTAATTAGGACTGCAGAAAAAACAATGGCTACCAACCTGCCTTCCATGGAGGACCTGTATCCTGCACGAGTCCAAAAGAGGGCTGTGAAAATATCTACAGACCCCTCACATCCTGGACATAAACTGTTTCAACTCCCATCCTCAAAACAACACTAAAGAGCACTGCACAGCAGAACAACTAGACACAAGAACAGTTTTTTTCTGAATGCCATCACTCTGCTAAACAAATAATTCCCTCAACACTGTCCAACTATTTACAAAGTACCTTATGATTCAATTCCCTATTCTATTCTATTCCTATACCCTATGGCTATCATTAAGTGTTGTACCTGATGATTTTGTCTCTTGACGAATATATCTTTTCTTTTATGTACACTGAGAGCATTTGCACCAAGACAAATTCCTTGTGTGTCCAATCACACTTGACCGTAAAGAATTCTATTCTATTCTATCAAAATCCGGACACTTATTCACACTTATCCTTCCGCTGCAACTCCCTACAATTAATTTCCCCAAATAAAGTCAAGAGAATTCTCACTCCAAATAAGTGCATCCTTAACCTTTCTTTTCTTTATTGTAAACGGGAGAGAACGGGAACAATGGCCACATTTCAAGGGCTGGTTAAGCCTGGGAGTGTCTCAAATCCTTTGATCTGGTATAAATATATTTCTGATGGAAGAGCAAAATGGGATTAAGGAAGCCAAATTCTCCTGTCTGCATTTTAAGCGATCTGTTATCTAGAATAGAGGTCTCCAAACTTGGCCACTTTAAGACTTGTGGACTTCAACTCAGACTTCTGGGAGTTGAATTCCAGAAGTCTTAAAATTGCCAAGTTTGGGGACCCTCTGATCTAGAAAGTCGAAAATACAGAATGTGCACGAGAGCAGCCAACTGGAGCAAAAATTCAAATCTAGGGCCTCCAGTCTTTGTAAATTAAGGCTCAACTCCCAGAGTTCCTCGGCCCTCCTCAATGTAGAAGGAATTCCAATTTCACACACACACACACTCTCTCACACACACAACCTCAAAATCCCTCCCAACACAGCTTCAAGCTGGCACAGCAGAAGTTTAAAGCTAGCAGGAGTATTTGTTAAGAAGCAGACAAGCCGATTCTTGCCCGTGAGGCCTTCCCTGTTCCTGCCTCGTAGTTAAAAAATCAAATTTTAATGAAGCCGGAGGCTTAAGCGACAGTCTCCTTTTCTGAAGGGCTCTGCAAAAGCGCCTGACTTTTTGCAGGGTGCAGGAAAACCACAACTTGGCGCACCCTGGCAATCCAAAGCCCCGCCGGCTGAGACGAAATTGCAACGGCAGGATTTGCTCAAGCCGACGTGGGGAACACGCAGGGAGGGAAGAGCCTGTAAAATTTGATTTGCAAAAGAGTCTCACCCGACGGCGACCGATTTTGTAGGCTGGAATTCTTTCCATTTAAGAGAGGAAATGAGATTGCCGAAAACATGAACCCGGCATGCTGGAAGTGTAAAAAAAGCACAAGGCACTTTTTATCATATGTGGTGGTCCTGTCCTGAAGCCCAAAGATACTGGACAAAAAATCAGATACTGGTTACAAGAAATAGTAAAAGAACAAATAGAATTTGAACCGGAGTTATTTGTTAGGAATTTAAAAAAAAATACAAGAAAAAGATTAAATATATTTTATTACACCTACTAACTGCTACAAGATGAACATATGCACAATGTTAGAAGCATAATAGCATTTCTGTGCTGAGTAATTGGGGATTCAAAAAAAATCTTGGGACTGTGCCGAAATGGACAGATTAACTCTAAAATTAAAAGATAAAAAAGTCAGAATATCATGGGATTTGGGATATGTGGTATATTTGGCTGGAAAATAGGAATTAAAGTCAAGTTAAAATAACTATAGATAAATGTATATAAAAGTATAGTACTGTATATTAATGTAAATATTTACAAGAGATGTATAATAATGAAGAAAGGAACCGAAAAGGATCCAATCCCCTTTTCCAATCCCAAATCAGATGTGGGTTACAGCTTGTTCACAATTTACAACTGTTCACTTAGTGTTTATTCGAAGTTACAATGGCACTGAACCAAAGTACTTGGAAACTGATTCATATTTATGACCGTTGCAATATCCTGGGGTCTTGAGATCCCTTTTTGCGACCTTCTGACAAGCAAGGGCAATGAGGAACCAACAATGGTGTCGCTAAGTTAGCAATTGCAGAGATTCGCTTTAAGAACTGTGGGCAAGGAAGGTTTGCAGAATGGAACCAAATTCCCTTATAAGGACTGTCCTGCTTAGCGCAGCAGAAATGTTGACCTCAATTGGGGTCATAACTTGAGAATTACTTATTTAAGATTTCAACAGCCTGTGGAAGAAAAATTCCCCAGAGCTCAGCCAGGAGAAAAAGAAAGCAATATTGTTAGAAGACCAATGCCTTATTTATGCCAATGTTTCTCAGTCTTGGTCACTTTGAGGTGGTTGGACTTCAATTCCCAGCATTCCCTAGCCAGCAAAGCTGGGAGTTGAAGTCCACACAGCTTAAACGTTTTGCTGGCTAGGGAATTCTGGGAGTTGAAGTTCACCCAGCTTAAAGTTTTGCTGGCTAGAAAATGCTGGAAGTTGAAGTCCACCCAGCTTAAAGTTTTGCTGGCTAGGAAGGCTGGGAATTGAAGTCCACCCAGCTTAAAAGTTTTGCTGCCCAGGAATGCTGGGAATTGAAGTCCATCCAGCTTAAAGTTTTCCTGGCTAGGGAATGCTGGGAGTTGAAGTCCATCCAGCTTAAAGTTTTGCTGGCTAGGGAATGCTGGGAGTTGAAGTCCACCCAGCTTAAAGAGACCATGCCTGAGAAACACTTCCATGCAAACTAATTTTCTTAAAAACCAATTGCCCTATTTTGATTTCTAAGGCAGGAGTTTCATGGCTAGGGCAGACTTTTGATGGAAACACTGACTGCATCACCTTATACAGGTAGTCCTCAACTTACAATCATTCGTTGAATGACTGTTTGAACTTACAACGGCACTGAAAAAAGGGACTTGTGGCTGTTTTTCACACAACTGTTGCAGCATCCCTACGGGGAAGCCAGATTTCCTTAACAACTGCAGTGATCTGCTTAACAAGGGTGGCAAGAAAGGTTTGTAGAATGGGACGAGACTCACTTAATGACCGTCTCGCTTAAGCAATGGAAATTTGGAGCTCAATTTCTGGGCGTGACTCACAGACTAGTGGCAATAAAGCCTCCTTCAGATCAAAGCCATAGGATAAACCTCCATATCATGGTTAGCCGCCTCACGGAAAGTTAGATGAGCTGCATAAAAGAAGGTACAAGAAGTGACCTAAAATGGTTAATGATTGAGCCGAACCACAACGGACAATTCCCTGGTATTATTGTCAGGGGTTCCAAGATTAAGCCGCTATCACAACCATCACAAGGAGACTGTGTGCAATTCCAGATCCAAGGGGGGAAAAAAAAAAACAGAGAAAAGGAAAATACAGATTGCAAAGATTAGGCTTTTACTAGCTCTATACTCGTGCTTTGCTACGAGACTATGTGGTTGGGCTTAGTTTTTTGGGAAGAAAATGGGGGGGTGGGGGGGAATTGTGCCTCTGCCTATCAGCATCCATTGGTATTCATCTGGCTAGAGTTCTGTCAGTGTGTGGGAGAGATGAGGGCAGTTTGGAAACTGAAGCAGTGTGAGCAAGAAGGAGACAGCAAGGAGCCTGGGCGTGGCTTAGCTCAACTGTTCTGTACTAAAGCTGCTTGGTGCTCTGAAACTGAAACTCTTCTCCTCTGCTTGTGTTTTGCCTTTGGAAGAGATTTCTTTTTTTCAGGTGGGGAGGGGGAGTAGAACTCCTTAGCATCAGAGAGTAATAATAATAATAATAATAATAATAATAATAATAATAATAATAATAATATAGGAAATACTCTAAATGCTCTGATGGTCATTTCAAAAAATCCTTTCTTAATGAACACCTAGAAGCCAAGAGGAATATACGGGCCAAATTTCAAGTTTGTAGGCTTTACAGATATTTTGTGATGATGCATGAGTTGTATTTCGCTTTTATATAGAGAGATTATATTGCAATTTGAATTTTTTCCCCTTCAGTTTTATCAATTACCCAGAAGGAGGATTCTCTAAACAGCTGGCAAGCACCTCAACAATGAGGACACCAGGAGAAGCAACTACGAAGCACATACGCAAACAGTGGTGCACCTCACTTTCCTCCTCCTCCTCCTCTCCACAAACCTCACTCCCTTCTAGCACTGATGGCGTTACCTGGCTAGGTTGTAAAACATCTGCACGAAAACCACCAAGACCCCACAGTTTTCTTCCTGCTCCTCCTCTCCACAAACCCCACTCCTTTCTAACACTGAGGATGTTCCCTAGTTGGGTCATTAAACATCTGCAAGAAAACCATCAAGCTCAGCCAGCATTGAAGACCCCACAGTTCAACCCTGAGCTACAAGTATTTTTTTTCTGTCTGCTCCGCCACACAGCTTCCTTCCAGCCACAAGCACGTTAGAAAGCCTGCTTACGGCCCAGCCACAAATGGTCCTCGACTTACAACTGTTCATTTAGTGGCTGAAGTTACGTCAGCACTAAAACAAGCGACCTAACTGACCATCACAGTCCTCCCATTCAACCGTGGCAGAAAAAGGTAGTAAAATCAGGTTCAACTCACTGAACGACCATCTTGCTTAGCAATGGGAATTCTGCTTCTAATTATGGCCATAGGTTGAGGCCTACCTGTATGCTAAATACTCTTCAGTTCAGAGATTTACTTCAAGGGAGGCCAAGAAGACCCACAGCATATTTATTAAAAGTATTAGGACTTTAAATACTATTAGAATAAGAATAGAGAATAGAATACAGAACAGAATGAGAACAGAATGGAATGGAAAAAAGTAGAGTAGAGTAGAGTAGAGTAGAGTAGAGTAGAGTAGAGTAGAGTAGAGTAGAGTAGAGTAGAGTAGAGTAGAGTAGAGTAGATTAGAGTAGAGTAGAGTAGAGTAGAGTAGAGCAGGGGTCTCCAACCTTGCCAACTTTAAGATTTGTGGACTTCAACTCCCAGAATTCCTCAGTCAGCAAAGCTGCCAAGGTTGGAGACCTCTGGAGTGTAGTGTAGAGAAGAGTAGAGTAGAGTAGGAATAGAATAGAATAGAATTCTTTATTGGCTAAATGTGATTGGACACACAAGGAATTTGTCTTGGTGCAAATGCTCTCAGTGTACATAAAAGAAAAGATACATTCGTCAAGAGTCGAGAATCATCAGGTACAACACTTAATAATAGTCATAGGGTACAATAAGAATAGAATAGAATAGAATAGAATTCTTTATTGGCCAAGTGTGATTGGACCCACAAGGAATTTGTCTTTGGTGCAGAAACTCTCAGTGTACATAAAAGCTGTAAGTGATAAATCATGACCAAAGTCATCCTAATAATACATTCATCGTACATGCTGTATTAAATATTTTAAAAACTTACCAGGGGCATGCTCTAACCACAACGAGCAACTTTGCTGCTTTATAACTTCTTCAGAACTTTGTGAGTCATGCAGTCTGTTTCCTCTGCATAAATTTGTCGCAAGAGAAGCATCTGTTCATGTAGGCCCAGGAACAAAAGTCCTAAAACCTGTGTGAGCTTTTCACTGAGACCAGGGAGGGTGTGTGGTTGTGTGTCTCCAATCCAAGTGAAGTTTTTCACACTTACGACCGTTGCAGCATCCCCGTGGGTCACGGGATTTGGATGCCTGACAACTGGCTCCTATTTATGACGGTTGCAGTGTCCCCCGGGGTCGTGCGATCCCCTTGCGACCTTCCGACAAGTGAAGTCAGTGGAGGAAGCCAGATTCACCTCCAACCGTGGCACTGACTTAACAACTAGTGATTGACTTAACAACTGTGGAAAGACAGGTCGTAAAACGAGGCAACACTCGCTTTGCAAGTGTCTTGCTTTGCAATGGGAATTTGAGGCTCAATTGTGTTTGTAAGCTGAGGATCATCTGAACATATAAGCCAAAGGCTGCTGGTACATCAATCCAAGTATACAACCACTCTATAAAGCCTTAGTAAGGCCACACCTGGAGTACTGCATCCAGTTTTGGTCACCAAACTATAAGAAAAGGTGTTGAGACTCTGGAAAAGAGTGCAGAGAAGAGCAACCAGGATGATGAGGGGACCTGAGGCTAAAACATATGAAGAACAGTTGCAGGAACTGGGCTTGGCTAGTCTAGGGAAGAGAAGGACCAGGGGTGATAGGATAGCAGTCTTCCAATATTTGAGGGGCTGCTCCAGAGAGGAGGAAGGGGGTCAAGCTATTCTCCAAAGCACCCGAAGGCCAGACAAGGAATAATGGATGGAAACTGAACAAGGAGAGATTCAACCTGGAAATAAGGAGGAATTTCCTGACAGTGAGAACAAGTTGCCTTTGGAAGTTGTGGGAGCTTTATCCCTGAAAGCTTTCAAGAAGAGACTGGACTGCCATTTGTCAGGATTGGTTTAGGGCAGGGGTCTCCAAACGCGGCCCACCAGTTGGTGACTGCTGCTCTAGAAAGAGTGCAGAGAAGAGCAACCAAGACAATTAGGGAACTGGAGGCTGGAACATATGAAGAACGGTTGCAGGAATGATACGAAGGACTAGGGGGGACATGATAGCAGTCTTCCAACATTTGAGGGGCTGCCCCAAAGAATCGGGGGGGTCTCCAAACCATCTGAAGGTAGGACAAGAAGCAATGGATGGAAACTAATTGAGAGAACCAACCTAGTGCTAAGGAGGCTAAAACATATAAAGAACGATTGATGGAATTAGTTATGTCTAGCCTAATGAAAGACAAGGATTTGGGATGGGGGCGAGGGGGAATAATAGCCCCATTACTTCAGGGGCTGCCACAGAGAAGTAGAGGGTTGACTTGTTCTCCAAAGCAGGGGATGGGTGGAAGACCACTAAAGAGAGATCCAGAGTTTCTCCCAAAACGAAGGAGAAATTTCCAGACAGTGAAAACAATTTGTCATGCCCTTGGTGGGAGAGGGACTGAGGAAGAGGAGGCTCCAGAGGTTGTGGAGGAGGCTGGGGAAGGGCAGAGGCTGGCTGAGCAGGCAGAGGAGGACCCAGGCCCATCCCTTCTCCATCCTACGGCACGCAGGGAGGGGAGGATAAGGGGAAGACATGGTCTACTTGGGAGGAGAGGGCCTTGATCCTCTTCATGGGCTGCAGCTGTGACAACTGAATAAGAGGACGGACTTGCATATGGGCGAATGCTGGAAACAAAGAGTGTTTTATTCCTGGATGAGGTTTATCTTGGTTGGGGTTCTTCCAACGGGACTATACCTGGTTATCTTCTTGATGTTTGTAATTAACTATCCTGGTCTGTCGTGGAACTTTCTTCAGTGCGGTTTGGTTTTGGTTTTTTATTGCTTCGTTATCTGCTCTCTGAGTTGGACTGTATTTTTTTCGTTTGGAATGTGATTTTGGAAAAGAGTTTAATCTCCAGCTGTGAACAATTGAACAGTGAAGCCAAGTTGAAGGCATTGAAGAACATTTATTTTGGTTTTTGTTACATTTGTGGGACACTCCGGGTCATCACACAATCCATGAAATAACTTCCAACCCGGAGTTGTGAATGTTCCCTCGCTGGAGTTTTCTGAGAAAGGATTGAGACAACCGTTGGTTTGGGATGGCATGGGGACTCCTGCCTCGGGCAGAGGGTTGGACTAGAAGACCTTCCGGGGTCCCTTGCAGCCCTGCGATTTTACGAATCGATCAATACTTAGCCAAGGCAGCCTGGAACTGAAATGTCAAAAGCTTCACTAATATCTCCAGCAATTATCCCCAAAGGTAGGAGGTACAATAAACTTAATTTTCTCAAAAGGGGATCATCCCAGTTGCCTTCAAAGAAATGAGGGCCACACCATCGTGCAAGGGAACACTTCACACAAGCCAAGATCAAACGTCCAGCAACACCTTAGTAGACTTCATGGTCGAGGACAGAGGTCCCCAAAACTTGGCAACTTTCAAGACTTGTGGACTTCCAATTCCTAGAATTCTGGGAGTTGAAGTCCACAAGTGTGATGACCCGGAGTGTAACACAAACGTAACAAAATCCAAAATGTAAATAAATGTCCTTTAATGTCTCCAACTTGGCTCCACTGTTCAATAATTCTAAGTTAGAGATAAAACTTATTCAAAAATAGTCTTCCAAAGAAAGCAATACAGTACGAACTTAATGAGCAGATAGAGGTGAAATGAAAAACTAAAGCAAACTACAATGAAGGAATTTCCACAACGGACCAGGATAAGTAATTACCAACTTCAAGGAGATAACAAGACACAGTCTGTTGGAAGGAGGCCAACCAAGATAACTTCAGCCCAATATAAAACACATTTTGCTTCTGGCAACACTGTGTTGTAATTGTCTCTCTTATATACTAGTCTCCCAAGCTGCCACCAATGAGGGGGATCATGGCCGCTTCCTCTCTCGTAAGCCAAGTTGCTCCCTTCTCCGTTCCTCCCTGCGTGCCCTAGGATGCAGAGGGGATGGACCTGGTTCTTCCTCTGCCCAGCCAGCCTCTGCCCTTCCCCAGCCTCCTCCACAACCTCCAGAGCCACACCTCCACTCGGTCGGCTGTTCCTCCGACTCTGCCAAGTATATAACAAGAAGTCTTAAAGTTGTCAAGTTTGGGGAACCCCTGGTCTAGGAGGAATAAAGGTCCATATAATTGAGATGCGGAAGCTTAATTTTCTAGATACTTTATTCTATTTTTATATGCTATGAGCTGATGCGTTGAGCACAATGCAATGTTGAAAGAGATGCATCTAGATCTTATTCATATTTATATTAATATCTGGAAATTCAACCAGGGGAGGTTTGTTTTACAGGTTAAGTCCTCCACGTACGACCACAACTGAGCCCAACATTTATATTGCTAAGTGAAAAATGTGTTAGGTGAGTTTTGCCCCACTGTACGACTTTTCTTGCCATGGTTGTTAAGTGAAACACTGCTGTTGATAAGTTAGTCCCCCGGTTGTTTTAAGTGAATCTGGCTTTCTCCCATCGACTTTGCTTGACAGGAGGTCACAAAAGGCCCAGGGATGTGGCAACTGTCATAAATGTGAATCATTTGTCAAGTGTCCGAAATGTAAATCGCGTGTCCGGGGGGAGGCCTCAATGGTGCTAAGCGTGGGGTCCCTTTTTTTCAGCGCCGTTCTGACTTCGGTCACTAAATGAACTGTTGTTAAGTTGAGGACTACCTGTATTTCATTTGCAACTTAAAAAAAAAAAAGCAGTGAAGAATCCTGCAGCATCTTGCAGACTTATTCTTGCAGAAGCTGCTACAAATCACAATTCATTTTCAGATATTACCTAATCTTTTTTTTTCTAAGGCTCCTGCCCCTGCCAGCAATTCTCGCTTCAGGAAGTGGATTATGAGTTGCAAATAACGATTTCGAAACAAAAGTGCTGAGGCAGCATTACAACCCGGGCCTCCGTCCTCTTCACAGGAGGAGCTTCAGCAGATTGTTAAATTGGCCTGCAGGATTTCTCCAGAGGCCTTGAGAAGGAAGCCAACCAGATTTTTCAGTCTCCTGGGACCAATGAACTCAAATTTAGCGCCACTGGATGTGGCTGCGAGATCACCCCGCAGATAAATCCTTGCCCAGCCCAGGTGTGCTGCCAGCTGCCAAAAAAGCCAACGCGGTCCTGGCCTGCATTGAAAGAGCGATCACATCAAGATCACGAGAAAGGGATGACAGAATGGTTTATAACAAGAGGTGGAAGGGACCTTGTAGGTCATCTAGTCCAACCCCCTCCTCCTGCCCTAGCAGGAGACCCTACTACACCGTGATGGCGAACCTGTGGCACGCGTGCCAGAGGTGGTACGCAGAGTCCTCTCTGTAGCAGGTGTGCCATCGCTAGCTGCTCTGGTTTCTGGCACACTGAGCCCTCTCTGTAGGCATTCGCACTGGCCAGGCGTCGGAGCGCCCAAAAATGGCCCAAAAAACAGCCTGTAAACAGCCCGAAAAAGGCCCCAAAACTGGCAAAAACCAGCCAAAAATCAGGCATGTGTGTACTGGCCAGCTGGTCTTTGGGTTTCTGGCACGCAGAGCCCTCTTTGTGGGCGTTTGTGCTGGCTAGCCGGAGCACCTGAAAACAGCCTAAAAACTGAGCATTCTTGGTCCGTAAAATGGCCTGAAAAGGGTCCCAAAATCGGCAAAAAAACGCCCAAAAATGTGCATACTGGCCAGCTGGTCTTTGGGTTTCCGGTATTCATGCACCCGCCTAGTGAGGCCACACGTGGAATTACAGGTAGTCCTCGACTTACGACAAGGGAGCCTGGCATTTCTGCTGCTAAGGGAAAGACATTTGTCAGGCGAGTTTGAAGTCTTTATCTTGCCATGGTTGTTAAGTGAATCACTGCGTTCGTTAAGTCAGTAAACAGGACTGTTATGGGAATCTGGGTTCCCCGCTGACTCTGGCTTGTCCGAAGGTCACAAAAGGGGATCGCATGACCCCGGGGGAAACGCTGCAACCGTCATAAATATGAGCCAAATGTCCAAAGGTTGATCCCGTGATTGTGGGGATGCTGAGACGGTTGTTAAAGTTGTGGAAAATGGTCAGAAGTCACTTTCGTTTTTAGTGCCGTTGTAACTTCGAATGGTCACTAAACGAACGGTTGTAAATGGAGGACTACCTGTACTGGGTCCAGTTATGGTTACCATACTATTTTTTAAATAAATTTTTTATTAATATAACAACAAAAACGAACAAATAAAACTCTCTGTTCATCAGTGTGTCAGTTGGGTACACATTTCTTTGTGCACATAATACCATTTTCAAACATATTTTACTTATATATGTTTATAATCCTTCTAATCAATATTTTATATCACATAAATCACTTGTTATATTAGCCTTAACATATTTATTGACTTTCAAAAATATATTTCACATTCATTTTCTTACTCTGTCTAACTCATTCAATTATCAGTAATAGATACTATACTGAACTTACATATTTCAATTTCTTACTCTTGTATCTAGCCATTCATAAAATAAACTCCAAATTTTATAATAATCTTTTTCTTCTTGTTCTCTAATTGCCATTGTCAATCTACTCATTTCGGCACATTACACTATTTTCTTAATTATTTCCTCATCCATTGGAATTTTCTCATTTTTCCAATTTTGTGCAAATACAATCCTAGCTGCTGTTAATACATTGATAATCAAATAAGTTAACTCTTTGTTATCATCCTCAGGTGAAATTCCCAATAAAAATGTCTCTGGTTTTAAATTTATAGATTGTTTTATCATTTTCTCCAACCACATGTGTATTCTAGTCCAATACTTTTTAGCGTCTGTGGATGTCCATGGTTACCATGATACAAGAATGATGCTGGGATTCTAGAAAAAGTACAGAGAAGAGCAACGAAGATTGATAAAGGGAGTCTGGGGGCTAAATCGTAGAGATTGAGAACTAAAAGGGGGGTCCATGTGGAAAGGAATCCTTAGAAAATTAACGTTTGTATCTGAAGATCCAACCAACAACATTGGGACCAATTTAAGCTGAATTAAGTTCAGCCGATGATGTGATTTAAAAGCGACTGTGGTTTGCTTTACCTAGGAAGTTTCAAACAATGAGAGCCATTGGGAGTGGAAACGGGCCAAGGCCCAGAGTCTTGCACTGCAACCTCAAGACGCAAAAGCACACCACGTCAGGCAAGGCACAAGCAGCTCACGACAACGAGCCCCTCTAAATTAAGTGGAGGTGGCAACGTTTCACCCGTGGATGTGCCGACGTTCCAGATTCGGTCAGAGTCAGCATTTTCTTGTAAGAACTGAGTCACACTTTCAGCTATGTTCTTGTGGGCAAAAGTTCAGCCCAACATGCCAGCAAAGAAAGTGGAATCCTCTCTGACTACAGATAGTCCTACGGTTCATTTAGTAACCGTTCAAACTAAAATAAAGTGACTTTTGACAGTTTTTCCCCACATATAACTTGTTGCAGTACGTGATCAAAATCTGGACTTTGGGCAACTGATTCATGTTTATGACGGTTGCAATGTCCCCAGGGTCACTGGCGATCTCCTTTTGTGACCTTCTGACAAGCAATATCAACGGGGAAGCCAAATTTACTTAACAACCGTGTTGCTAACTTAACAACTGCAGTGATTCGCTTAACAAGTGTGGCTCGCTTAGCAACGGAAATGTGGGGCTCAATTGTGGTTGTAAGTCGAGGACTACCTGTAAGGCTGATTTGAACCTCAGCAGAGTCTAGCTGCTATGGGGAGCCCTCAACTTACGTCCACAACTGTGCTCCAAATTTGAGAAATTTATTGAGTTTTGCTCCATTTTTACAATTTTTCTTGCCACATTTTAAAAAAAATATTTTTATTGTAAGTTTTCCTTTATTATACACATCATGTTTCCAGTTTTGCAACATCAGCATACTGACTATATCTAGTCTCTTTTAGATATACATATCATATACCAGAGGTCTCCAAACTTGGCAACTTTAAAACTTTTGGACTTCAACTCCCAGAATTCTCCAGCTGGCTGAGGAACTCTGGGAGTTGAAGTCCACAAGTCTTAAAGTTGCCATGTTTGGGGACCCCTGTTATAAACCCTGGCTATAACCATCATTCTCATAGCCGTACAGTACAGTCTCTTTTAAGTACATAGTATTGTACTTCATAATTATAAGTATTGTTTTCAGTTGTATCATAACACTTCATACATTTATCGCTCTATACATTTTAATCTTTAGTCACGTACAGTCCAATAATAGTAATTTAGCACTTAGACTTATAGACCACTTTATAGCGCTTTACAGCCCTCTCTTAACTGGTTTACAAAGTCAGCATACTGCGTATAACAATACTGCTTACAATATATGTTTTTACATATATCTATATACCTGTATTTATTTGTTTTGTTATTAAGTTACTAATCTTTGCACCTGTTATTTAACCATTTGTACAATACGTCCCATGCTGAGTAATATTCTGTTTCCTCTTTATCTTTAAGTTCCATTGTTAACCACAGTCCAATTCGGCACATTCTAGTATTTTTTTTCTTTTCTTTTTTCTTCCCACATTTAAGCCAATCACTGCAGCTGTTAAAGTTAGCAAGTGAATCTGCTTTCCTCGTTGACTTTGCACGTCAGAAGATTGCCGTTCGGTGCTGTTGTAACTTCAGTCACTAAACGAACCATACCTGCATCCGAGGCAGAAACTGCTAACTGCCTTAACATTTGAAACAGGCCATTGACAGATCTTGGCTCTTCAAAGAATTCCACCCAGAGGGTTTCTCTGCTCAAGTGAGCAAGACAAGGCATGTTTTTTTTTTTTTTAACAGTCGAAATCTCTTGTTTCCCCCTCCCCTCCCCCCAGCCCCAAGCTGAATAAAAGATTCAAAACAAATGCAGGAAGGAGCTGGCTTCCACAATTGCAGGAAGCTTCTATTCATTCTGGGCCGTATTTCTTTCTCAGAAAGAACAATTCCCCTCTTTATCCTTATGCTTTTGACACTCGGCATTCATCCGAAGGGCTTCTTACCAAAGTCGGTTTAATTTGCAGGACGAGAAGTGAAACCAACCGATTTTTCAAAAGAAAGCAGAACACAGAGAGAGAGAGAGAGAGAGAGAGAAATGGTGGCGAGATCAAAAGATTAGTGTTTTCACCCTGAAGGCCACCAAGTTGCTTTTGAAATCGTTTTGCAGAATATTTTTGGAGGCTGGTCGGGAAGTCTCTCATTAGAGGCCATGAAAGAAAGAAATGCTCTGTCTTACATATTGGCAAAAAAAAAATCAGAAAATAAAATACAAGCTGAATAGCCAAGACCTTGTTGATGATCCAAGCTCTGTAAGGGACCTTGGGATACTTATCTCTAATGACCTAAGTGCTAGAGCCCACTGTAACTACATAGCCAAAAAGGCATTAAGAGTTGTTAATCTAATCCTACATAGCTTTTTCTCTGGTAATATCACACTACTAACTAGAGCATACAAAACATTTGCTAGACCAATACTTGAATACAGCTCATCAGTCTGGAACCCACGTTACGTATCTGATATTAGCACAGTTGAGAAAGCCCAGAAATATTTCACACGAAGAGTTCTCCACTCCTCTACTCGTTGTAGAATACCTTATGCCATCAGACTTGAAATTCTAGACCTAGAAAACCTAGAATTACGCCGCCTTCGGTCCTATCTTAGTATATAAAATCATACATTGCAATGACTTACCTGTCAATGAATACTTCAGCTTCAACCATAACAATACAAGAGCAAACAATAGATACAAACTCAAGGTTAACCGCACCAAACTTGATTGCAGGAAATACGACTTCAGCAACAGAGTGGTCAATGTCTGGAATACTCTACCTGACTCTGTGGTTTCTTCCCCAAACCCCAAAAACTTTAATCTTAGACTGTCTACTTTTGACCTCACCCCTTTCCTAAGAGGTCTGTAGGGGGCCTGCATAAGCACACCAACGTGCCTACCGTCCCTGTTGTATTGTTTCTTTTATTTTTCTTATATGTACCCATTTCATGTATTCATAACTATGTATATCCTTATACCTATTATCTTGTAACCGATTGACAAATCAAATAAAAATAAAATAAAAACAAAAATCTTTGTCCTTCTCCATGCCAAACCAGGATGAGGCTACATAAAGGCTGCATGACGATCCTTGTTTGGCAAGGCGGTCAATTTCCTGGAGCTTCAGGAAGCAATTTTCATTTTTGGATCCAGCCATCTCATGCGCACGCATGACAGAGACAACTGAAGAGAGGGATAAATGGAGATTATTCTGATTTAATTAGGTGCTCCACCCATGGCAGCTCAGAACAAACCTAAAAGTAGACAAGGCTGACATGAGAGGAATGGTTTCTCTGCTGACTTTTATGGAAATCATTCCCTTTTCTGCTATTTCAGAGTTGGCACTTCCAACTGTTTGACTTGCAGTCGGAGTTCAAGCCACAACAACCACAACTTTCAAGGTTTAACATGTTAGTATTGTTAAGGAAACTCCTTTCTCCTAAACCAGCGTTTCTCAAACTCGGTCACTTGAAGATGGGTGGACTTTCAACTCCCAGAATTCCCCAGCCACCATTATTTCCCCCCACCACCACAAAAATCATCCCCAGCATAGCTAGCTGGGGAATACTGGGAATTGATTGATCCACATATTTTTAACTGCTGGCTGGGGAATTCTGGGAGTTGAAATCTACCCAATGGGGGGGGGGGTTATGGGTTGGGGTGATGGTGGTTGACCTTGCAGCTGCACACCAGTGAGGAATAGGTGGATTTAATTAATCAAAGAGAGAAGCAACCTGGAATTAAGCAGAATCTTCCTAACAGGGAGGACAAATTAATCAGTGGAACAGCCTGCCACCAGAAGTTGTGGGTGCTCCAAGACTGGAGATTTTTAAGCAGAGACCAAACAGTCACTTGTCTGAGATGGTTAGGTTCTCCTGCTTCAGCAGGGGGCTGGACTAGAAGATCTCTAAGGTCCAAATTTAATTTAAGCCATTTAAATGGCCCCCTGAAATTATGCCCAGTGTCCCAGCAGCCAAATTTGGGTCATGTGACCACGGGGGGGGGGGGGATACTGGCAACGGTTGAAAGTGTGAAAAACGGTCGTAAGTCGCTCTTTTTCAGTGCCGTTTCAGTCGCTAAAGGAGTGATTGTAAATCAAGGACCGCCTGTAGAGTGGGATTAGAGAAAGCCTGCTTGGCAGGAAAGGTAACTTATACAGTCAAAAAATATAAGAGAGAGAGAGAGAGATGATGGAGATAAACCGGATGCAAGGGCCGGAAGTGAAGGTTATAACATTTCTGTGGTCAGAGACAAATATTTAAATCAACAAGAGACCCATTTTTAACCTCTTTTAAGAGAGGTTTTTTTTTTTTTTTTTTTAAAAAGCATGCAACCATAAAAAAGGTGAATGGGGCAGGGGAACCTTTCAAGGCTACAAATATTTAGCGGTTTCTCTCTGAAATGTGATCTCCATTGGGTCTCCTTTCCGTACTCCTGTCATTCAATGTATCGGAGAAAGCAGGGATTCGCACCTGACAGGGGAAATCTCTACTCTCCTTAAGGGAAGCACCAATGACTTGGTAGGAGCAAACCGTAAAGGGTGTATTTTAACTGCAGGTTTCAGGGTAGGCAAGTTATTCTTTTGCCAAACTTAAGACTGACGCTATATTAGTAACCTACGACTGTCACTAAGTGTTGCAGCTTATGATTCTTCATCAATGTATTTTTTTTTCTTTTTCTGCAGACTGAGAGCTTATGCACCAAAGACACCAATTCCTTATGTGTCCAATCACCGCTTGGCCAATAAAGAATTCTTTTCAACCAGGGGTATTCCAACCTCGGTCACTCCTAGAATTTTCCCTCTTTTCTTTATGTGCACTGAGAGTATTTACACCAAGACAAATTCCTTGTGTGTCCAATCACACTTGGCCAATAAAGTATTCTATTCTATTCTCCCAGAATCCCGCCATTTTAGAGGGCTTAAAATCAGTATGCCTATTAAACTGCCTAGGACTCTGACAGGTAAGAGAGAACCTACAGCAGGGACGTCTGATCTTGATGACTTTAAGACCTGTGGACTTCAACTCCCAGAATTCCCCAGCCAGCTGGCTGGGGAATTCTGGGAGTTGAAGTCCACAAAGTCACCAAGATCAGATGTCCCTGCCGTAAACCCTCATCTAATGTCAGAAGACAGACAATATTGGTCAAGGGAGAAGATTTTGATGCTTGGCGGGAGATGGCTCCCCAATGTTGCAAAGGGCAGCAGAAAGAATACAGGTAGCCCTCCACTTGCAAGCATATGTTTAGCCACCATTTGAAGTTAAAACGGCACTGGACCAAGTAACTTACGACTGGTTTTCACCCTTGCCTTGCGACTGCTGCAGCATCCCATGGGCTCAGGATCAAAATTCAGACGCGTAGCAACTGGCATGTACTTATGACGGTTGTGCTATCTTGGGGTCATGTGATCATCATTTGTGACTTTCCCAGCTGGCTTCCGACAAGCAAAGTCAATGGCCAGGTTTGCTTAACAACCGCAGAGATTCGCTTAATAACGATGGGCAAAGAAAGTTCATAAAACAGGATGCAACTTCACTGTCCTGCTTAGCATCAGAAATCTGGGGGCTCAACTGTGGTCGTCAGTCAAGGACCATCCGTCACGAAGGAGAGAAGGGTCAGGGAAGCACAAGGAGACCCGAGAGCTGGTTTGGAGGCAGAAATGGGGAAGCCTGCAATCAGAAGCTGAAGATGCAAAAGAAGAAGAAGGAAGAAATTGCAAAGGATAGAAACGCAACCGGACGATGAGGGCACAAGGACAAATCCCCTATCAAGCAAAGAGCGAGCCAAGTCAAAATTAAAACCCCTCACTCAAAAATCCATGGATGTGGATGGATGATCGTGGACTTTGGATTTTTTACAGGGGCCACTTAGGAACACTTCCAGAGATTGCAAGATGTAGGATAATGTCAATCATGCTAGATTTATGGCAGTTTGATAGTTTACTAAGTTATTTCTTCCAGAGGAAAAAAAATACAAAGTCAACGTTCTGGATGGAAAAAAAACAGAGAGAAGGTACAAAATAGGGTGGCTCCAGCTACAAAGAATGACAACCTTGCGAGGTAGGAGAGCTGAGAGAAACGACTGGACTCCCGAGGCTTGGTGAGAGTCTACTCTACCTCTGCTCAAGCTAACTGATAACGTTTCCTGTAAACCGACTCATTGATTTCAATGGGAAAAATAGTAGATGCAGTAAGAGAGTCAAGGCTCTGAAGCAACCCCCCCCCCAAAGTCCCCCGTTCCACCCCCCCCCCCAGACCTGGCAAGGCCTGGGAACTCCAGAGAACAACGGACTGCCCCTTGGTGCAAAAGGAGGACTTCGGAGGGAATCCCAAATCTTTGGGCTGCCAAGCAAACCTTTTAGCGAGATGTCCTCTAGAACAGGGGTCTCCAACCTTAAGCAACTTGAAGACCTGTGGACTTCAACTCCCAGAGTTCCTCAGCCAGCTTTTGCTGGCTGAGGAACTCTGGGAGTTGAAGTCCACAAGTCTTCAAGTTGCCAAGGTTGGAGATCCCTTCAAATTGCCAAGGTTGGAGAAAAAGAAGAGACGGCAAGGAAGAGGATCCAAGGGCAAAAAAATTAAATGCAGCTAATCCTCGGCTTGCAACCATTCCTTTAGTGACCGTTTGAAGTTACGACAGCCCTGGAAAAAGTGACTTTTTTTTTCACATGGTCATTGCAGCCTCCCTGTGGCCACGTGACCCAAATTGGGATGCTTGGCAGCAGGCTCGTATTTATGACGGTTGCAGTGCCCTGGGGTCAGTAAGGGATCCCCTTTTGCGACCTTCCTGACCAGCAGTCAATGGGGAAGCCGGATTCACTTAACAACCAGATTACTAGTTTATCAACTGCAGTGATTCCCTTAACAACGGAGGCAAGGAAGGTTGCAAAAGAAGGCAAAACACTTAAGTGTCTTGTCTAGCAAGAGAAATTTCAGGCACGGAAATCAAGGGCTATTGTGTCATATAAAATAAATATGTAAAATGTAAAATACAATCTCCTGGGATGTCTTCCTTGACGCCACAGGAGGAGAAAAGTCTGGGGCCGCTTCCAAAGCCTCACTCAGGTCAGAGCCTCCATGGCCAGGAGCAGTGTGCTGCGGGATGGCATTTGGAGATCGCCAGGGTCCCAACCAGCCGAGGTAGGCAGCCAAGGATTATGGGGCAGAATATCCAGGTTGAATAACGGAGCAGCAGCCAAGCAGGGGGCTCTGTCCATGGGGAGGGAAGGCTGGATGCCCATGGGGGTTAAAAGAATCCAGCCAGTTAAAAGAAGCTGTGGGAAACTTTGAGGGGGGGGGGCAGGCTGAGCCAGATCACGTGTCCCCAGAAGACCCAGGTCAGGGGGTTGTGTGAACCCACTACTCTGCAGGCAGGACAGGAGGAGGAGAGCCAGTTGAAGATTAAATCAGGGGGGCAAAATAAGCCCAAGGAAGATTAAACGGGAGAGGGAGAAGACAGGAGAGTCCGAAAAGAAGGCTTAAATAACATATAATTAATCATTCATAGAAAAGCTAATAAACATCCTCACATAAAGGAGAGTCTAAATAAGGGGAAAGGAAAAAGAGGAAGAGGGGACACCAAGCCCACCCCAACCGCCTTCATTCAAGCTACATGTATCTTTGAGGAGGGGCATGAAAAGCCATTCAGACGACTCCAACACCTGTTGATATGAAAGGTAATGAGAATACAATAAATCCAAAATAATGGCAGGTTTCCAAAAGAGAAGAGGAGGATGTGCAGGAGGAGGGACACCAAAGTCCAGCTGCTTTCCTGTCTCTTTCCCTTCTCTCGGGTGTCATTCCTTTCCCTGCAGTTCCACCCATTCAGACGACTCCCAGCTCCGCTGATTTAATATAAAAGCGAACCTTAATAAAATAATCCCCAAATAATGGCAGGTCTCAACAGGAGGAGGAGAGGGAGGCCACCAAGCCCAACTTGGCCCTCTTCCCTCATGCTACACTTTTTGCCTTCTTTCCAGTTTCATCCCTTTCCCTCCAGTTTCACCCATTCAGACGACTCCCAGCCCCCTTGCTAGAATATAAAAGCTATTCCTAGTAAAACCAAGCCTAAAACAATGGCAGGCCTCAACAAAAAGGAAAGAGGAGGAGGGAGGACCTTCCCACAAGTTACACGTGTCTACAACCTTAACTTGTCGTTCCTTTCCCTCGACTTACACCCATTCAGACGACTCCCAGTCCGGATGTTACATTATAAAAATCCTAAAATAAAAAACCATCTCCAAAAAACGGCAGGACACAGGAAACAGGCAAAAGGAGAGGGGTTGGGGGAGGTCACCAAGTCAAGCCCAGCCTCCATCCCTCATGTTACACGTGTCTTTGCCCTTCCCACCTACACGTGTCTTTTCCTTTCCTGCCAGTTCCACCCATACAGAGCCCAGATTCTATAACATAAAAGATAATCCTAATGAAAAACATAATAATAATCCCCAAATAATGGCAGGTCTCAAGCAAAAGGGGAAAAGAGGGAGAGGGCCCAGCCTCGTGTCTTTGCCTTCCCACAAGATACCCATCTTTCCCTTCCCTGAAGTTACACGTGTCTTTCCCTTCCCACAAGATACGTCTTTTCCTTTCCCTTCCCTGAAGTTATACGTGTTTGCCTTCCCACATCTTTCCTTTCCTTGAAGTTACACGTGTCTTTCCCTTCCCTAAAGTTACACGTGTCTTTCCCTTCCCACAAGATACGCGCGTCTTTGGCTTCTCACGTTACACGCGTCTTCCCCTTCCCTCCACTCCCATCCAGACGGCCCTCCCTTGCTACCAATATAAAAGCTAATCCTAAACTAAAATCCATCTCCCAATAACGGCAGGAAGGGGCAGCCCGTTTCCCTCGTGCTGGTACACGCTTTCCCGTAAGATACACGCGTCTTCTGCTCCCCTTTCCCACGTGACGCGCTTTCCCGTTTTTAAGGCCGCGCGGGCTCCCCCTTCCCTCCCAGGCGCCCCGGCCGTGCGTCCCGCTCACCGTCAGGCCGGTGCCCAGCACGATCACGTCGTACTCCTCATTCATGGCGGCGGTGACGGCGGAGGCGGCCGGGCGGCGGGCGAGGCCGGGCGGGGGTGGCGGGGCGGCGCTGGGAGGCCTCCCTCGGGCGCGGGGGGCTGAGGGGCTCGGGCGACGGGGCCTGGGCGGCGGCGGTTCGAGGCCTCGGCGGCCGTAACTGCCGGCGGCTGAGGAGGAGGAGGAGGAGGAGGAAGAAGAAGCGGCGGCTGAAGAGAAAATGGAGGCGACGCTACTCCTACCTCCGCCGCCGCCGCCGGGAGAAGAGCGCGCCAGATGGGCGGAGCCTTTGGGGGGCTGGGAGGGGCCTTTTGGGGGCTGGGCGGGGCCTTTTGCGGGCTGGGCGGGGCCCCGGCCGCCACCCGAGGGGGAGGAGTTGGAGGGCGCCCCAATCCCCGCCATCGTCGCCAAGGGGGCGCTGCCCGGCCGGCGGCCGTTATTGGGCTGCCGCGAGGTGTCAATCAAGGTTGGGAGGGAAGGGAGGAAAAAGGAGGCGGGGCGTTCCTTTATTTCCTCCCACCATGACCCCGCCCTCCGGCCGGGATTGGCTGCGCGCCCTCGGCCGGACGAGGCGAGGAAAGCTCGATGCCACGCAGGTGCCGCCGGGCATGGGAGGGAGGGGGAGCATGCGCGCTCGCGAGGATGAAGCCGCTGCCCTGCTTCCGGGTGATGAGCACATGATTCCGTGCCAAGCTATGATTCCACCACCTTTTGTTGTCTTAGCTTCCGCCTGATAAGTTCTCAATCTTTGTTTCTGAAACTTGGGCTATTTTAAAAGGAATGGGCATCGGCTTCAAGTCCCAGAATCCCCCTTCCTGGCCTGGAATTCAGGGAGTTGATACCCATCCATCTTAAACAGGCTATGTTTGAGACACACTGCTCTAAATCCTGGTTTGTTCACCCGAAGTCCCACCTTCTGATCTATTCTCTGAGTTTCCACTATCCATGAAAAATGGGATCCTTTATCCATAATCCAGAAAAAGGATCACATGTGCCCAGGACACCATAATAGTCACATGAGTCCGTTGCCAAATGTGTGAATTTTGATCACATAACCATCAGGATGTTGCAATGGTCATAAGTGTGAAAAAATGGTCACAAGCCACTTTTTTCAGTGCTGTTGTTACTTTGGACGGTCACTAAACAGAGGGTCATAAGTCAAGGGCTTCCTGTCTTGTAAAGCCTCCTAGGGTTGCCTCACGGCGAGATGTGTGGCATGCAAACAACAGAACTACCTCATTTAGTGACCACCATTGGGACTGGCCATGCAGTTAAGTAATGTAGTTGTTAAGTGAAACATCTTGATTTTTTTCCTGATCTTCCTTCAGCTTTCCAGAGCTACAAAAGTCATGTTGGAAGCTAAAATCCGCCCCTCTCCTAGGAAAATGTGGTATTTTAGGACATACTAAAAAGGCAGAATTATTATGTATACAGTAGTATATACGGAGTCATTTTTGCATAAATTTGATTAAGCTTATATTATGGATATATACTGTCAATTTTACCATTATTGTGTATTTTCCAGTTTTGGTTTCCTAATAAGATATTGTTAGCAAGCCCTTCTTTTCCTTCATCCAACATCTTGAAGCATGTGATTATTTATTTTATTTATTTGATTTGTCAAATCACTTACAAGATACTAGGTATAAGTATAAACATGAGTAAGAATACAGGAAATAGATACGAATAAATGGGGACAGTAGGACAGGGACTATAGGCATGATTATGTGCTTATGCACGCCCTTTACAGACCTCTTAGGAATGGGGTGAGGTCAATAGTGGATAGTTTGAGGTTAAAGAAGGGGGGTTTGAGGATGTAACTACAGAGTCAGGGAGTGCATTCCAGGCATTGACCACTCTGTTGCTGAAGTCGTACTTTCTGCAATCAAGTTTGGAGCGGTTTACATTAAGTTTGTTGTGTGCTCTTGTGTTGTTGCGGTTGAAGCTGAAGTCATTGACTGGTAGCGCATTGTAGCAGATAATTTTGTGTGCTACACTTAAGTCCATTCTTAGCTGGCGTAGTTCAAGGTTGTCTAAGCCTAGGATCTCAAGCCTGGTGGTGTAGGGTATTCTGTTGTAAGCAGAGGAGCTTAATACTCTTCTCGTGAAATACTTCTGGACTCACTCGATTGTATTAATGTCCAATATACAGTGCGGATTCCAGACTGACAAGCTGTATTCAAGTATCATCCTTTTCACTTTGGAGTTCCAAGCCATGAGGTCCTGTCCACCATTAAACTATGTGACATCTATGTGACATATTAAGTGACATATTAAGCTATGTGACATCAGCCCTGCCTGAGCTCCTTGAGGTTATAGCTGGCTTGGCGGTTCGGACCCCCAGGCTTATGGTCATGGGGGATTTCAACGTGCCTTCTGCTGGTGGGACCTCGGGGATTGCTCAGGAGTTCATGGCTTCCATGACAGCCTTGGGCCTGACCCAATTAATTCGGGATCCCACTCACTTGGGGGGGGGGGTCACATCCTGGATCTGGTTTTTGTCTCTGATCAGTGGCAGGATGATCTAGGTATAGGGGACTTATCATTCGCTCCTTAGACTCGACTTTCATTCCGCACCCCCCCCCGCCGCAGGGAGGCGGGGCCGATAAAATGGTACCGCCCCAGGCGCCTGATGGACCCAGATAGGTTCCTGATGGAGCTTGAGCCGCTTCCCGAGACTCACACACACGACTTGGTTGAGGACTTAGTGGCTGCCTGTGATAGGGTGGCGGCTGAGGCCCTTGACCGGGTCATGCCCTTGCAGCCTCTGACCCGGTGCCGATCCCGAGCGGCTCCTTGGTTTTCCGAGGAGCTGAGGGAGATGAAGCGCCGGAAAAGACGCCTAGAGTGGTTGGAGGGCCAGCCGCTACGGATCTGATTGAACACTATTACGATCCCATATTAGGACGTATTTAGTGGCGATAAGGACGGCGAGGCGATCTTACCTTTCCGCCCTTATTGCGTCGGCGGAAAATCGCCCGGCCGCCCTGTTTAGGGTGACCCACTCCCTTTTGGAAGTGGAGGCACGGGAGGATCCCTTGCAGGAACAGGCCGAGGATTTTTCCAGATTTCTACAGGACAAAATCACTCAGATCCAGGACGGGCTGGGCTCCAACTGGGCATCTCCAGGCGGGGAGGTGGGGGCAGACTTCGGTGGTCATTTGGGATGAGTTTGATCCTGTTACCCTGGACGACGTGGACAGGATACTGGGGGGGGCTTAATGCCACCACTTGTTTATTGGACCCATGCCCCTCCTGGCTGGTCCTGGCCACTCGGGAGGTGACACGAGGCTGGTTCCAAGGGATTATTAACGCTTCCTTGAGAGAGGGGCTTTTACCCGCCACCTTGAAAGAGGCGGTGGTGAGGCCCCTCCTCAAGAAACCATCCCTGGATCCAGCATTATTGTCGAACTATCGTCCGGTCTCCAACCTCCGCTTTGTGGTAAAGGTTGTTGAGAGTGTGGTGGCACGTCAGCTCCCTCAGTACCTGGATGAAGCAGTATATCTAGACCCCCTCCAATCGGGTTTCAGGCCCGGGCACAGCATTGGTCGCGTTGGTGGATGATCTCTGGAAGGCCTGAGACAGGGGTTGTTCCTCTGTCTTGGTCCTGTTAGATCTCTCAACGGCTTTTGATACTGTCGACCACAGTATCTTATTGCGGCGGTTGGGGGGGTTAGGAGTGGGAGGCACTGTGTTACGGTGGTTCTCCTCCTTCCTCTTCGATCACTCGCAATTTGTGTTGACAGGGGGGCAGAGGTCGACCCCGAGGCCCTTGTTTTGTGGGGTGCCTCAGGGGTCGGTGCTCTCGCCCCTGCTGTTCAACATTTATGTGAAGCCGCTGGGTGAGATCATCTATGGGTTCGGGGTAGAGTTCCATCAGTACGCTGATGATACTCAGCTGTACATCTCTACCCCGGGCCACCCCAACGAAGCCTTCAAAGTGATGACCCAGTGCCTGGAAGCCATGCGGACTTGGATGGGTCTTAACAGGCTTCGTCTCAACCTGACCAAAACCGAGTGGCTGTGGTTTCCTGCGCCCAATACAGCCAGCTTATTCCGTCGCTGGCCGTGGGGGGAGAAATTTTGCCCCCCATGGAAAGGGCTCGCCATCTGGGTGTCCTCCTGGACGTACGGCTGTCTTTAGAAGATCACATTACAGCCGTCGCCAGGGGGGGGCTTTTGTCAGATTCCTCTGATCTACTAGTTGTGGCTCTTTCTGGATCTGGGCACACTTCGCACGGTCACTTCCGCCCTCATCATCTCCCGCTTGGATTACTGCAATGCTCTCTACATGGGGCTCCCCTTGAAGAGTATCCGGAGGCTACAGTTGGTCCAGAATGCGGCCACGCGGGTGATCTTGGGAGCCCTTGGAGCTCCCATGATACACCGCTCCTGCACGAGCTGCATTGGTTCCCTGTGGCCTTCCGGATCCGATTCAAGGTGGTAGTGATCATCTTTAAAGCGCTCCATGGCTCGGGACCTGGGTACTTACGGGACCGCCTGCTGCCACCAACGGCCTCCCACCACCCAGTGCGCTCCCACAGGGTCGGCCTCCTCGGGGTTCCGCCGGCTGGGCGATGCCAGTTGGTGGCCTCGAGGGTGCAAGCCTTCTCTGCAGGGGCTCCCTCCCTTTGGAACGACTTGCCCCCGGAGATACGGGACATCACCGACATTCAGTAAAGACCCACTTTTTTCAACAGGCCGGCCTGGCCCAGTAATTAATTGTGGGGTTTTAAATTTGGTATTTTAAATTTTTGCCTGTTTTTATACATTTTGATAATTTTATAACTCGGCCATTAATTTAATCATTTTAAATTGCTTTTAACTGTACAATTTTTATCTCGTTTCTATTTTTATCTGGCTGTACACCGTCCCGAGTCCCTTTTTTGGGAGAGGGGGCAGTATAAAAATCTAATAAATAAATAAATAAACCATCTTTCCAAACAGCCTCCTTGGAACTGAACCCAGAAGGATATTTCTTTCAACAGTTGTAAAGATGGGGATTTGGCAGCCAAATCATTGTTTCATCACCACTGTAACTCCGAATGGATGCTAAACAAGGCAATTAATCTTCTGAGCAATTCCTGTTTTTTCCATAACGACAACCCTGTGAGGTGGGATGGGTCAAGAGCCAGCCACAAGTCCAAAATCACCGGTTCCCATATTTATAGAAATATAGAATTCTTTATTGGCCAAGTGTGACTGTGCCTAAGCTTTCAGTGTACATGCAATAATAGTGATGGATCATTATCATAGTCATTGTAAAAATACATTCACCATAAAACATTAGACACAACACTTAATAGTCATAAATACTAAATAAGCAATTGTTGTCCCCAAAACTGAGCTCTTGCCAGGTGTCAAAGCCGAGATAAGTTACTGGGCACAAGGTGTGGTACAAAATTACGCTTTTATTTTGGTACCAAGATATAAGGATCCTGGCTCAAAAGCTAACCCAGGGCCTCGATGAGAATCTTACAGCAATTTTTATAGTCAAGGGGTGGTCGCATTCAACCTTTGCCCTTCCCCTAATAATGCATGCATTAACAGATAATATTGATTGGTTATTTGGATCTCAGCCCCCTTCATAGCTACATTTTTTTGGCATACTGTGTAACGGTGTGGTATGCTGGATGCTCTGCAGTGGATAAGAAGATGCTCCAGAGAGTTATAAACACAGCACAAAAAAATCATCGGTTGCTCTCTTTCTTCTTTGGAAGAGATTGTGAAGACCAGACTCCTCTCCAGAGCACTAAAAATCTCCACAGACTGTTCTCATCCTGGACATTCATATTTCAAACTGTTACCATCAGGGAGATATTATAGGTGTCTTAAAATGAGGACTAATAGACTGAGAAACAGTTTCTTTTCCAAGGCAGTAATTGTCGAACCAAACAGTACATTTGTGATTTAGTCCTATTATTATTATTATTATTATTATTATCATCATCATCATCATCTCTGTAGTATGATTGTGATGTGGTGTTCGGGGCACTGTGCTAGAGTAGCTTTCAAATTTCATTGTATTTGTGGAATGCAATGACAATAAAGGTATTCTACTCTACTCTACTCTACATTATTCTATTCTATTCTATTCTATTTTATTCTAAAAGGCCCAAAAAGGTTAGCAACCACTGAATTAGGGCATCCATCGGAACCCTGACAATCCTCATGGTTCTGTGATCAAAATTTACGTTGTGTAAGACTTATTAATATGGAGGGCTGAATAAAGCATGGATTCCCACACAGTATGCCACACCGGCTGGGCCGATGAGTCTCCACCTCAGAATCTTTCAGCTGTGTGGACTTCAACTCCCAGAATTCCCCTATCAACTAACAGACTCCTCCCCCTGCAGCCTTTCTGGAAAGCTTTTGCTCGCAAATCATACCAGAAAACATGTTGGAAACATGTGTGGGATTTTTGTTTTTTTAATGCTCACTCCCACAAAGTCTGTAGTCTTCGAAGAGTTGGACAAGGTCGGTCTTCTTCGCCAGCTGCCTGGCATACGTCCAGGCATCGTCTGGAGAATCCTTTAACCCTGCCTGCAGGAGGAAACGTACGCACGGTGCGTGTTGTCGTGCAGAAGCCATGTGCAGCGCTGTGGGGGGGGCAGAGAAAGCAGAGCAACGGGGAAGGTTTTGTGTGCCCCACGGCAAGTCGCAGCCACGCGATTTCGGTCGCGCCGGCTGTTCTCGAGGTTAACATTTAATCTTCATTGATACAATATTTTTATATTGATTGATTATTGATTAGCCTATAGGCTCGTGATGGCAAACCTATGGCACGCACGCGCCCTCAGCAGCTGCTCTTTTGGTTTCTGGTGCGCTGGCCAGATGGTCTCCGCAGGCGCTGGAAAACGGCCCGAAAAATCGACCCAAAACCCTGTTTTTCAGACCATTTTCAGGGTGTTTTTCGGCTGTTTTCAGACCATTTTTCGGGATGTTTTCAAGGCATTTTCAGGCCTTTTTTCAAGCTGTTTTTTTTTTTGGTCGTTTGCGGGCCTTTCTCATTTTCTGGGCTGTTTTTGGGCCTTTCTGAGGCCATTTTTCTGCTGTTTTTAGCCTGAAAAACACCCTGAAAATGGTCCAAAAATGGCCCCCAAAACACCCCCAAAACAGGCATGCGCACACCGGCCAGCTGGTCTTTGATTTTTCAGCACTCCAGCATGCGCACAGGTATGCGTGTGTGTTCTGGTTTGGGCACTCGGTGCCCAAAAGGTTCTCCATCACTGTTATAGGCCATATCAATGCACAAGTTCAAACACGTATTACCAATAAAAGTCTAAACAAGCCATTTCAAATGAGAGTAGCGTAAAATACAATCCTTATAGGGTAAAATACAATAATTGAATGCATAAATATGTAAAATAGAAGAAAATGGCGTAACATTATCTTTATTTTATGACCCCCTGCAATCTAAACCCAGTCAGGCCCACGTATGCCAATCTTAGCTGGACCATCTTATCAGAAATTGTGCTGTATTAAATGTTCTCAGATTCTGGTCACGCATGAAGTAGATGTTGTTTTAATACGGGCCTCACACAGGGCCGTATGTTTAATATGAGGACCAAGGTACTTACCCCTTGCCCCCTTCTACAAACAGCAATCGATAATCTTTATTAATACAGTACGAACATTCCTTTTCCACTTAAAAGGCCCTATGTGTCTTCCAAGGCAAATTAGGCGAGTTTGATCTAATGGCGAAGGCATCAGGCGAGAAACCAGGAGTGGTGAGTTCTAGTCCCACCTTAGATATGAAAGCCAGCTGGGTGTCTTCGGGCCAATCATCAGGAGATTGGGAGTTCTAGCCCTGCCTTAGGTATGAGAGCTGGCTAGATGACTTTGGGCCAATCACCAGGAGATGGTGAGTTCTAGTTCTGCCTTAGGCAGAAAAGATGGATAGGTGACTTCGAGCCAATCACCAGGAGACTGTGAGTTCTAGTCCTGCCTTAGCACTGAAAGCCAGCTAGGTGACATTAAACCAATCACCAGGAGATAGTAAGTTCTAGCCCCTGCCTTAGGTGTGAAAGTCAGTTGGGTGACTTTGGGCCAATCACAAGGAGACGGTGATTTCTAGTCCCGCCTTAGGCATGAAAGCTGGCTAGGTGACATTGAGTCAATCACCAGGAGACGGTGAGTTCTGATTCTGCCTTAGGCATGAAAGCCAGCTGGGTGACTTTGGGCCAATCTTCAGGTGACTGTGAGTTCTAGTCCCACCTTAGGCCTGCAACCTGGCTGGGTGACTCCGGGCAATAACCAGGAGATGGTGAGTTCTAGTCCCGCCTTAGGCATGAAAGCTGTCTGGATGACATTGAGCCAATCACCAGGAGATGGTAAATTCTAGTCCTTGCCTTGGCAATGAAAGCTGGTTAGGTGACTTTGGACCAATCACTAGGAGTTTGGTCCTTGATGTTGCAGGACCAGTGGGGTGCTGTGGGGACATAGTGGGCAACCTTACCAGTTCGGTACTTCTTATCCTTCGCGTGTAAGGAAGCCCCCAAGGAAAGTAGGCATTGGATCGTGCCCTCATGCCCTTCCTGCATGGCAACAACAAAAACACACACACACAAAACCAGGTTTGAGCTCCTTGAACTGTGGTTTATACAATTCATTGCAACTGACAGGTTAATCCACTAGCCATAGTTTGCAACCTTTATGTATTATTCATCTATTGAATGTCTCCTCAAACCCTCAGCTCAGGAGCAAAAGATAGAATAACAGAGTTGGAAGGGACCTTGGAGGTCTTCTAGTCCAACCCACTGCTCAGGCAAGAGACCCTATACCAGTGATAGCGAACCTTTTTGCTGTGGGGTGTGCCGACAGCGCGCGAGATAGCACGCAAGCACACATGCCAGCACCAGTGCAATGCGCCCCCTCGCACATGCATGCGCAACACCCCACCCCTTACCTGCACTGCACATGCACATGCCTCCCAACTGATTTTTTTCCCGTTTGAGGCTGTTTTCGCCCTCCCGGGAAGCCTCTGCAGCCTCGGGAGGCCGAAAAATGGGCCTCCTGGAAATACCGGAAGTTATGTTATGTTAATATTTATTTATATACCGCTCCTCTCCCGAAGGACTTGGAGTGGTGCACAGCCATACAATTAAAACAATAAATATATAGAAGTTAAAACTAAATTAAACTAAAGGCCCTGGCTGAAAACAATTAAAACCCCTCCCTAAAACCCTAAAATTTAATATAAAAATTAAAATACCCAAATCTAAAATCAGCCCAAGCCGGCCTTGTCAAAAAGCCAGGTTTTCAAAGCACGCCTGAAGGTCCCCAGGTCCGTGGCTGTCCGTAACTCCGGGGGCAACCCATTCCAGAGGGCAGACGCCCCCACAGAGAAGGCCCTATTCCTCGGGGTCACCAGCCGGCACATAGATGCCGACGGGACCCGCAGGAGACCCTCCCTGTGGGAGCGCACCGGACAGTGAGAGGAAGTGCCCATTTTCAGCCTCCGGAGGGCCTCTGGAGCCTGGGGGAGGATGTTTTCGCCCTCCCTGAGGCTTGAGGGAAGCCTCTGCAGCCTCGGGAAGCTGAAAACGGGCCCATTTCAAGCACTTCCAATATTTCCGGAAGGCCCGTTTTTTGGCCTTCCGAGGCTGCAGAGCCTCTAGGAGGGCAAAACCGGTCTTAAATGGGCCAAAAATCAGCTGGGAGGCGCATGCATGCACAGTGCTAGTAAGTTTGGCATGCCCGCGCAAATGGCTCTGTGTGCCACACCTGCCACAAGTTCGCCATCATGGCTCTGTACCATTTCAGACAAAATGGCTGTCCAGTCTCTAGTTAAAAACCTCCAGTGATGAAGCATCCACAACTTCTAGTGGCAAGCTGTTCCACTGAGTAATTCTTCTAACTATCAGGAAATTTCTCCTTAGTTCTAGGTTGCTTCTCTCCTTGATTAGGGTTCCATCCGTTGTTTCTGGTGCTTTGGAGAATAGCTTGACTCCCTCTTTGGGGAAGCCCCTGAGATATTGGAACACTGCTATCATGTCACCCCTAGTTCTTATTTTAATCAAGCTAGTTCAGACGTGATCTGAAAACCTGGCTCTTTGAGCAGGCTGGCCTGAGCTGACTTCAAATGGGATTTTAAATAAGGGGTTTTAGAATTGATTGGTTGGGGTATGAAAATTTTAGCTTATTTTTAATCGGGGTTTTTAAATTTTAAATGGCAGCCTGTAATTTAATTCTCTTTTAATTGTATTTATATTTGTAATTTATATATATTTTAGTTGGCTGTTCACCGCTCTGAGTCCTTCGGGAGAAGAGCAGTATATAAAATTATTTAATAATAAATAAATACATAAATAAATAGTCATCCCAAATTCCTACAACCATTCTTCATATGTTTTAGCCTCCAGTCCTCGGGTCGTCTTGGTTGCTCTTCTCTGCACTCTTTCCAGAGAGGGGCTGGACTTCAACTCCAAGAATCCTTTGCCAGGACTGCCCATCACACAAGTGTCATCAAAACTGCATTTGTTGCGATGGCGCAGGGGTTAGAATGCCGTATTGCAGGCTAACTCTGCTCACTGCCAGGAGTTCGATCCTAACCGGCTCAAGGTCGACTCAGCCTTCCATCCTTCCGAGGTGGGTAAAATGAGGACCCAGATTGTTGGGGGCAAGAGGCTGACTCTGTATAAACTGCTTAGAGAGGGCCGGAAAGCACCATGAAGCTGTATATAAGTCAGTGCTATTGGTAAGTGCTAAGGAAGGGAGAAAGGGAAGGGAGAAAGGAAAAAAGGAAGGAAGGAAGGAAGGAAGGAAGGAGGAAGGAAGGAAGGAAGGAAGGAAGGAAGGAAGGAAGGAAGGAAGGAAGGAAGGAAGGAAGGAAGGGTCCTTATGGTGCAGTAATTAGAATGCAGTGTTGCAGGCAAACTCTGCCCACTGCCAGGAGTTCGATCCTGACCGGCTCAAGGTTGACTCAGCCTTCCATCCTTCCGAGGCGGGTAAAATGAGGACCCAGATTGTTGGGGGCAGGAGCCTGACTCTGTATAAACTGCTTAAAGAGGGCTGTAAAACACTGTAAGGCGGTATATAAGTTTAAGGGCTATTGCTATTTGTTCAGCCAAAAAGCAGAAGTGCCCAGGAATAATTGCAATGTCTGCGGAGGATGGGACGTGATGAAGAGGAAGAAAAAGCCAGGATAAGGTCACAGACGGATGGTGATGTGCTCAGATGTTCCTCCTCTTCCTTCCTCATGAGTAAGAAGTGTCTTAAAAGTCAAAAGAAGTCCAATATTTTGTAAATCTGTAGTCGGACATAATATTTAATTCTTTTGCGATTACACTGAATCGGTATGGTATTTGGCTTAACGCACGAATAATTGAGAGTTGCTTTGGTCTGGTGGTGAAGGCAACAGGCTAGAAAAAAGGAGACTGTGAATTCTAGTCACACTTTAGGTATGAAAGCCAGCTGGATGGCTTTGGGCCAATCACTAGGAGATGGTGAGTTCTAGTCCCACCTTAGGCATGAAAAGTGGTTGGGTGACTTTGAGCCAATCACCAGGAGGGTGTGAGTTCTAGTCCTGCCTTGGGCATGAAAGCCGGCTGAGTGACTTTAGGCCAATCACCAGGAGAATGTGAGTTCTAGCCCTGCCTTGGGCATGAAAGCTGGCTGGGTGACTGTAGGCCAATCACTAGGAGACTGTGAGTTCTAGTCCTGCTTTGGGCATGAAAGCTGGCTGGGTGACTTTAGGCCAACCACCAGGAGACTGTGAGTTCTAGTTCTATCTTGGGCATGAAAGGTGGCTGGGTGAATTTGAGCCAATCACCCAGAGATGATAAGTTCTAGTTCCGTCTTAAGTATGAAAGCCAGCTGGATGGCTTTGGGCCAATCACTAGGAGATGGTGAGCTCTACTTCTGCCTTAAGCATGAAAGCCAGCTGGGTGAGTTTGAGCCAATCACCAGGAGACAGTGAGTTCTAGTCCCACTTTAGGCATGAAACGTGGTTGGGGACTTTGGGCCAATCACCAGGAGAGGGTGAGTTCTAGTCCTGTCTTGGGCATGAAAAGTGGTTGGGGGATTTCGAGCCAATCAGGAGAGAGTGGGTGACTTTGGGCCAATCACCAGGAGACTCTGAATTCTAGTTCCATCTTGGGCATGAAAGGTGGCTGGGTGAATTTGAGCCGATCACCAGGAGAGGGTGAATTCTAGTTCTGCCTTAAGCATGAAAGCCAGTTAGAGGACTTTGGACCAATCACCAGGAGATAGGGAGTTCTAGTCCCACATTGGGCATGAAAGCTGGCTGGCCGACTTTGGGCCAATCACCAGATGGAGAGTTCTAGTTCCACCTTAGACCTGAAAGTCAACTGGGGGACTTTGGGCCAATCACCAGGAGACAATGAGTTCTAGTTCCACCTTAGGCATGCAAATCAGCTGGATGACTTTGGGCCAGTCATTCTCTCCCAGCCCAACCCACCTCACAAGGTTGTTGTTTTGGGAAAAAGGGGTGGAAAATGTGTTGCTAATGTTCACCTTCCTTGAGTTATTTGTAAAAATAATAAAGGCAGGATAAAAATGAAGGAAACCAATAAAATAAAGCCACCCCAAATCCCGATGAAAAAAGGGCAGGTACCTTTGCCGCGTAATGCAGGGCAGTGAGACCGAGGTTCGTGGCCCCTTCGTCGACCTCAACCCCAAGATCGGACACAAGGAACCGAAGCCCATCGTCCTGTCCTGTAATCGCAGCTCGGTGCAACGGCTGATTGCCAAGAGCGTCTCTGATCTTGTAATCAGCCTGCAGGTTGGAGAACAGAAAGCAGAACGCAAATATTTGGGGGTTATATCCCCAAAATGAAGGCTGGAGAGGAGAGAAAGGATCCCTCAGAAATCTCGGAACGGAATACCGGTAGTCCTCGACTTACAACAATTCATTTAGCGACCCTTCAAAGTTAACAAACGAACTAAAAAAGGGACTTTTTTCACACTCCTCATGGTCACGTGATCAAAATTCACACGCTTGCCAAGTTGTTCATATTTAAGTTCACATTTTTTCACAAGGCAACTGGACTTCATTTTTCCCTGAAGACGTCTCACTTCTCATCCAAGAAGCTTCTTCAATTCTGACCGAATGGGGGAGGACGGAAGGATTTATACTCCTTGCAGTCATCTGGTTGTTAGTACTCTTTTCTGAGAGTCGTTGAGGCCACTTGGAGGTTTATCTGTGCCCTCCAACCTCTGAGTGGCCTCAACAACTCTCAGAAAAGAATACTAACGACCAGACCGATGCAAGGAATATAAATCCTTCCATCCTCTATCATTCAGTCAGAACTGTAGAACCTTCTTTGGTGAGAAGCGAAACGTCTTTAAGGAAAAACAAAGTCCAGTTGCCTTGTGAAAAAGGGACAACTATGGACTTTGTTCGTCAAAAGGTCGCAAAAGGGGATCATGTAACCCAAGGACCGTGATGGTGAACCTGTGGCACGCAGACCCATTTGTGCCGGCACACAAGTTGCAGGCAAATTTACCTCACGGTGCCTCACAGCTGATTTTCAGCGGGTTTGAGGCCTTTTTCGGCCTCCCAGAGGCTTGAGGAAGGCTTCTGCAGGCCAAAAACTAGGCCCGTTTCGTCACTTCCTATTTTTCCGGAAATACCGGAAGTGACGAAACGGGCCTAGTTTTCGGCCTGCAGAAGCCTTCCTCAAGCTTCTGGGAAGCCGAAAAAGGCCTCAAACCCGCCGAAAATCAGCTGTGAGGCACAGTGCAGGTAAGGGGGTAGCAGGAGAGTGCGGGATTACGCACACATGCTTAGGGGGCGTGTGGGAGGGCATGCATTGCCTTCTGAGCGCCCTAGGACATTGCAACCAGAGGTGGGCTTCAAAAATTTTAGCAAAAGGTTCTCTGCCCGGTTGCTGGGTGGGCGTGGCCATGGTGGGTGTGGCTAGCTGGCCTTCTGCATCACAGCGGGGGTGTTGCTCTCCTCAGACTCCTGAGGCTTCCCTCGAGCCTCTGGGAGGGCGAAAACGGCCTCCCTGGGCTCTGGAGGCTCTCTGGAAGCCGGAAACGGGTCCATTTCCGGCCTTCCCGAACTTCCGGGAGGCCCGTATTCGCCCTCCCCGAGCCTCTGCGTGCGCCCTGCACTTACCTGCATCCAAAACAGGCCACACGGGGAATCCTGGGAGGGGCGGGGTGGGCAGGGCCAGCCAGGAGTGGGATTTGGGGGTTCTCTGAACTGCACAGAATCCTAGCTAGGGGCTCTCCTGAACCCCTTCAAAGCCCCAGCAGTCCACCCCCTTATTGCAACCGTCGTAAATATGAGTCCGTTGCCAAGGGATGCTGCAACGCTCCTTAAGCGTGGGAAAAAAAGAAACACGAGTCACTTATTCCAATGCCGTCGTAACGTCGAATGGCCACTGAATGGTAAGTCGAGAGCGACCTGTACTCCTAAGTTACCCGGGATAAAGCTTCCAGATACACCTGTCGCACCAGGTGGGAGACAAACGCACCTGATGTTTCTCTAGAAGCGCTCTGGCAATCTCCAAGTGGCCGTTTTGTATAGCGTCCATAAACGGGGTGACTCCACAGTGGTCCTGACTGTCCGGCACGTAGTGGCACCTTGGAACAAATAGCAGAAAAAGAGGGTGAAATTCACAGTTGAAACCCAGCCCAAAGCGGAGTCAAGAGCCAGCTGGGAAAAGCAGTGAAGGTGCTGGACCAGAGACCAGGCGACGGCGAGTTCTAGTCCTCCTGTAGTCACAGAAGTTGGCTGGGGGATTTTGGACCAATCGCTCAGCCCATCCCACCTTACAGGACTGTTGTACTGGGACAAATAGCAAGCGGGGCGGGGGGGGAATCACGCATGCTGCCTTTAAGTTGTACCATACGAAACTCAACCAAACACTGTAATAATCGATCAGTTAAATCAATGGGAAGCGAAGATTTAACAGATTTAAGAGACCAACAGAGTTAGAAGGGACCTAGTAGGTCCAGGGATGGGATTCAAATTTTTAACAACCGGTTCTGTGGGCGTGGCTTAGGTGGTGGGCGTGGCTTGGTGGTCATGTGGCTGGGTGGACGTGGCTTGGTGGTCATGTGATTGGCTGGGCGTGGCCAACTCAATGTCACTCACATCGAGGCACGCATCTCCTCGCCTGGCCTCTTGTGACCGTGGGGATACTGCAACAGTCGTAAGTGTGAAAAATGGTCATAAGTCACCTTTTTCAGTGCCATTGTAACTTTGAATGGTCACTCCACACAAGCAAAGTACCAG